>CM039317.1:41689568-42289568 GCA_022316695.1 Camellia oleifera | reverse complement strand
TCAACTTCAGAGTTAGCTTCACCGCATGAGTTAAGAACCTAATCAGTCTATTAATGACTTTCTTTCTCAGATGTATTCTGTTTGGAACCAGCTTGCTCTGTCAGAACCTCTATGGCCTCACCTTGAAGATGTTACTTTATTCACTACGTATCGCAATCAGCAGCAATTAGTTCAATTGCTCATGGCTTTTACTGTCCATTTTAAGCACATGCGTGCATTTCTCATTCGTTACACTCCACTACCCACTCTTAAGCAGGCTATTTCAGTGCTGTTATTTGAGCAAACTCATCTTGGTACTCTCCAGACTCATCATGTGACCTCTGTTCTTGCCACTTCTTAATCACAGACTTCTTTTTCCCTGTCAACCCAGCGATCCACTACTTGCATTTATTATCAAAATCGAGGCTTTCCTTCTACTTATCTTTTGGTTCATTGCCCAATCAAATCCTGCCGGTATTACAACAAAATTGGTCCTAGTTATCTGTAGTAGGATTTTTTTCGCAATCTCTCTCGATCCTCTTCCACTGGTCACTCTTCTCGCGGTGGCTATTCTAGGAATAGTTCATATCGTCCCGAGAATCAATCTAGATCTTCACCTGCTCACTACACTACTGTTGCTACCTTTGAGGATTTTTCTGAGCCTTTAGACCTGTCTACTCCTATCTTCTCCCAAACTGATGTTGAGGCCATGTTCAAGCAATTTCTCTCCCCATCTGGTACACCTCTCCCTACTGCTCTATCTGTGACTTTAGGTACCTCTTCTTGGTATTTTAACTCCACACGTTGTAATCATATGACTTCTAATTCTACTATATTTTCTTCCATTTCACTATCGACTTATATTCCCTCTATTCATACTGCTGATGGTTCTTTTATGTCTATAAGTCATGTTGCCTCTATTTCTGCCTCTCATTTGTCTTTACCACATGTTTATCATATCCCTTGCTCTTACTTTAAACCTTATCTCCATTAGTCAATTATGTGAGCTGGGTTTAACTGTCACCTTTTCTGCTAATGGTTGTTTGGTGCAGGACCCTCAGACGGGATAGACTCTTCGGATTGGCCGTAAGCATGGACGTCTTCATCTTCATGTTTCGGATTCCACACAGTTAGCTGCTCCTGCATTTGATTCTTTTTTTGTCTCCTTTTCACCTTTGGCATTGTCGCTTAGGGCATATTTCTGTTAGTAGCTTAAAGTCTTTGGTTTCTAGTGGTCAGTTGGGTCATGTACTTCCCGATGATTTTGATTGTTTGCCTTGTCAACTTGCAAAACAACCTGTTTTAGCTTTTAATAAAAGTACTTATGTTTTCCATGCACTTTCTGATCTCAAACATTCTGATGTCTGGGACCCATTACCTACTACTACCATAGGGGAATCTTGTTATTTTGTTATCTTTGTTGATGATTTTTCATAGTTTACTTGGTTGTTTCTCATGAAAAATCGATCTGAACTTAAACAAATTTATTATACCTTTGCAACAATGGTCCAAACCCAATTTTCAAAGAAAATTAAAAGTTTTCATTATAGCAATGCTATGGAGTATTAGGATTCGGATTTCCTCTCTTTTCTTCAACATCATGGTGTAGACTGCCCGAGAACTCCTGGCTCCGCGCGTGAGGGTGCTAATCGCTTGTTCTTTAGCTACTACAGTTCGGACTCGTGTCACGGTTCTGAATCTAATCTCATAAAGTGCAATGCGAGACTGATAAATCACCAAAGAGTCCAAATCCGGCAAATCGTTTTGGAAAACTGATTTTTATAAAGAAGTGCCAAACATGGACTGCTTTGCCAGATATAGAGTTGCCACCTAAATGTTTTATTTTTGGAAAATTTAGGAAACCCTGACTCGTGCCTAAGGCCACGTGTCCGTCATCACCAAAGTTGCCTCAGCTTGGGAACTTGGGTACGAGAGGGGAAGGTCATGCAATGAGCACCCCCACTCGCCCAATCAAAGATCGGCCTTTACTAACATGATATTTTGTTTTTGGAAACACATGTGTTCTTATTCCGGTTTATTAACCTAGAATTACTATGTGATGCACACGGCATACAAGTATAGACTAGATTGCCTAAGTCGGAATAAAACATTTCATGTTTGTTTGTTTGAAAATGGTTTAGAGGTGCTACTCGCAAGTAGGCTAAGACGTGAATTTTGCCACCCTCAAGTGGGCTTAAAACTCGCATTTCGATGAATTGTTCCAATTCAAGCAATCCAACCTTCACCCATAGGCATTCATGTAGTTAATCACTTAAGCAGTTAGCCTCATGGCAAGCATGCTAACATGGTAACATACACATCTCATGCAGTATGCTAAAGCGTAAACACTCACAATGTACTCCGAGCCAAAACAGAGAACTAGTTAGAAATCATGCATGATCCTAGTTCATGTTAAGATGGCTAATGCAACATATGCAAAATGCAACTAAAATAGGCTCGGCTATTCTAAGATGTCATGTGAAATGCAACACTCGATACATACTGTTGAACACGTATTCAAGTAAATGTATTGAAGTACAATGCAGTTTGTATGATGCGCCGAGCCTGGTGCATGCAATATAGATGAATGGGTGCACGCATGCAAAGCATAAGGATGCTAATCAAAATATGCCCTAAAACTAACCATCGTAAGCGGTTAAGTAAAAGGGGGAAAGAAATGGGGGTTGGAAGACATGCATCATACACACGCACGCTTATTACAACAGTTGTGCCCTCTCGACGGAGAGTTCGAATAATGAGCTAACTAGCTAATCTAAGCTAATTAAACTAATTATTACAAACAAAACTAATTAACTAATCCTAGTTAACTAATTAGTTATTATAACACAAGTTGAATAGCTAACTACACTAGCTAATTAAACACAAACGAATAGTTAAATGCATTAACTATTTAAGTATAGAACCAAAGCATAAACTAGCTAAGGAAAGTAGTAAAAAGAGGTCCTCGGGATGAGGAGTGCATGCATGCTCAGTTGCCTCGTTTGGAAATCCGTCGCAGTGCCCCAACTTGCCTCTGTTTTCAATTGTTCTCAGAACCTTGCATCAAGCTCCAGATAGCTTTTGCTCCACCATGGGAACCTGTAGGAGCATTGCCGACCAGTTGTTGATGTTGCCAACCACCTGCCAACCACCTACCATTGCTGTAGACCAGAAAAAGCGGTCGGCCAGCTAGTTTTTCTGGTCGGCCGACTAGTTTTGCTGCCACACTTCCAGTTTGCTGCAACAGAGGACAAGAAGGGGCATGGCAATGTATTTGCAACATATGTGTGCACAACCACCCTTCCTATCATTTCATGAGCTCAAGGGAGTGTGGTTCTCGACCCTCGGGCCACCAATCACGCATCTCGATGCATGATGGCCGAGAAGCCAAGATTACACGAATCAATGTGAAATGAATGCATACATAACATATAAATGCCTTAACCTCTATCATGCTTGATCAAGAGGGTCGGCAACTGAGAATTGAGGCACGTTTTATCACTTCAAGTATGAAACGTCCCTCGTTTCTCGTGTTTGGACTAACACCCTATCCAAACACAAGTAACACAAGGCATGCATACACAATGCAATGCAACCAATCATGCAAAAATCATGCAATGCAACAAGCATGCAACAACATGTAAACCACATACTCAATGGACTTAAACCGCATATGGACAGACCTTAGTCATGTCAAAACAGTGGCCAAAATGTTACGAAAGATGAAGTGCAAGACAAATGCATGCACATGTATTGGCTCACCAATTAGGCATAAGAACGCAACTCTCAAAAGTGCTCAAGGAGTGACAAATGTGGAAGTGTAACAACACTATATGCACTAAAATCAAGTAAGAAATGATGCCAAATCATTCAAACAACACAAGTATGGCATGCTAAGGTCCTTAAAGCATAAAGCTAGCAAAGAGGACTATATAAGAGAAATGCAATACATGGCACAAATGCATGAACCAAGCATGGAAAGAGCTCAAATAGGTCAAGACAATGACCAAAACATGCTAAGATGAGGGCTCAAATGTCTAAGCATGCATGCATGCACACTAGGCCATAAGCAAGGCAACGATGCATGACCCTTAGAGGCACTCAAAGGGTGAAATAAATGAGAACATGACAACACTATATGCTCTGAAATGTCATGTTAAATGATTCCAAATCATGTACATGTCACAAATGAAGCATGCTAGGGTGCCCAAAGCTTGAAGCTAGGATAGGCATTTGTACTACAACAATGCAATGCATGAAGCATATGGCAAATACAACTTAAAAGAGTCCTAGAGCATGTCAAAATGATGCTAAAACATGTATGGAAGGAAGCCAAAATAAGCTAGCATGGAGGGCATGAAGCATGAAATATGCAAGGCCAAAAAGGAGGATTACATTACACCTACCAAGGCCAAGCATAAGATGGCTTCGTCAACAAAAATCAGAGTTATATCATGGCAAAATAACCCCAAAAACATACTGAAATGATAGCTCGCAAGCTTAGGCATGAAGGCATACACAATGGCTCATGTTTAGGGCATAATGAACCAACCTTCCAAAGCATAGAAAGAGTGACAAATGCAAGTGTATGACCACATTATATGTACTGAAATCATATTTCAAATGATGCCAAATCATGAAAATAGTCCAAGTAATGCATGCTAATGGACTCAATACACAAAGCTAATAAGCAAGATTGAACCATGGCTATACAAAGCAATGCATGCATGACCAAAACAACACAAATTAGAGCTTAAGCATGATAAAACATGGACAAAAGCTTCTTGAAGTTGAGCCAAAACATGTTAGAATAATGGTCCAAAACCAAGGTGCATGTTATGCTAGTAAATGGAAATGCACTACAAGTGCATGGAGCATGCATGGGGCTATCAAACCAAACCTTAACAGAGGTATATTATGGAAAAACAACACCAAGAACATGCTAAGATACGGCCAAAACATGCTAGAAAGACATGCTCAAACATAAGGCATATAAGACTAGTTTGCAAAATTTACACTACAAGTGTATAAAGCATGCGAGGAATGACCAAACCAAGCCAAAACAGTGGTATGCCATATCAAAATAACCTCAAATACATGCTAAGATGGAGCCAACACAAGCTTAACAAACATGCTCAAACATGAGGCAAATGAAGCAAGCATCCAAGATACAAGGAGAGGGGATGACCCTCTCCTATTTGGGACCTCAAAACACAAGTTTTACCACCGAAAATCCACTGGATTTCTGTGGTCAAAAGGCCAAGAGAAAGTGATCTCAAGGGCCTAAAGTGATGGTGTAAAACAAAGCCTAACAAGGCACAAAAGGGGGTAGACCACCCCTAACACAAAAGAAGCCTTAAACAAATATTACAAGCATGCAAAATCAGAACTTTTTGTAGTAGAAAGTTAGGCCTAAAAAAACATGTAAGTAGGGCCAAAAGCTTAATCAAGAACAAGGGATTAGGAGGTTAGAAGCTCACCCTTGTAGAACCACTTTAGAGCAACAACTCCAGCAGCTATTTTGGATCAAAACCAGTCCAAAAACTTCAAAAAACAACCTCAAGGTACCTCAGCAACAAAAGGGTGGTGTTTGAGTGTGTGTTTGTGTGCAAAAGTATGGAAAAACTACACTTTCAAGCACAAAAATGAAGAAAAAGAGCAATATAGAGACAGAGGTGTATATGTATAACTCAAGCACTTTTTTTGACCCTGGAGAAAGAAGGGAGGGCTTCCTTCTTATAGAAAATCAAGCAAGAAGCTTGTTGAACACACTTGAGGCTTCAAGTCATCCCTCCACGTGTATGGAGGATGACTTCTGTGCCTTCCAACTGTCATAGCTGGCAAGAAAAGATCTCTAAAAAGGTGCTGGAAAGCTGCCGACCACTTGAAGTGGTTGGCCAGCTACTTATACTGGTCGGCTGACCAATGAAAGTGGTCGGCCAGGGAGGCAAGTGGTCAGCCATGGTGGAAAGGTGGTCTACACACTGAAAGCAAGGCAATGGTGTGGTGGCCGACCACTATTGGTGGTCCAAAGACCAAGAAAACTAGTTGGGCGACCAGAAAACTGGCTGGCAAGAAGAAAAGTGGTTTTCAGGAAGAGAAACTGGTCTCCCACCCTTATTCCACCCTCCAAGCAAGGAAAACAAGGTTTGTGCCAAAAAGAAACCAAAAGGGATGCAAGATGAAAGTCCGGGAGGCAAGGCATGTAATCAGAAGTCCCGAAAACCAGTCAAGGGGTACCATAAGCGGTCTACGAGGAAAAAGTAGTCTACGACTACAAAAAGTGGTCTATGAGACCACAGTGTCCCTCTAAGCAAGGTCAACAAAACATGGTTCAAAAACCAAGCCAAGAGGAGAACGTTAAGCAGTCCCGAGACAAAGCGCGTGGCCGAAGGCTCCAAAAATTGAAAACTAGTCTCCAAACAAGAAAAATGGTCTACGACCACAAAAGGGTGGTCTACAAGACCTCTCTCTACCTCCAGGGAAGGGAAACAAGGTTTGGTCTACAAACCGAGCCAAAACACAAAGAGTTCAGAGGTCCGAAAGTAAGGAACTCAGCTGAAAACTCCGGAAACTCGAAACGAGCACAGCATGCACTATCACCGAGCGCTCAATTGATGACGTCTGAGTCTTAAGGTCGGTCAAAAATGGGGTGTCTACACATGGAACTCAGTCTCATTGTTCTTGTGTTGGCACGTCCCAGCAAAATGAACGTGCTAAATGGAAACATCGGCATATTCTCGACACTACTTGAGCTCTCATTCTTTTTTTTTCTTGTCCTTAAAACTTTTGGGGGGAAGCTGCACTTACTGCTGTGTATACTATTAATTGCGTTCCCACTCCTGTCATCCATAATCAAACTCCCTTTGAACGTTTGCATGGCACTAGCCCTCCATACACACATCTTCGGGTTTTTGGGTCTCCCTATTTTGTCCTCCTTCAACCTCATGAACACATCAAACTTGAACTTCGTTCTCGTCTTTATTACTTTCTTGGGTATGGGATTGAACATAAAGGCTATCACTATTGGGATCTTATCTCTAAGCATCTTCGCGTATCCCGTCATGTGGTTTTCTAGGAGCATAAAATGTTTTCATCCCTATCCTCGTTTCACTTACCCTCACCCTCTATCTCCATCCTGTCTACTAATCCTTTCATGGATTTCTTCTCTAATGCAATTGATGCAGGTTCTTCATTTGTAGAGACACCTTTGCTGACCCCCGATCTCAACCAAATTGATCTCCCTAATGGTCCACTGCCCATTGCACCTTCTAGCTCTTCTTCTACCTCTTCATTAGACCTTTCCTCCACCGCTCTTCCCACCGGTCATCCACATTGGATAACTCAACTACCTGTTCATCTTCATAATTATATTGTTGTGTCTACTGCCTTTTCTACTTATGAACCTACCTCTTATCGTGAGGCTAGTACTAATCCTCTTTGGCAACAAGCTATAACTGATGAACTACATGCTTTAGACAAAACTCATACTTGGGATGCTGTTGATCTTCCTCCAGGAAAGACTGCGATTGGCCGCAAATGGGTCTACAAAATCAAGACCCATTCTGATGGCTCTATTGAGCGCTACAAAGCCCATCTTGTTGCAAAGGGCTTCACCTAGGTATATAGCATTGATTATGAGGAGACTTTTGCTCCGGTTGCTCGGTTTTCCTGTATGCGTAGCTTACTTGCTGTTGCCGCAGCTCGCCATTGGGATCTCTTTCAAATGAATGTCAAAAATGCCTTCCTTAATGGTGATTTTCTTGAGGAAGTCTACATGCAACCTCTCCCTGGGTCTGCTTATCCAGCTCATAAGGTTTGTAAACTCCAACGTGCTCTTTATGGTCTTAAGCAAGCCCCACGAGCTTGGTTTGCTAAATTCAGTTCCACCATCCATGACTTCGACTTCATCTCCAGCTTATATGACTATGCTCTATTTGTTCGGACCACTCCTCATGGCACTACTCTTTTTCTTCTTTACGTAGATGATATGATTATCACCGGTGATGATGTGGCTGGTATTCTTAGCCTCAAATAATTTCTCAATCGTCAATTTGAGATGAAGGACCTTGGTACTCTCAATTATTTCTTAGGGCTTCAAATCTCTCATGATTCCATTAGTTATTATTTGTCAGAAGCCAAATATGCATCTGATCTTCTGGCACATATTGATCTTACCGATTGCAAGACTACCTCTGCTCCTGTTGATCCTCAAACTTGTCCTACTCCTCTTGTGACGCCCTCAAAATAAACCCATAATATCATACATTCAAGGTACAGAAAAGAGATATTATATTATAATCATCTGAGTATTCTTACAGAATGTATTACATGTTAGCAATAAAAGTAAATGCCCTATGGGCTTATAACCTTCCAAGTCAACACTTGGGTTACAAAAGAAGACTACTAACTCAAAATACAAATTAAGCCCCTGGCTTGATACACATGTAATACAACAAGATTAACAAATAAGAATCTTCAACTCCCTCAACCTTCCAAGCTAAGGTCTCGGAGACGGCATAACACCTGAACCTGAAAATGATGTCCCATATAGGGTGAGCCAACGCCCAGTAGACATGTGCTAAACATAGTATGAACGACAACTAAAATGTCAGCAATTGATAAATGTTTAACTCATACACAACAACTTATAATACTATTCAATCCCATGACTAATATATTCATGTTCTATTCAAGTTTCCATTTCATATCAGATTTTCGATTTATAATTACGATTCAGAACTAGGCCAATCATTTTAAATGAGATCACATCTCATGGCTACGGTACTTCTATTTCAGGTGAGATAATAACTCATTTTAAACATTTCATACTTCATAGTAGGTACACATTTTGGTGTTGTATCACAGTCAGACAAAACACTCCCATGCTTTTCAAATGATATTCAATTTAGTGCTATATCAAATCAAACAAGACACTTCCATACTTTCTAAATGATATACATTTTAGTGCTATATCAAATCAAACAAGACACTTCCGTACTTTCTAAATGATATACATTTTAGTGCTATATCAAATAAACATAGAAACACTTCTATACTTCACACCTGATACACATTGTAATGCTGTATCAATGTCAAACACTTTCCAGTTTAGAGGTCCATCCCCCATCTTCCAATAAACCATGGAGTACATCCCCCATCTCCTCCCATACAAAGCAATGTATATAAGTAGTTATCATATACAATTTCAATCAATACACAAAATTAATGTATTCTTTCAACCGTCATATTCAATGACACGTCCAATCGATTAGTTTTAGTTTGCCTAATCATCATGCATTGTCTACAACAATCAAAACTACTCTCCACCGGTAGCCCAAGGCAATTATTTCTAAACAGATAATAAAAGCACCAATAGATAATTATCCGCATTTTCAAAAGTGAACGATTCATTAACCCGACTCCACTATTCCATCTCATAATGAACCACTATCATTATATTTAACTCAATTTCACAAATCCATAACATTCCCAAATTAATTATACTAATTAATTTATACACAATTTAGGGCTTTCTCCCCCTTTTCTCGATCTTGACCCCCAAGGGTCCAAATATTACCAAAAACATCAACATACTCATTTTGGAGCCCAAATGCACAGTTATGGTTCAAAAGAAACAAAACCCCTCTTTTCAAAATCATACATTTGAAACCCTAACTTCCCAATATCCAAAACCATTTATACAAAAGCTCACAATCTAGGTCAAAGCCCATAAAGATGAGTAGGAATCCCTACCTCAAAAATGAAACCCAACGAAGAAGATGAAGGAAACAAAGATGCTCCAAATCCCGAAATTCATGGATCAAAATATAGCCTCAACGATCAACACACTTTTTGTAAAGGTTGAAGGAAAGGAGAACACCCTAGCTAGATCAAACCCTAGAGAAGGGAGATTCTAGAGAGATAAGCTCTCAAAAATGTGTTTTTGAAAAAAGTAGGAGAGAGAAAGGAAAGTGAAAAGTAATTTAAAATCACCCAGCGGATAACATATATACGCACGACCCGCTCGAGCGGAGAATAGAACGCTCGAGCGTTAAGCACAAAAATCTGGTCCCGCTCGAGCGCAAGGATTCCCGCTCGAGCTCCAAGAAACAAAAGCAAAACACATCCGCTCGAGCGTGAAAAACCAGTTCGCTTGAGCGTAGATTTTCATCTCCCAGAACTTTTCAGAAAAAGAACTACCTGCTCGAGTGCCAAAAGGCCTGCTCGAGCATAAGGAAACCCGCTCGAGCGTGAAAAACACACCTGCATAAATTTTGCAGAGGCACGAAATACTGGAAGGATGTAAACCCTGCTCGAGCGCAAGAAGACCCGTTCGAGCGGACAATCAAAAACCAAGCTCTGCTTGAGCGCATAATGACCCGCTCGAGCGTAACACCAAAATTCTGGGCAACAACACTAGAGACCAAAACTCAATCTACCTGTTCGAAACATGCACAACACATCCTAAAACTCAAACATAAGGAATTAAAGGATGACAACAAGGTATATAACCACCAACTCCACGAGACCAAGGTCCAGAATACAACAAATACAGAAAGGGAAAACTGAGATCGCTATACCTCTAGACGGGGATCTTCTCTCTGATGCTACTCGTTATCACCAGCTGGTAGGTAGTCTTGTCTATCTCACTGTGACTCATCCTAACATTGCCTATGTTGTCCATCTTATTAGTTAGTACATATCGGCTCCCCGCACCTCGCATTGTACTGCTTTACTTCGCATACTTTGCTACCTCAAAGGTATTATGTTCCATGGACTCTACTACTCTGCTCACTCTTCTTTCGAGCTTCGTGCCTTTTCTGATGCTGATTGGGCTGGGAATGCTACTGATCGATGCTCTACCACGGGTTTTTGTTTCTTCTTAGGGGATTCTCTTTTTATTTGGCATAGCAAGAAACAATCCCTCACTGCTCGCTCTAGTACTGGAGCTGAATACCGCCCTCTAATTGACACTACTCATGAACTTTTGTGGCTTCGCTAGCTCTTTGCTGATGTGGGTATTTCTTCTCTTGGTGCTACCTTTCTCTATTGTGACAATCAAAATGCCATTTAGATTGCTCACAATGATATCTTCCATGATCACACCAAACATATTAAGATTGATTGTCATTTCATTCGACAGCATGTTACTCGTGGCACTGTTCATCTTCTTATTTCTTCTGCTGATCAACTTGCTGATATTTTCACCAACACCCATCCTCTTGGTCGTTTCAGTGATCTAGTTTCCTAACTCAAGTTGGATGATGCTTACCCACCTTGAGTTTGAGGGAGGCTGTTAATTTATATTAGCTTTATACTTATCTATCTATATTGTAGATATATCTCCCCTATCTCCTTGTATCTCTATCTCTATCTCTTTGTATCTTTATCTCTATCTTCTTCTATACTTATCTAGGTTTCCTTTCAGCCTATAAATATAGGCTTCTCCTATTGTATGATTCATTCCATTCAATAACACAGATACACAATTTTCTCTTTCTTTCAACCATTCTAATAGATATATATATATATATATGATTTGTGCGTGTATGGTTGTGGTTTTGTTTTTGGGTGTATCGTGGGTGTGTTTTCCAGTGGTGTGGTGGTCATGGATCTGTTTGATTGAAACTGAGCATTAGATACCATTAGTTTGATTGAAACTGATAGAGATCTCCATTAGTTTTTATTTTATTTTATTTTATTTAGTTTTTTTGTTATTGTTCCGATGGTAAGATATAAATTTAAAAAATTTAAACAGATATAAAAATAAAAATTTAAATAAATAGATGTAAGGTGGTGGTGGGAAGGAGAAAGATAAATTTGTTTCAACACATAAAACAAAAAGATAAAAAAAAAAAATTTAACAGATAGAGAGAGAAAAGAGAGATAGAGGGAGAAATAGGTAGAAATAAAATTTGAAAATGGTGTGAATTTGAACAAATAGAAAAAATAGATTATAAAAATTTAACAGATAAAGTAAATTTTAATAGATAGGCTAAAAAATTGAAATAGATAGGGAAAGTTTTTGAACAGATAGGGGTAAAAAAACTTGAACAGATAAAAAAATTGAACAGATAAGGAAAAAATTTGAATAGATAGGAAATTTTTTAAATAGATAGGAAAAAATTTGAACAAATAGTCAACGAAAGTCAATAGATAAAAAAAAAAGTGAATAGATAAATTAAGGGTAAAATTGAAAAAAAAAATCCTTTAAAACAAACAAAAGGATTTTTTACTAAACTATTTCACAAATGGTGAAACTTTCTCTAACAAAAAAAATATTCACTGAACCTAATACCTTATACACCAGCTTTAGTTTGGACTTTTCAACAATAACTTTTTTAAAAATTATGAGTTTAAATTGAAAAAATAAAAAAATTAAAATTTAATTGTTACCGTACTTAAATTCTGATTTTTTTTGGGGTGGTAATTTTTGTAAAATCATTTGAAAAAAGTGTAGTAAAATAACATTTGCTAAACCTACCTCAATTGTCCAAAATAACTAGTTTTACCAGTCTCTCATTGGATTTGTTTGATTTTCCTAGTAAACATACCTGAAAGGTTAAGCATATTTTTGTCTTTTCACTAGTTCACATCACGGTGCTTGACCCCATATGCTTCAAGATAATTCTATTTATACATACTAATTTCTTTCAATACACACATTATAAAAATATAAATTCTTAGTACACATCTCTATATTCCAATATTACCCTTATTTTCAATTTTAAAACCCTAAGGCTATGTTTGGTTTCAATGTTTGAATCCATTTTTGAATTTTTTTTTTGAGAAAATTATAAATTAATTTGACAAAAATAGATACCAAAAAAATGTTTTTAAATTTTTAATTGTTTTTACCCCTAGAAAGATAAAATTATGTTGAAATGAGAACTTTTTATTTATTTATTTATTTTTGAGAACATATTCTAAAACTAGATTAAACATAGCCCTTTTTTTTCTTTTTTTTTTTCATTCCTTCTTTATTGTCGTTGCCGTCACTTTCAACCTTCCACCGCCACCACCACCGTCACTTCTAGCTCCCTCTTCATCCTCGACCTACACAATCCACCTCGAGTGATTCGCGGTGGAAGATTTTTGGGAGTGTATGATTCATGGTGAAAAGTAATTACAGACGAAGAAGGAAAGAGACGACGGAAGGGGATGACAGATGAGAGAGATGGAGCTGTCAACCAAAAATGATTGTGATGTTTAAGAATTAGAGTTTGGATAGAAAAAGATAAAGGTATTATAGTATTTTATTCTAGGATAAAATTATATTAATAATTTTTTTATTAACTATGTAAACTAAGGAGAATTGATGTGCGAAAATAAAATTACCTAAGTTTCATGCTTTTCCATCCAACCGCCTCTCCATCAATCCCAAGTAAAAGAAGAAATTACCAGTGTCCTCCAAAATGCGAAATATTATAAATTCCATTTATTACCCCAAATTAATCTCATTAATTACACTTCAACCCTTCCCAATGTTGTCCCCCTACATGCATCACTCTCAATACAAAACACTCTTCACTCTCCCTACTCTCTCTCTCTCTCTCTCTCTCTCTCTCTCTCTGTGTGGTTTCAGAGCAACAATGGCGAAGCCATATTTTCTTCTCTCTCTTATACTCCTCAATTTCTCTCTCCTCAAAGCTTCAAACCTAGACATAGAACCATTAATGGCGTTCAAAGCAACTTCAGACCCATCCAACAAGCTCAACATATGGAACGAATCCACAGATCCTTGCTCTTGGTATGGCGTCTCGTGTCGCCAAAACCTAGTCTCGCGACTCGTTCTCGAAGGCCTAGACCTCTACGTTACATTCCAACCCTTAACATCCCTAACCCTGCTCCGAGTTCTCAATCTCAAGTGAAATAACCTCTTGGGTCCCATTCCAAATCTCTCTAACCTCACCGCACTAAAGCTTCTCTTCCTTTCCTACAACCAGTTTTTCGGCGAGTTTCAGACTTCGACAGGCCTCTGTTTCGTTTGTATCGGCTCTATCTGTCTTACAACAACTTTTCCAGCCAAATTCCGACGACCATCAACCGTCTGATTCACCTGCTCACGCTCTGACTTTGCCTTCTCTTCTGTATATATCTATGGAATAATCACTAGCAGCAACTATCATACAATTGTAAATGGGACCCAGTACCTAATTGGGATCATCTTCCATAACAAACAGATGTCTCCCACAGTTGGTCAAGTATTCATTATTGTATACGATAATTCTTCAAATGCATTTAACATTATCTATTTGCACTTGTATAAATGAATGGTGTTAGATTTATTTGTCGCATTGTCACACACGATAATAAATCCTGCCAATTGTGAAGGGTGATTTGTTTCAACCTAAAATAGATTTCTATTTTCAAACCTATTTGAGTTTGAGGGTGGTATTTTACCTATATCATGGTGAGCATGGTGATATACCATGAAAACCATTTAAGTCGCCTCCTTGGGGCACATTCTAAGCCACCCTATTGGCGTATGTCTCTAAGTCGTCCCCATTGGCGCACCACCTAAGCCACTCTCTCTGGTACATAACCTAACCCACTTCTTGCGCACCATCCAAGTAGCCCCTCTAGCGCACAATCCAAGCTGACATCTCTGACGCATAACCCAAGCCGCCTCTTTCGGTGCACAATCCAACCGCTTCCTAGCGCACTTAGTTATCTGTTGCGATCATCATTCAGCACCACGTCATAAGTTATATGTGTGCCACACTTGCTGGTTCAACATCCAATTCTCTTACATCGGTCCGGTATGACCCCTTTAAACTGTCCTTATAATGATTTCGGTTAGCTCTTACATCAGTCTGACATGACCCCTTTAAACTATCTCGACAATGATTTCGGTTAGCTCTTATATCGGTCCGACATGACCCCTTAAACTGTCCTAACATTGATTCCGGTTAGCTCCTACATTAGTCCGGCATGACCCCTTTAAACTATCTTGGCATTCATTCCAGTCAGTTTCTACAATGGTCCGACACAACCATAAACTGTCTCTCGGCATTAGTTCCAGCCAGTTTTTATATCGGTCTGGCATGACCTTAAATTGTCCTGGCATTAGTTTCAGCCAGTTCCTACAATGGTCCGACACGACCATAAACTGTCTCCCGGCTTTAGTTCCAGTTTATGATCTATTTCAAGCGCTCTTGTGCTCCCGTTCGAATTTTGCAATCTATTTGCCTTTTTATTTTATTTAGTTTTATTTCATGTTTTAGTTTCTCTCTCCAAACTCAAGATGTTTATCCTCCTTGAGTTTGAGGGGGGATGTTAATGTATATATGGTATATATTCTTACATATATTAGGTATTGATTTCCTAGATATATTAGGTATTGCCATAGTTAGGTCTCTTATAGGATACTTTCTCATAGTTAGATGTCTAGGAGGGTACTCTTTCTCAGCCTATATATACAGGCTTTCTATTGTATGGGACAAATTATTATATACAATTCATTGAATACAATACATATTATTTTCTATCTCTCACTACAAGAATTTTTACTTTTGGCGACTAAATTTTTAGTCGCCAAAAGCAATCTCTTAGTCGCCTATAGTCTTTAGCGACTAAATTTTTTGGTCGGAAAATTAGTAGCCAAAGAGTAGTCGGGAAATATAATTGCCGACTAAAGCTAATTTAGTCGCCAATAGGTTGGAAAATTAATTAAATAATACATTTTTGCCGACCAATTTTTTTGTCGCCAAAAGCCAATTATTTAGTTGCTGAAAAATTTTTAGCCACTAAATTTTTTAGTCGCCAAAAGCAAATACTAGTGCTTTGGCTACTAAAATTTTAGTTGCCAAATACTATTTCTTTTGGCTACTAAAAATTTAGTCGCCTAAATTTTCACACTTTTTGCTACTAAAAATTTAGTCGCCTAAACTATGACATTTTTGGCTACTAAATTTTTAGTCGCCAAAAGTATTTTTATTCTTGAACTTTTGTTTTTAGCTACAAAATATTTTAGTCGCCAAATGTTTGATTTTCTTTTGGCTACAAAACTTTTAGTAGCCAAAGGTTTGATTTTTTTTTTGGCTACAAAATATTTAGTAGCCAAATGGTTGTTTTTCTTTTGCCTACAAAAAATTTAGTAGCCAAATGTTTAATTTTCTTTTGGCTACAAAACTTTTAGTAGCCAAATGTTCATTTTTTTTTTCCTTTTTATTGGCTACAAAAGTTTAGTCAGCAAAAACATGATATTATGTTTTATTGCTAATATTATAATGTGTCCATAACCTGTCTATATTCTATTCAACCTATAATATGTATATAAATAAAATGATACATAAACTATCAATCATTCCACAATCTGCATCCGGATAGAAAAAATAAATTACTTTAACTGTCCAAGTACATACAAACGAACTATTGTTCAAACTAAAATAATAATTCCATACAACATATACAATCATAGAAAAAGTAAAGCCCTCCATATACAAAAATTACATTTACTATACCATATGAAATGACCATTTGGCATGGTAATTTGTACCACGACAAAAGGTGATATATGTACCAAGCCAAAAATACATCTATGTACCACGACAAAAAATCATATATCTTGTAACAACCCTCACCACTGCTTACCAATTAATTACTGATTACTGCTAAATTATGACTAATTATGATTGGTAATTGAATTGATTGAAATACTGAACTGACTGACTGAAATCCAAAATTGATTGAACGACTGTATCTGTTTAAATGCATATTCTATCTGTTGACTGTCTAATTATCTGTTCATGTCTTTATGTTTAAATTGCAAATTGAAGGCCTTATCGGCGGCCAAATCTGAATTTGATTGATGTTCTATGTTCATTGGAATTTATAAGATTTTATGGCATATTTATCTGAAAAGTGATTTGGTATGATTAAATTAGGTTAAATAACATTGTATTACCAAGTACAAGTATTTACCAACTTGCCATTGTGAGTGGTCCACTACATGATTCATTTGTGAGCTTTTTTTACACTTGACCAAAACAATTTCATCAGCCACATTTCCTGTTCTAACCGACCATAGAGAGAGAGAAAGTGAGAGATTTGAGCTCAACTTGTAGATTTGCTTGGGACTTGAAGGAATTGAAGTAGAGATTTCATATTTGAGCTTATAGTCTTGTGATTGAAGACCTAAGGTAGAGTAACTACCTACTTAATTGTGAATTCAAGTTAGTTTGTGCATGGATCATGGTAGATTAAAGAGCTTTGTCAAGAATTGGTTCAATGGTGTTGAATTAGAGCTTGAATCATGCATGCATGTGCATATCCCTCATTTTTGGAGGTTGTTCTTTATAAATTCCCACATGCATGATCATGTTTATATTATAGACCATGATTTCATCTGGATTTTGTAAGAATTGGCTCATTAGAGCAAGTGTTTAAAGCTTGAAAGTGGTTTAAATTCATGCATGTTGCATATTCATCTTGTTCATGAAATTGGGTTTGAGAATGGATTTAATTAAACTACCCTTGGGCCTTGATTTTACGAATTGAGTTTTGAAACATGTTATTCTATGTGTTTACAAATGTTTTCCAGAAATTTGGCCCAAGAGGATCGAATTTAGTATATTTAAACTTGGTTTTGAGCTTGAGGTTCAAATATGGAATTTTCAGATTTTGGACCCACGCTCGAGCGAGGAACTCCACGCTCGAGCGTACACTTTGTGGTCATGTCTTCCGCTCAAGCGAGTAAAGTGATGCTCGAGCGTGAAATGCGTGCATCCAGTACTTCGCATGAGCTTATAGTCCGCTCGAGCGAGAGAATTCATGCCCGAGCGAGAACTTGTGTCTCACGCTCGAGTGAGGGTCGAGCGTCCGTCGAGCGTGAATTTTGAGTATCTAGTATTTTCACTGTAGCTTGCATTCCTCTCAAGCGACGAAAATCACGCTCGAGCGGAGCTCCTTTGTCTGCATGTCCGCTTGAGCGTAGAAAGCCACGCTCGAGCGAGACCCCTGTTTTCTAAAAATTTTGAAAAGTGTTTCTAACTGCAACTTTGCATCCTCTTTCCATCCTAGGCATTCCTACGGCATGTTTAAGGCATCTTAATGAGGATATTGATTTAGAACCACACCAAGGCAAATTAGGGATTAAGTTATTGTTTCCCAACTGTATAACTTAGTGTGCGTTCATCCTGTAAACTGTGTAGGGTTGGCATCTGGGGACGCGCTCTAGCCTAATTGTAGCCCAGAACTCTGTGAATAACAATTGTGTAAAGATATGTTCAATTGTGTATATTTCTGACTGTTTAACTGAACTATTTTCTGAACTGATACTGTTAATCGAATGAATTTATGTCCTATATTCTGAACTGTATTGTGGCATCCTTAGCAATTACTGTTTACTGTTACTGTTACAGAGATCTCTGTCGGTTCCCTTGTTGGAACCACTACTGTTTACTGATTGATGGCCATCATTGACTATTCGGTCTTTCAAGACCTACTATACTGTTCGGTCTTTCAAGACCTACTATTTACTGTACTGCTATGCTAATGGATGTACCACATATGACTGAATGACTGAATGACTGATATACTGAATCAATGAACTATTTTCATTACTGTAAGGGCATTCATTCTAAACCCCTTTACGCATTATGTTATTCACTGGGCTTTAGCTCACTATTTATATATATATATAGGTGTTCAGGCACCAGATCGGAGCTAGGAGCGTGGGTTAGACTCCCCTTTTTGTCAAGCCAACTACCCTGCCTCACTGGGAGGTTCCGAGCCCGCCAAGCCATGGCTTAGGGGTGCTTTATTTCCCCCGTCTGTCTTTGTATCTGTTTTGTATAACTGGGTAGACATAGCACTGTACAGTATTGTTTAATAAGGATTTGGTCCTTGTTCTGAAGGGTTGTAAATATTGTGTATACTGTTCTGTACTGAGTGTATATATATATGTATGAGAAGTCTTTTTGCATACAGACTATCACAGCTCATTGGACATTGTTTATTTACTGTTTTGGCTTCCGCCATGCCCCTGTACTCTGTTTCACTGTTAAGCAGGCCTTCGGTAATCTCGGATTACTGGCCGGTTATGGTACTAAACCCATAGGGGCAGGTTTGGGTCGTGACACAACTGTATGGCGTCAAAAGGTGATCTATCTACCATGCCAATAATTATCTGTTCGTTGCCAAAATTTTTCTGTATTAGGAATAGTTAACTGCACAAAAGCTGGAGATGACAAAAGTATTATATTACTTCTATACAAAAGTACAATTGCTTCTCCATACACCAAAATATCTCTGCAAGTCCACTCAACGAAGTCATCTACAGAAAACAAAAAAAAAAAAAACATTAGAATTGGACCCAAAAATGCCCAACTTCATGAATGAATTTGGGAACAAGTGACAAATAAAAATAAGTGAGAAGCAACCTTCCATGATGAATCAATTATCAGTCATTGTACAGTCTTTCTAAAGTCTTTTGTTATAAGGAACATTGTTAAATGCAGAACAAGCATTACTAAATCATTCATTAGTAACATAAAGCTAATGTAACAATCTTCTATTTGTATGCAACATGTATCCAAATTCTGTGGCTAAACCAATATCAAAGCCCAATGTGAATAGAAAGTATTCTTTTTACCAACTTCCTCATTATTTGTTTGCAAAAGGTACTTGAATCATTAGATTGGATATAAAACTATAGCGATCCCGGTTTTCCTTTCCTTTGCATATTGTATTTCGGACTTGGTTCCGTGGTTGTGTTGTTGTCTCATTCTCATTTCTTTCTCTTACTCTTTGTATTTGAGTCTTGGGTTGTGTTGGGCAGGTTTGAAATAGGTTGGTTGTGCTTTGGAACCATTGGTTGATGCCCAGAATTTGGCCTTCACGCTCGAGCGGGGCTTTTGACGCTCGAGCCGGCCCTTCGTTGTTGATCCTCCGCTCGAGCGGGCGTTTTGACGCTCGAGCGTAAATTTCCACCTCCCAGTACTTTTGTCTGCAGGTCTTTAGACGCTCGAGCGGGATTTTTGACGCTCGAGCGTGACCCCTCGTTTTTGTTCCTCTGCTCGAGCGGAGAGTTTGACGCTCGAGCGGGGACCATGGTCTGCAAAACTTCTAGAAGTGTGCAATCTACGCTCGAGCGGCGCTTTTGACGCACGAGCGTGAGTCTGTGTCTGACGCTCGAGCGGGGGTTTCCATGCTCGAGCGGGGCGACTGGTATAACACATCTGTATTTCACCTTTTTGGATCACTTTTTCATTTCTCTTTCTCTCTCTTACTTTTCCAAAACCATATTTGAGAGCTCCTCTCTCTAAAACCTTACCTTCTCTCTAGGGATTGATCTAGTAGGAGTGGTTTCCTCATCTTGGGCCTTTGTAAAAGTTGTGGGGATTGTCGAGGGCTATATTTTGATCCAAAAATCTTGGGTTTTGGAGCATCTTCAATTTCTTCATCATCTTCCCTTGAGCTCTGAATTTGAGGTAGGGATTCCTACTCATTCTTATGTGCTTTAACATAGACATTGAGTTATTTGTATAGATGTGTTGATTTGGAAAGTTAGGATTTGGAATGTGTTATTTTCAAAAGAGGGGTTTTGTTGTTTTTGACTCATATATGTGTATTTTGGGTCTTAAAAGGAGATTGTTGATGTTGTTGTTAATATTTGGACCTTTGGGTCAATATTGAGAAAAAATGGAAAAAATGCCATGTTTGGGTATATTTGGGTCATTAGTGTAATTAATGACAATTACTATGGAAATGTGAAATTGAGTTGGAAATAATGGAATTGGTTCATTATGAGTTAGAATGGTGGAGTTGGATTTATTAATCGCTCACTTTAAAAATGTTGAGATTATATATCTGTTGAGGCATTTATTATCTGTTTAGAAATAATTGCTTTGGGCTATCGGTGGAGGATAGTCTTGATTGTTGTAGACAAGAAATGATGATTAAGCAAACTAAAACTAATCAATTGAGTATGTCATCGAATATGACGGTTGGAATAATACATTGAATTTATGTATTGATTGATTATGTATATGATATGTATTTATATACATGGTGTTGTGTGGGAGGAGATAGGGGATGTACTCCACGGTTTAGGGGAAGATAGGGGATGGACTCCTAAACCGGATGTTATGTGGGAGGAGATAGGGGATGAACTCCATTGATATAGCAAATACGTGTATCTATTGAATTATTGATACAACAAATCTGTGTATCATTTGTGAAGTACGAAAATGTTTTATGTGTTATTGATACAGCAAATCTGTGTATCTATTGATGCTTATGGAAGTGTTTTGATATGAGTTGTCATCTCATTTGAATTGATGATATGGAAGAGTTATTGATATGAGATATAATCTCATTTAAAGTATATGGCCAGGTTCTGAGCCAAGATTATAAATTGAGAAATTGGATAAGTAATGAAAATGGAATCAAACATGGACACATTTGTCATGTAATTGAAATGGGTTATGAATTGATTCATGTGAGTTAAACATATGCCAAATGCTAATGTTTTAGTTATTGCTCATATTATGTTTAGCATATCTCTACTGGGCGTTGGCTCACCCTATATGGGACATCATTTTCAGGTACAGGTAGCATGCCACCTTCAAGGACGTAGTTTAAGAGGCTTAGTGGTTGGGGCATTTTTTTGTGATTTCCTTTTTGTATTACATGTATATCAAGCCAAGGGCTCATTTTGTGTAGAGTTAGTACTCTCTCTTTGTAACCAAGTGTTAACTTGGAAAGTTGTAAGCCTATAGGGCATTTACTTTTGTCGTCAACATATAATACATTTTGTAATGAATACTCTGATGGAATGTAATTATGCTTACTTCTCTTATGTCTAAGCATGTCTTGAATGTTTGATTGTGGATTTATTTTGAGGGCGTTACAAAAACCATCGGTGCTTATTAATGTATGTCAGTGCCATTTCAGAAAGGATATTAGAACATGTGATAAAAATAATAACACACGTGTGTACATTCAAAAAATTAGCAAGTTTAAAACAAGGCGTAAACTGAGTTCATATTGGTTTCTGAATATTTTTCCCATAATTTTCCATTACTATACATCTCCAATACATTCCGTCAGTTGTCACAAGTCCTATTTGTAATGAGGAAGCTACCCGTGAGAGTCAGACGGAGGTTCGGGGACTGTTTTGAAGTTTCGCCCCAGAAACGCCCTTTGTTGACTAAGTTTTTGGCATATTCGGCTCTAAATCCCTACTTACGAGTCCGAATAACATTCCGTCAGTTGTCATAAGTCATATTTGGCATGAGAAAACTGTTCGTTTTGGCCACATAGCGGTTCAAGGTATGTTTTGAAGTTTCGCTCTTGAAACGCCTGTTTTCGACAAAGTTTTGGGTGTATTTGTCTCTAAATCTTAACCTACGCATCCGAATAACATTCCGTCAGTTGTCACAAGTCCTATTTGTAATGGGGAAACTGCCCGTGAGAGTCAGACAGAGGCTTAGGGGTTGTTTTGGATTTTTGCCCCCAAAACGCCCTTTTTCGACTAAGTTTTGGGCGTATTCGGCTCTAAATCCCAACCTACAGGTCTGAATAACATTCTTTCAGTTGTCACAAGTCATATTTGGCATGGGGAAACTGTTCGTTTCAGCCACACAGAGGTTCGGGGGCTGTTTTGAATTTTCTCTCCCTAAACGCCCTTTTTCGATTAAGTTTTGGCGTATTCATCTCTAAATCCCAACCTACGAGTCCGAATAACATTTCGTCAGTTGTCACAAGTCATATTTGGCATGGGGAAGCTGTTCGTGTCAGCCACACGACGGTTCGGAGGCTGTTTTGAATTTTTGCCCCCGAAACGCCCTTTTTCGACTAAGTTTTGGGCATATTCGGCTCTAAATCCCAACCTATAGGTCCGAATAACATTCTGTCACTTGTCATAAGTCCTATTTGTCATAGGGAAGCTGCCCATGCCAGCCACATGGAGGTTTGGGGGCTGTTTTGAATTTTTGCTCCTGAAACGCCCTTTTTTGACTAAGTTTTAGGCGTATTCGTCTCTAAATTCCAACCTACGGGTCCGAATAACATTCCGTCAGTTGTCACAAGTCATATTTGGCATAGGGAAACTGTTCTTTTTGGCCACATGGAGGTTCGGGGGTTGTTTTGAAGTTTCGCCCCCGAAACGCCCTTTTTCGACTAAGTTTTGGGCGTATTCGGCTCTAAATCCCAACCTATAGGTCCGAATAACATTCCGTCAGTCGTCACAAGTCCTATTTGGCATGGGGAAGCTGCCCCTATTGGCCACACGAAGGTTCGGGGGCTATTTTGAATTTTCGCCCCCGAAACGCCCTTTTTTCGACTAAGTTTTGGGCGTATTCGGCTCTAAATCCCAACCTATAGGTCCGAATAACATTCCGTCAGTCGTCTTAAGTCCTATTTGGCATGGGGAAGCTGCCCCTGTTGGCCACGCGGAGGTTCTGGGGCTGTTTTGAATTTTCGCCCCCGAAACGCCCTTTTTCGACTAAGTTTTGGGCGTATTCGTCTCTAAATCCCAACCTACGGGTTTGAATAACATTCCATCAGTTTTCAAAAGTCATATTTGGCATGGGGAAGCTGTTCGTGTCGGCCACACGGCGGTTCCGGGGCTGTTTTGAATTTTCGCCCCCGAAACGCCCTTTTTCGACTAAGTTTTGGACGTATTCGGCTCTAAATCCCAACCTATAGGTCCGAATAACATTCCGTCAATTGTCACAAGTCCTATTTGGCATGCGGAAGCTGCCCGTGTCGGCCACATGGAGGTTCGGGGGCTGTTTTGAATTTTCGCCCCCGAAACGCCTTTTTCGACTAAGTTTTGGACGTATTCGTCTCTAAATCCCAACCTACGGGTCTACGCCCTTTTTCAGATTTATTATTATTATTATTATTTTTAAAAAAGATCTAAAATCATATGAAATTATAGTAAATAATGACGAAACTGTTCTTCTGTGATTAATGTTGTATGTCAAAAGTGATCGTTAATAGAAACCTGTTGGAAATTCCACCAGAAATTTGTAAATAAAGTACACTGCAACAGAAAAATTCACTTAAAACAGAAACTCACGCATGGAAAATAGGAGACAAGCCCCAATCTTAAACTATTTTGCACTAATCTTTAGGCTGGAGTTTGAATTTTTTTTTTTTTTTCATTAGATTTCTATCTATTTGGCAATTGAATGATGCACAACTAAAGGCAAAGTATCATGTTATTTACATATATTTCCACTATCAAACAACTTTGTTAGTAATATCAGGCTGAATTAATTTGTAGAGCCATTGCCTACCATTTAGGCCAGCTCATCCTCTCAAACTAATCATTTAATCTACAATCTTCTTTTAGGGCGTTTTCGGCTCTAACTTCCTACTTACGGGTTCGAATTACATTCCGTTAGTTCTCGCAAGTCATATTTGTCATGGGGAAACTGTTTGTGTGAGTAACACGGTGGTTCGGGGACTGTTTTGATATGGACAATTAATTTTTATCTGAGATCATAATTATATTTGTTTATGTTTCTCTAAGCAATCACACTAAAGACATATCCCACTGAGCTCTCCCTCACTGCTTGGATATGCCTATTAGGAAAAGCTCAGGGGCCATAGTGGCACTTATAATGGAGAGGGGAAATGATAGCGTCTGGTTTACAAGCTGGGACACCAAACTCCTGACAGCTCTTTACAGTGTAAGGAGACTAAATGGGAAAACAAAATTTTCTTTCTTAATGTTAACCAGGGATAAGAAAATCAAATATATGCAGTACATTAATGATTGTTTTTCACTAAATCCCAACTTCATCGTAGCCACATTCTGTAAATCAACCCAACTCCCTTCTAGAGTCCCCTAATTCATAGCAGTCCCATCAAAGCTTCTGTTCACTTCAATATGAATTGATGTTTCTTCACAAAACTACAACATGAATTAGACCTTTCTAGAAAAAAAAATTATAAAACTACTATACACCAGGATGTAAAATAGAGGATTTGTTCTCATGACATGGGAGAACCAACTTTTGCCAAAAATGGTAATATTCTACAGCTCTTTGTTTTAAAATGAATATATGCAGGGCATAGTTTGCTCGGGACTCACTTATTTACATTCAAGAAGTAATAATGGAGATGGAATTTCAAGATAAGGAAACAACCAAATAGCACCAGCTAAGCAAACAATGGATCAAGATAACAATGGAGATGGAATTTCATGTCATGAGATCATCATCACCATCAATGCATCTAACAAAGGAACCATGACCATAGAGGTACAAAAGTATGATAAAGGAAACCAGACCACAGCCTAGCTTATGTGTTTTCTGAAGTCAACAAATTTAGACAATTCACGGCTATAAAAACAATAGTAGACCTCATTTTCTGAAGCATCTTCCTTTTGAATAAATTATTTTTTAATAGTATAATGCAGAGATTTGGTTGAACATCTGTGGCATTTTCAGGAGGCAATCATAGCATGTGATTTATTATGATATTTATGTATTGTCATTTTATTTTTAAATATGTATTGTACTCTAATTTTTCTTTTTTTTTTTCACCAAATTGAAAAAATAATGTTTAAGTAGTAATGAATAAAAATTTTGAATTTAAAAAAAAATATATTTTATAAATATAGCATTTTTTAAAAATATAAAATATTATTTAAATGGCATCAAACCTCTTTTAAAAATAAATATATCATTTTCACTTCAGTTCCTCTTGTTTCAATCTGAACCATTTGGTCTCTAAACTTGGAAGTCCAACTTCAATTTGTTCCTTCCATCTAAATTTTTGTTAATTTTGACCATGTATACACCTTAGAAAATTCACAAGTGTTCCAAAATTATTAATTTTAACCTATAATTTGGACAGAATGACCCAATTGAAACTATAGTAGGGTCCAAATTGAAATTTGGATGAAACTACAGGTGTAAAAAGTGTAATTAAATTAAACCAAAAGGGAAAAAAAAAGAGTACCGTTCTGAGGAAGCGATTGCAGAGTCTTCTCCTAAAGGAGTCTGAATGAAACTGTTGATTGGCATTTGCTTATTACAAAAAATATATATATACGATCAATTTGAAGACAATGAAGTAGGAATTATATGATTGATTGATGATTATATGCAGCAGAATAGATATATTATTATATGCATATGTCTGTATGTGTTTGTAAATGTGTTAGGGTTTTGGGGAGAAAGAGATAGAGAGAACCTCGTAAGGAATTATTATTGTACCAGAGAGCTTTGGATCGCTGGTGCTCGACGCCCTGGAGATGGCGCTTTCTAGCTGATGAAGTGTCCTGGAATCACATACAAATCCACACACACACACACACACATATATATACATACATCGGTCTCGCCGTTGATGGATAGACAGATATACGAATATAGAGAGATTTCAGAGAGAGAAAATAGGGCAAATCTAGGTGAATCGGTGGTCTGGTTGCCCACAACCACGAGGAGGAGTGGCAGAGATGCGGCTGGTGGAGCAGCGGTGAGAGAGGGAGGGGAGACGAGCAACGGAGTGGGAGAGGCAGAGGGAGAGAGGGAGAGGTAGAGGGAGAGAGAGAGAGAGAGAGAGAGAGAGAGAGAGAGAGACACACACACACACACACACAAGTGCTGGTTTGTTGTTTGGATATATATATTACACCATTAGCGACTAAAATTTAGTCCCCAATTAGTTTATAAAACCCTCCAAATTTTGAAAAATCCCTCCAAGTATTTTATTTTTTGGCGACTAAAATTAATTTTTGTCGCTGAAAGTAAGTTTTTGGCAACCAAATTTTTGGTCGCCAAAGATAAAAAATATTTTTTTATTTCTATTCGGCCACTAAATGATTTTAGTAGCCAAAAATCAATATACAACAACTAAATATTTTTTTTGTTGCTGAAAGCAAGTTTTTGGCGACTAGAACTTTAGTCGCCAAAGAAAAAATAATAATTTTTTTTTTATTTTACATTCGGCGACTAAATATTTTAGTAGCCAAAAATCAATATACGGCGACTAAAGTTTTTTTTGTCACTGAAAGTAAGTTTTTGGCGACTAAAACTTTAGTCGCCAAAGAGAAAAAATAATATTTTTATTTCCCATTCGGCGACGAAATATTTTAGTAGCCAAAAGTCAATATACAACGACTAAATTTTTTTTTTGTCGCCAATTCTTGCATTTTTAGCGGCTAAATTTTTTTTTTAGTCACCAATAATGAATATACCCCGACTAAAAAAAATTAGTAGCTAAATATTTTACTTTTGGCGACTAAAAAAATTTTAGTCGCCAATTCCATAACTTTTGGCGACTAAATTTTTTTTAATCGCCAATTTTGCTCGCAAAAGGTGCATTTTGTTGTAGTGTCTCTCTACTATTCTAACAGAAGGGATATGTTGATAATTTAGTTGTGTTCATTTTTATGAAGATGAAAATGTGAGACGTAGACTTTTGAATTTACAACCTTGAAAATGTTACTCTTCGGCATATTTAATAATTTTTATATAAATATCATGTTGATTTATTAATTTTAGAAAAATTTTGAAATTGATAATTGTAGAGATTTAGGAAAAATTGACTAGGCATGAAATGTGGGTGTATTTGAGAGATGAGGCATGTGAAGTTATGTTTGGTGTTATTAATTTGGAAGATGGTGAATATAATGAACTTACTAAATTGATAAATTAAATTAGTTTAATTAATATTTTAAATCCTTCGTAATTAAAGCGGTGCTATTGGGTTTAATTACTAACTTTAATATTATGAGATTAAAGATGATGAAGTTGACCAAGTATGAGATAATTGAATGGTTTTGGCGGTCTTTGACAAGAAAAGAAAATAATGTGATTTTAGCTCTTTTGGAGTAAATGGATAAATTGGTTAAAATAAGAATAAGTTATCAGAACTTTTATTTATTTATTTATTTTCCTTGGTTTAAATCGATGGGGTTGTTGTTGAAAATTGGAAAGTAAACACTGTGTTATATTTTATAATTATAGTCAAGAGAAGATTTTGATAAAATTGATTAAGTGTTAGAATATTCACTTATGCTTATGAGAATTATGATTGAACTTGAAGATCCCAAGATTTTACTTGCATGAGAAAAGTGAGAATTTGATTCTATTTAATGTTTGGGAAGGAGAGGAGTTTTTGGAAAGATTGTAATTACATTTCATTGATAAAGTATGTGAGTTATAAATTGATGAAACCTTGAACTCGTTTTGTTGTCATATGTTATTGCTATTGATGAACCTATTTTTTAAAGGTTTTGGTTTTGGTAACCGGTAGAGGATTACCATGTTGGTATTTAAAATGAGGAGATTCATGGAAAAGGTAAGAAAATGTTTGATTTTGAAAGTTTATTTTATATAAAGAATATTGTTGATTTTTCGTGAAAAGGATATTGTTGAATTGTCAAGGTTGTTTGGGATGACCTAAATAAGTGCACTTTTTGTCTTTTTACGAAAAGATGTGCAGAAAAGTAGAGAGGTGATGTGATGAAAAACAAATAAAAAGATAAAAAGATGGATTATTTTGTGTATGCAAGTTGGAAATTGTTCATCTATATGTGGTAAATACATGAACATTGACATTGTTATATTATCTCTTGGGATTGTATCATGATATTACATTGATAGAGATATGGAAATTGATCACAATGGAGCATTGTGTGGTGGAATTGAAATTGGAACTATTCTAATGTATTGTTACATATTGCATTGCCATCCCATTTCATTGTTATCATGGATTTTGAATTGCAATTGAAAACTATTGTTTTGAGAAATGAATTGTTTTTGGGCAACAAGATCATTGGGATTTAATTTGGGTAAATACGTTGATAAATTCGAATAGGGAGTGTAGTTTAATATTGGTTAAGTTGGCCTGAGTGTCCATGGTGAAAGACTGAAAACATGCGTGGAGGAGATACCACGTGCCTTTCGGTGAGAGACCTGTAAAGTGGGGATTTGGTAGTACTTGATATGCCTACTTACAGACATCAGCCTAGGGATTTACCACCTTGAAGATGTATTGAAATTGTTGGATTATTGTGTTTCAAATTAGCATTGTGCACGAGATTTTCAAAAGATGAGAAAAATATTTTGAGCATGGCATAGTGTATACATTCATCTCATAAGATTGTATAAAAATGTATTTGGTGCTCAGTTAGATGCCATTGTGAATTTGTTTAATTATTTGATTCAATTGACAATGGGGCAATTGAATAAATTTAAAGGGATGTCTTGTGGCTATTGAAACATGTTATTTATTAAGTTAACTTGTTATGGTTAATTAAATAATTTGAATTTAAGAGATTATGTAAAAAAATCATATGATTTTTGAAATGATATGATTTCATGTATATGTATGAGTATCTTTCTACCTGCATATCTTCTAATGTTATAATATAAGATTATTTGGTGAGCTAGTGGTTGCTCACCCCCTATCTGTACATGTGTACAGGGAATGTTTTTTGGATTTGAAGATCAAACAGTGGGTCTTACCATTTCATGAGTGTAATGTAGTGATAGATTGTACTACTTCATTTGTTTATTTGGCTGAATGCTATTTTTTTTGTAAAAAGTAGTCTCCGCTTTATTGTAAGCCTCAGGGCATTTCTTTTATTTGTATGTAAATGTCATTATTGTATAACGAGAGGGAACATGTATATTTAGTTATTTATCATTTCATCCAAGGATGAATTGTCATTTGTGAATGGACTTAATTAATGAATACTGATAATGTTATCCAAGTAATAAAATATGGGGCATGACATTTGAGAAGGGATTTGGAAAGAAATTGGAGAAAGTAGGTGAAATGTGAATAAAATATACTTATATTTTCTTTCCAAATCCCCCAACCAAACACAACGTAAGTCTTATAATTTTGGCATAATTATATAGACATTCTTTTAGAAAAGTTAAAAAGATTGCAACTAATGGAAATGGTGTGAAGATGAAAAAATAAACAAGATAAAATATAAAGTTCAGTGCAAAAGAAATGATAATATCATTTTCCCATTTCATATAACTAACGAATTATCAATAAAAAAAATTAAATTTTATGTGAATTGAAATCTTAAGAAGGTCCAATGTAGTTATACTAAGGGTTTGTTTGAAAATTAATTTTTTTAATATTTTTTTGAGTTTTTACAGAAAGGCGTACAAAAAATAGAGTTCATGTAATTTAGCCAAGAAACAAACTTATAAATCAATTAGGAATGAATTGGGCTTGTTTAGTGTACCATTGTAAGTAAAAAATTAATATTCAGAAAACATAAGACAAAAGAACATCTCTCATCTATATTATATATATATATATCTATCTATCTATCTATAGTACCTATATAAGCAAATGTAGTGGAAGCTCGCAAACTCTCAATCATTTAATTCTAATTTCTCATAATTTAGAGAGATAAAAAAAATGAGGTGGCACTTCTTCCTCTCTCACCCAATTTTTTCTAGCCAAAATAGGGGAGAGAAAAAAAATCCATGTAGAATATATAAGAAAAAATATCTATTATCACTTTAGATAAATCAAAAAAAAATTAACTCTCTTTTCAGCTCCTTCCCTTATCTCAATTAAAGTATCCTTTTTTCACATGACTTCCTCTCTCACATGTCTCTTTTCCCTCCTTTCTCTTTATATTTAGTTTACATTTTTGTTTCAATCTCACACGGCTTCTCACAAAAAAATCAAAATATGATTGTATCTCTCGCCAAAAAACTTACTCTTATTTGTCACCATCGCCTCCATGGCCATTTCATAAAAAATTAGATTGGTACTGCCTAGATGGCCATTCCTTATGACTGCATCTCTCGCCAAAAAAACTTACCCTTATTTGTCACCATCGCCTCCATGGCCACTTCATAAGAAAATTAGATTGGTACTGCCTAGACGACCATTCCTTAAGAAAGTTAAAGATTGGTATATATGATACAACAGAGGTTACCATTGCTCTTTTTTTAATTAATTTATTTATATTTATTTTTTAAGCCCCTTTCCAAGTTTTTGAGATATATGTTTCACTTATTTTATGGACAAACCAATTGCTTTACATAGAATTTTTGTGTGTTTGTATTCTATATCAATAAAGCAATCTACAATAATATTGAAATTCAAACAGCACACTCCTAAGTCACAATGGAAAACAAACAACAATAAATGTGAAGGATAATCAAGAATTACTAAAATGATCAAATAGATGGCTTTTATAGAGGAATTAGAAAGTTTTACCATGAGGAAGAAATTTCAGTTTGGAAGCACATGTGGCCAACTTAAGTCTTAGAACAATATGTCAACAAGTAACTTATCAAAAGACTCTGTGTAAAGAGGTCACTTTTGTTTTTGTTGCCCCCATTTTTTTTTTTTTTTGGGTGTGTGTATATATAAATAGAATCTTGAATCATACAAATGGTGTATATGAGATGGAGAGTATTGGCAATGTGTTCTCTCTTTTATCCTTTCTCTTTTCCAATTGTGTGCTTACTGTTGTTAATTGTACTTCAATTTATTTATTTTTTTGGCACAATTTTTTCTTAGTCCAATAGATATGAGCACACCATTATTTTTTCTTTCTTGCTAATGTTTTAGCTAGAGGTCATGTGAGACAAATGGTTAGAACACTTAGATAATAAAAAAAATAAATAAATAAAATAAAATAAAAAAGTAAAGTCCAAATAAGAAAGACAAAATTACTTATATTAATGTGTGATTTTGGTACATATGAAAAAATGAAAATAAAATATTTATAAGATGTTCAATCCCTTCATTTTTATTTATTTATTTGTTGAGCCCCGATACAGAGCCTGAAAATCGGGCCTCGAATTTGGCTCGAAAACAAAGGTGAAGGGGGAAGGAGGAAGAAGAAGAAGAAGATAAGGAGGAAGGAGGAGAAGAAGGAGAAGCATAACTGGAGGGGGCTATAAAAATGGGCCTGGAGGCGGAGGCGGGTGGAGGTAGAGGCAGAGGCGGGGCTACGAGCGACGATCGGCCGGGGCTGCGAGTGACGATCGACCGACGAGTTGCGATGACGACGACGAGCTGCGACGACGACGACGAATCTCTCTCTCGCTTCTCGCCTCTGTTTCTCTCTCACCTGTGTTCAAACGAAGAAGACGAAGAAGAAAAGAAAGGAAGAAAGAAAAGGAAAAAAAAAAATCAAAACGCAAAACGACGTCGTTTTGCGTTTCGAGCCAAATTCGAGCTGTGATTTCGGGCCCTCAAACCTTTTTCTTATTTATTATCTTCTTATATATTACAAGAATGTAGTGTGGAACATGAAAGGCCTCTAAACCCTTAATATTAAACTCTTAATCACTTTCTTTCCTATGTGGTATTCTCTCAAGTCTCCTTTACTAATTTTCCTAATTTTTAATTTAAAAAAAATAATAAACATAACAAAAAAAAATTGATATATGAACAGATAAAGTTAACAAATTTAATCTATATCGCTTCAGTTAAAATCTTTCTTAATTAACAAATTTGATCTCTATCTCTTCAGTTAAAATCTTTCTTTTACCTCTCAATATCTAATTTTAAATTTTAAATTTTTTTAATGTCTATCTAAACAAATCTAATTTGAAAATTTAATTTTTTTATTTTTTACAAGAGCTTCGAAACATTAAACTGAATTTTTCAATTTTAAAATTTTTAAAAATAAAAACTATATTTTGCATAAAGTAATAAAAAAAATTACAAACCCACAAATATTTATAACCATATATATAAATTAAAAATATATATAAGCCCACAACAAATATAGATAGATAGATTTATGACATTTAGTTTATTATTAATTTTTTTAGCATATATATGTTTTAGACATTAGGGTCATTGAGAAACATCTTATTTATTGTTAGTATTATTTCATTAGTTAGAAATCAAGTTTATTATTTCAAAAACAAAAAAAAAGATCAGTTGCATGATAATAACATTTTGTGAATGCTTGTTTTGAATTATTGTCTTAACTTATGAAATTTGAGAAGATGATCTTTATGCATTATGATTATAATTTTATGACCTAACTTAGAACTTAATGTATTATTAAAAAATTTACACATTATTAAACCAGCCCCATGCATAGCACGGATTTACCATATATATATATATAAACAAATGTAGTAGAGTATGAGAATTTTCAAAACTCTTAATACTAAACTCTTACGAATTCTCTCTCTTACGTGTCACCTCTCAAGTCTCCCTTACCAAAACTCTTAATACTAAACTCGATTTGTAATATCTTTTCTAATTTTTAATGATTTGTCAATTATCTAAATCTTAAAAGCCAAAAGGATTATATATATATATATATAAATAAAATGATAAATATTTAGATATGAACAATAAAGAGATAGAGATAAAAATACAAAAAATAAATAAATAAAAAAATAGAAAGATAACTATTCAAATTTCAACCACAAAATAATATAAAGAGTCAAATAAAAGATAAATAAGTAAATAAATATACGAGTCAATTAATTTTAAAAAGAAAAAGTTAAGTTTTTATATGTGAACAATTAAATGTAGTGGAGTATGAGAATTCTCCAAACTCTTAATACTAAACTCTTAAGTTGTCTAGTCAGCACTTAGTGTGGGTTCAATGCTCTCTCGCTGTGCGAGTCCTGACTTACTGGAGCTTGCCTTGTGAGGTCGGGACAAGCTTCCAGGTTATAGTCTCTTGCTCAGAACGGCCAACAGGACACCCTGGTGATCTCCTCAAGGGGCGCAGCCTTGGACCTGCGGGAGAGTGGGAGGATTTTCCTGTAACAAAAAAAAAAAAAAAAAAATCTTACGGATTCTCTCTCCCACGTGTCACCTCTCAAGTCTCCCTTCCCATTTTTTTTCTAATTTTTAATCATTTGTCAATTATTTAAATCTTAAAAGCCAAAAGTATTATATATATTTAAATAAAATGATAAATATTTACATATGAACAACAAAGAGGTAGAGATAAAAATATTAAAAAATAAAATAGCAAGATAATTATTCAAATTTCAACCACAAAATAATATAAAGATTAAAATAAAAGATTAAAAAAAATTAAATAAAAAATATTACCAGTCAATTACTTTTAAAAATAAAATTTAACTATTTATATATGAACAATTAAAAATATTTAAATAAAAAATATTACAAATCAAATAATTTTTAAAATAAAAAGATAATTATTTATATATGAACAAAAAAAAGATAGAGATAAAAATATATACAAAAAAATATTAACTATTTAGATTTGAACTGAAAAATAAAAATTCAAATAAAAGATAAAAAAAATTTAGATAAAAAAGATTAAGAGTGAGATATAAATTCCAAAAACATGATAAATTTTTTAACAATTTATATTTACCTTATATGAGTTTGTTGTAGAATTTCCATATATTTCGGCTTAATCTTTTTAAAATCTATCTTTAAGTTGAACTTAATATTTTATTTTTTTAAATCATTAATTAATTATCCATATTAATTTTAAATGTAATAAAATTCCATAAATAAAAATGCAAATAAAAGATAAAAAGCATTTAAATAAAAAAAAATATTAAGATTGAGATATAAATCCCAAAAAGATGATAAATTTTTTAACGATCTATATTTACCTTCTGTGAGTTTGTTGTAGAATTCTCATATATTTCAGCTTAATCTTTTTAAATTTTATTTTCAAGGTGAACTTATTATTTTACCTTTCAAAATCATCAATGAATTATCCATATAAAGTTTAAATTTAATAAAATTCCATGTTTTGAATTGACAAAAATTCAAATAAAATATTAATATTCAAATAAAAAAGATTACAAGTCAGATAATTGTTAAATAAAAAGATAACTATTTATATATGAATAACAAAAAAATAGAAATGAAAAAAAATACAAAAATAGAAATATAACTATTCAGATTTGAATTGTAAAATGAAAATTCAAATAAAAGATAACAAAATATATAAATAAAAAAGATTAAGATTATGATAGGAATATCCCAAAAAGATGATAATTTTTTAACGATCTATGTTTATCTTTTGTTAGTTTGTTATAGAATTACCATATATTTCATCTTAATCTTTTTAAAGTTTATCTTCAAGTTGAAATTAATATTTTATTTTTTATAATCATCAATTAATTATCCACATAAATTTGAAATATGATAGAATTTCATATAAGTATATCTTTTGTCTAAGCATAACATTTTCAATATAAAAACAACTTTATGCAAAAGGAACCATGAACCAAAGATTGGGATAAAAGCAATCAACATTAAGCCATTTCTAATTCCTTTTCGATGCCTAAAAATCTTAAATATTTTATTTACATTTGAAATGTGTACTTGCATGACTTTTTGCATTTGTGAGAAAGTGAGTTTATATAAATGGATATTATTATTTTATTTTAAATTTTTGTGTTACAATCTGTTTTTTTCTTTATTTCTTTCTTTTTTGCTAATAATGTATCATTTAATTGAGATTTTTTTTTTAAAAAAAAAATTTTAAGCACTGCTATTATTAATTTGTAACTCTCTCACTTATTGACTATTTGTGTTTAAATTTTTTTGGCGCAGATGTTAGATTGAAAATAAAGAACACATCAAAATTTATTGGATATAGGTTTATACTTTAAATATATTCATCAGTTGATTTTTCATTGTTGATTATCATATTGAAGTAACTCATAATTAAATTTATTTTCAGGAACTGATTTCCTTTGAGAACTATGCCATAAATTTCTTCTTCTTTTTTTAATTTTTTTTATTAGTCAAATTCGGAGTTTGAGCAAATGGAAGAGATCTCATATTAAAAATGTTAATTTTTTTTTGAATAATTTAAATATTTATATTCTTTATGTTTGTCAATTCAACTTTATGCATTTTCAAACTTTTTTTTTAATCATTCCAAACCTATTTATGTTTAATGAATCAATATAACTAAAAAACAAATAGCACGTAAAAAATTTTTTAACCGCAAACTGAATATAATGGGAATTAAAATTAATTTTATTTTAATTCATTATATTATGTGGGATGATTGATGTAATATTTACTATTGATTAAACAAAATTAGAGTTACTTTTATTTAATATTAGCCATTTTGGTTAATTATAACATGCCTTTGTTACTCTGTTTTTGGTTGTCTGAAGTAATTCTTAAATAAATTAACTATTATTTATGTGATGATTACTTAATGTATGATAGTTTTATAAAAAAAAAAAATTAGTAATTTGAAATATTAAATATTTTTAACAATGTCAAATAAGATTTATATACACAAACTAATAAAAATATTAAGAAATACAGTCAAATAAATTTTTTTTTTAGTGATTATTGACTTTCTAAAATTCCATGCATCACACAGATGATCGCTAGTAACTTTTAGATAATCATTTGTTTTCAACTTATATAAGTTATTTATATCTAATAAGTTGTAAATAGAAACTACGATAAACAATCGACACACTCTTAAAAAAAAATAAAAAAAATAAAAACTATAACTAACTCAGATAAATTATGTTATGTTTTGGAAAGTTGGTAAAAAATTGATTTTTTAATTTTTTTTGTGACTTTTTGACTTTTTTGTGCTAAAAAAACTAATTTTTTTATGACTTTTTTGATTAAAAAGATTAAAAAATCAAAAAACTGACGTTTTTGAAATGTTCCCAAAACACCCCCACATCAAATAGTCTCATTGGAGTCTTTTTGTTACATGGCATTCACTTTGATTGGTTAAAGTAGTGAACCTTGCTGTTTTAACCAATAAGAGAAGAGTCAAGAGTGTTGATGAGTGAATAAAATCAAACTCAAAAGAATAATATTACGAACCCCAAAAGTTTTACTAAAATTTTTAGTAAATGTCTCAAATGGGTGCGAGATTCACACCATGTGGGTCTCATGTGAATCTCACACCTATATGAAACATTTGACAGAATTTTTGGTAGAATTTTTGAAATTTCTAACATTTTTAGACTTAAAAATCAAAATGAGGAGAGCGAGAAAGAAACTCTTGCATTTGGGGTCTTTGCACGACCGAACATTCCATGGAAGAAATAGAGAGAGCCAATTGGGATCATTCAAGTCAACTGCCGTGTTGAGCAGATCTTTCAACATCATATATTCTAAATTATATTGAATTCTGCACTAACAGAAAGTTAAAAAAATTGACGAGTTTTTAGGAATATCATTTCACTCCTGTTTGTTTTGTTTTTGCTTTTGTGTGTGGTTGTTTTGGTCTTTGATTATTTTCTGGGAATTTCCATTTCAATGGATGTTCCCTTCATTCTTGCTATTTTTCTCGTCTCTCATCTTCTTCTTCTTCACTCGTTCTCGGCCAAAGAAGACTACAAAAACCAGAGTACTTGTCCCAAGTCGTTCGACTGCAAACCATTCCATCATCCACTAAACTTTCCACTCTCCAATTCTACGTATCCCCTAAGTGGGTTGTGCACGGTAACTTGTGATGAACCACTTTCAAAAATCCAACTGGGAAATGAAGGGCCGTGGTGTGATGTAGTAGCAATAGAGGAAAAGTTATCCGGTAACATTTTCCAAATCCATGACCAATTTCTCCAAACCCAATTAGAAAATGAAAGTTGTGATGCCTTCAGGAATTTGAGTTTTCCCAATGCTTATAATATCTCATTCACAATCTATCCATATCTCACCTTCTTCAAATGCAACAAAAGTGTTGAGCTTGTTTCTCCCAAAGAAGATCATTTCAAGGATTTTCATAATTACACAAACTGCAAAGACTACAATTTGTACTATAAATATCCAAATGATTCGTTATCCTTTCATGCTCGTCTTCCACCTAGCTGCTCAGTAATTCAGTTGCCCGGGCATTCATCAAACACGATTCCTAATGTCAGTGACCCATTCAATCTGTTAACCCATACCTTCTCTCTCGTATTGCATGCGTCTGAGGATTGTCAGAAGTGTTACCAGGAAGGAGGTCAATGTCAAAATGACAACCAGAAATTTTACTGTGCAACCAATCAAGGTATGGACATAACTACAAATTAATGACTTGAATTCAGAGTTTAGATCTTCGTGTAAGCTTTGGTTTTCAATTTTCAAGGTTTTCATTTGCTGATTTCAGTCGATCAAAACGTACCCTTTTTTCTATATCATAGTTTGTTTTTGTGTCAACACTTTTTTAAGTTTCTGTGAAATACATAACTGTTGGGGTTTGGTTGGGTTAGCTAATAATCACTACAACAAAAAGCACAATCGGCGACTAAAATTTCTAATTTCGTCGCTGAAAGTACGGTTTTTGGAGACTAAAATCGAATTAGTCGCCAAAGTTGATCAGTTTTGCCGACTAAAGCAGTTCAGTCGCCGAAGGTAATGGTTTTAGCGACTAAAAGGCACTTTAGTCGCCAAATATAGGGTTATTAGCGACTACAGGTTGTTTAGTAGCCAAAAGTGACGGTTTGTGGCGACTAAAATCGTTTCGTAGCCAAAAGTGATGGTTTTGGCGACTAAAAAACAGTTTAGTCACCAATTATAGGTGTTTTGCCGACTAAAATTTGTTTGGTCGCTGAAAGTGAAGTTTTTTGGCTACAAAAAAAAAATTAGTAGCTAAAGGTCAACAATTGCCGACTAAATTGCAGTTTAGTCGCCCAAAGTGGAGGTTTTGGCGACTAAAATTCAGTTTAGTCGCCAAAAATGCTAACCTTAGGCGAGATTTTAGGTTTTTAGCGACAGAATACAAATTAGTAGCCAAAAAATATATAATTGGCGACTAAAATTCAGATTTAGTCACCAAAAGTACGATCCTAATTTTTTTTGTAAATAATTTATTTTTTGCATAAAATATATTAAATAAAATAATTATTTTTATATATATAACTTTGTATTAATTACGGTCAATATAGTATATAAATAATATATTTTGCATTTATATTCATAGAATGTATTACTAGCGCAATGGGGATAGAGTAGTGGTAAAGGTTGAGTGTTGGGAGGTTGGGGGTTCGAAACTTGGGAAAACCAGGGGGAATTTTTTTTTTTTTTTTTTTTCTTTTCTGAAAACTACTTTTGGCGACTAAAGTCGTTGGTCGCCGAAAGATAGGGAATTGGCGACGACAGATTTAGTCGGCAAATGCGTAAATAATAAAAAAAGAAATTAGTATCGGCGACTAAAGGTTTTGTCGCTGAAAGTATAATTTCCCAAAAACGGAATGACTATTGGCAACTAATTATTTGGTCGCCGAAGACAGATGTATTGCCGACTAACAAATCTTTAGTCGCCAAAGGTATCCGCGACCACCTATTGCCGACCACAGCGGCGACTAAAATTTTTCGTCGGGGAAAAGGAAAATTCAACATTTGGCGACTAAAAATTTAGTCGCCAAAAGTATATTTTTTTTTTTTGTAGTGAATTCAGAATTCCTGATTGCTTGAGGTATATCGTTTGGTTTGTTTTTGACAAATAAATTTTGGAGAATTTTTCTTAAAATTTTGTTTGGTTTAGTGATTTTGGAAAAAAAAAAATTCAAAATTACTTTCTCTCCTACACATTAATCAATCACTTTTTCTCTCTTCTTTCTTCTTCTCAATCACTTTTTTTTCTCTCCTCTTTTCTTCTCAATCACTTTTTTCTCACATACATCTACTCAATTATAATAAAATATTTAATCATCACAAACCCTCATACTCCAAAACTATTTCCAAAATATATAACCAAACAAACCAACAAAATTTCTAAACTTTTTTTCTAAATTTTTTTTTTGAAAATTTATCTCTCAAAACCAAACCAAACACTATGGGTGTGTTTGGTTTATGTTTTGAGATATCAAAAATTTTTTTGGAGAGAGTTTAGAAATTTTTTGATTTGTTTGGTAGTATATTTTGAAAATAGTTTTGGAATTTGAGAATTTAGAATGATTTGATATTTTGTTGTAGCTGAGTTGTGTGTGAGTGAAAAGTGATTAAAAATGAGAGAGGAGAGAGAAAAAGTGATTGATTAATGTGTAATAGAGAGAGAGAGAGAAGTAATTTTGAAACTTTTTTGAAAAAATTTATAACCAAACATGTTTTTGAAATTTTTTTTCCAAAAATATGTTTTAAAACACAAACTAAACACACCCATAAATTTCTTGATAAATTCATGTAAGAATACTGAGGGGGGGTTGTTTTAAAAGTCAATAATGGGTCAAGTCCATGTAGTGTTGGGTCACTGTGGAAGGTGACTAGGAACATCTTTGGAATTTCTGCATTCTATTTGCTTGTTTTTGCTTTTTCAAAAACACTTTTTAAAAAATTTTAGACTTGTTTGGTTTGTTTTTGGGAGAGTTGTTTTTGAAAAAAAGTTTGAGGAGAGAGTTTAAATTTTTTTTTGGTTTGTTTGGTTGTATATTTTGGGAGAGTTGTTTTTTTGGGAGTTTGGGATGATTTGATATTTTAGGAAAATTTAAGTAGATGTGTGTGAGAGAAAAAGTGATCGAGAAGGAGAGAGGAGAGAGAAAAAGTAATTGATGTGTAAGAGAGAGAAAGTGATTTTGAAATTTTTTTGAGAAAAACTCAAACCAAACAATTTTTTAGAATTTTTTTTCTAAAACTCATCTCCCAAATACAAACCAAACATACCCAAAAAGTATAATTTTTTTCATATATTTTTATTTTTATTAATTTTTTAAATATTTTAAGCAATTTTTTTTAAATTTTTAGACATACCTAATATAAATACACATAAAAAGTACAATTTTTGTGAAATTTTTTTTTAAAAATTCACTAAATACTAAAAATATAAAAAAAAATACGAGAATTCATTATATTTTTTGAATTTCTATGTATTTATTAATTTTTAAAAATATTTTTTCACAAATTTTTAACTTTTTAGATACATCTTAGATACATCTAAGTAAGATGCATTTTAAAAAGTAAAAAAAAAAATGCTTAAACTTTTAAAAATACGAAAAACAAAAAACTCAATTGTTAAAAAACTTAATCCAAAAAACTCAAACCAAACACAAATTATTTCTGAATTAATCCAAAAACCCTATACAAAAATCTTCAATCTTGCCTTTCAATTAGAAACTAGTGGTCAGGTGAATGCCTGTGCAACTATATTAAAAAAATATAATAACCACAATTTTGCATTTTTAAAATTATTATAATAAATTATAAAACAGAAAATTCATCAAGAAAATTAAGTTTAAAACTATATTGAAATGGAGTACACCTAAACCTCAAGAAAAAGTGGAAAAAAATAAAATAAAATAAAATAAAAAGTTAAATAAGAAAAAATACTGAAACGCTGCATTCTTCAAACAAATTAGTTGAGTGAAGTTATTTACCAACTTATTTTATTTACTTTTCTTCTCAGGTATCAAAATTCTAGGCAAGCAAACACTTGAGGAAAAAAAACTATTCATCTTTGTTCTATAACGAGGGGGGAAAAAAGCATAGATTAGCTATAGTTTGTTTGTTGTGGACCCATTTTGGGCCATCTTAGTAATTCGAATCGTTTATTTTGTAAGTTCGCAAGAACATTATTCATACAAAAAATCAGGTTGATCAAACATCGATAGCTATATAATTGGATTATAAAATCATGAAAAAAAAAAAATTGACATCTTATTCTTAAAATCATATTTGCCATCCATTTTTTTTTTTTTTGGGAATAATTTTGTAATCCAATCATGTGGTTACCAATGTTTGATCAACTTGATTTTTTGCAATAATAATTTCTTAGTAAGCCTTACAAGATGAACTATTTAGATAAACGAAATGGACCCAACGTAGGGCTCACAGTGAGCCAACAACACCCTCTAGTCTAAATGAGCCAATGACACTCTCCAATCCAAATAATGGACTAGAGAGAAACTATAAAGTCTCTTTAATTAAGAGTAGTTATCGTTTAATAAAGCTCAAGTGCATCCAGAACATGGAAAGTAACTTGCTTTGAATTCAACTTTTTTTTTTTTCCCCTTCTTTTTAAACATTTAACTGATGTTTTCCTCCTTAACAGTGGTTTCAGAAGGCGGGAAGTTGATATTCATTATCGGAACAGGTAATATTCATTTTTTATCAAAATTTATATGCTTGAGTATTTTTAGCTTATTTTTTGATGTTACCACATTAGTTTAATTTTTCTCATTTTGCAACTTCTTCAGCTATTGCTGGAATTGGGATTATAGTAATCCTATTGTTCTGCATCATAAGGAAACTGGTACAGAATGATCAATCCACATTTTTTTGGAAGAATAAAACAAAGAGCTATCAAAATGTTGAGGCCTTTCTAAACAATTATGGATATCTTGCTCCAAAAAGGTACACTTATTCTCATATCAAGAAAATGACCAACTCCTTCAGTGTTAAACTAGGTCAAGGAGGCTATGGTTGTGTCTTCAAAGGAAAACTAGACAATGGATGCCTTGTGGCAGTGAAGGTTCTACAAGGGTTGAAAGGCAGTGGAGAAGAGTTCATTAATGAGGTTGCAACCATTAGTAGGACTTCTCATATTAATATTGTGAATCTTATGGGGTTTTGTTTTGAGGGTCGAAACAGAGCTCTCATATATGAGTTCATGCCTAATGGATCCTTTGAGAAATTCATTCACGATGGGAATTCCTTCACATATCGCCAATTAGGGTGGGAAGCTTTGAACCAAATTGCAATTGGTATTGCTCGAGGATTAGAATACTTGCACCGTGGTTGTAACATGCGAATTTTTCATTTTGACATAAAGCCTCATAATATTCTTTTAGATGAGGACTTTTGCCCAAAGATCTCCGATTTTGGCCTCGCTAAACTATGCCCACGAAAAGAGAGTATTGTATCACTATTGGGTGCTAGAGGGACAGTTGGCTATATTGCCCCAGAAGTATTTTGTAGAAACTTTGGGGGAGTTTCACCCAAGTCAGATGTCTATAGTTATGGAATGATGGTTGTAGAAATGGTTGGAGGAAGAAAGAATATTGATGTCGAAGTTGATTGTACTAGTGAGATATATTTTCCACATTGGATATACAAGTGACTTGAGCTAGATAAAGAACTTGGAGTGCATGGCATTATGAATGATGAGGCAAATGAAAGTGCAAGGAAGATGATTATAGTTGGCTTGTGGTGCATACAAACCGATCCCTCACACCGGCCATCAATGAACAGAGTGTTAGGGATGCTAGAAGGGAGCCTGGAGTCCTTGCAAATCCCGCCTAAGCCTTACTTGTCTTCTCCCCCAAGATCACCACCAGATTCTTCAACTACACTCGTGCCATAACATTTTCAATTCACAATGCATACTTCTGTTGACATGGTAATGTGCACCGAAATTAGGTAACTGTATCTCTCTTTTACTTGTGTTTGACAATTGTGATTACTACAATTCAGATTTTGCCTAGGGTTTAAAAACTAGTTACAATAAAATTTTTTGTAATATCATGAACCTCTACAAATAATACTAGTATGTTTCATAGTACAATCAAATCAAGATCTAGAAAATTGTTTAGAACAAAAATACCATATGTTTTTTTCAAATTGATTGCTTCACACAAAGGCATTCAAATTGGGGGATAAGGCTATATCACTTTAGACCTTAAATTGCTCCAAATAGAGTACACCCTATTTCAAAGGTAAATGTGGAGGTTAATAACAATTTACATGTTTTCCAAAGTCAACCTAATCAATAAATTGATAGAACTTTGGTGTATTCTATTAAATTTGAAAATTTTGTGTCCCCAAAAATTTCAAGTCAAGCCCAGTACCAATGGTTGAGGAAGGGGAATGTCACGATCCAAACCCACCCCTATAGGTTTAGTGTTGTAATCGGCCAATAATTCTGAGATTACCAAAGGCCTCTGAACAAATTAAATAAAATACAGGGGCTAGCAAAAACAATTATAAACATATAACGTCCATAGAGCTGTGTAGACATATATGGGATAGAAAATTTAAAATTTTATATACATATCAATGGCGTCATTTTTACATTAGTCTTACGTCACTCACAACCCACATAAATACAACTTACAAAAACTTGTTCAGTCAAATAGAAGAAAACAAAAACTTAAAACTTGTTAACAGAACAAAACCACTTCAAAACGGGATCCTTCTCGGGAGGCATAGTGGTTGGTTGACACAAAAGAATCCAGGCAGCAGCTTAGATCTGATCACGTGCCTGATCACCTACATACATAAATAATACGGTGAGCCGGAGCCTAGTGAATAATAACAGAGTAAAGGTTTTAATGAATGATGTCCATATCAGATTCATAAATCAGAATTCAGATTCAAAAATAGATTCATATTCATATTCACATATCCATATGATCATACGTGGAACACCCATTAGCGTTAACAAATTCGATGACCCATAATTGAGACGGCTATAAAGGCATTCCAACGACTCATAAAGGGACGGCCATAAAGGCATTCTGATGACCCATACAGGGATGCATATCATATGATATTAAGAATGCCACGAATACATTTCAAAAATTTGGACAACCATTCATTCATATAAAACATAGCATTTCATAAAATTGATCATTTCATATCATCAAAAAATAATTAAAGTCAAACATAACTTTACAAAGTTATTACTCATAGATGGCTCCAATAGCAGATCGGATGAATCAAACAAACCAAACGGCTAAAGCGCACTACATAGCATATACACCTTGAAATACACATTTAGAAAACACTTACCTTATTTCTTTTCTATCCTGGTGTGTTTCTAATCCCTATCCTCATTATCATGTCTTAATTAAGGCCTAGGAATGCCTAAGATGCAATGAGAATGCCAAAATATAAGTTGTAACACTTAGTCAAATTTCTGAAAATAGGGTCTTCGCTCGAGTACAACTTTGGTCACTTAAGCGGACTGCAAAATTCTGTAAAACTTTTGGGAGCTCTCATTTTATGCTCAAGTGCAATTTCCTATTCTCGAACGGAGGGTAAAAAATAAGGCTGGTCACTCGAGTGCAAGTTTGTCACTCGAGCTAGGACCCATGTCTGCAAAAGTACTGGGAGCTCGAATTTTACACTCGAGCCAACTTTTAGTCGCTCGAACGAAAGTGCAAAACAAAGAGTGGACGCTTGAGTGAAGGTTCTGTCGCTCGAGTGATGATGCCGAATTTTGGAATTTACAGATTGATGTTGAAGATGCAAAACTCAAGTATAAAGCTTCAAAACACATCATGTGGGCCACAAAACTTAAATAAAACATGTCTAAACTTGTAAAACATCAAGAATTAAGGATCATTTTGCAAAATCAAGGCCCAAACGGAAGCTAATTGTTCAAAATTCAACTTGGAACTTCCAAAACATAACATACGTGACTTGATATGAACTCTAACCTTCTAAAACACGATCAAATGATATCAAATGGCATGAAACTTGATGAATTTCCAAAACTAAGGTGAAATAATGAGATCCATAAGAGAATTACTTGAAATCAACTTCGAAATGTTTTAGAATGCACATGCATGCATGATTCCTCTCAAAATTATCTATATAATTTCAATTCTCATACTAATCTACTTAATTCTCTTGAATTCATTCTCTCATTGATTCAAACTCCTAGTATATAGGTTGAATTCTTACCTAGAAGCTTTAATTCCCTTGGATTCTAGCAAATCTTGCTTATTTTCTCAAATTCCCCTTCACTTTTCTAGCAATTTCCCTTAATTAGTTCTCATGTGTATGTAAGCCTTATACAGGCATGGTTAGTGAGTTTAATTAAGCTGGGCTTGCCACTAATCAAATGGGCATTATTTTAATCTAAGTATTTGGTTCCGAATCAAATTCTAATTAAACCTAACATAAAATTGTAAAAATTCTAAATAACAAATAAACGGAGTTAATTTCGTGATCAGATGCCGATACGACCCTCAATTTACATATCGAAATGGATATTTAAACAGATATTTCTACGACAGACAGATATAAATGCAAATAACATATATCACATGCAATTAACGTAGAATTTTATCGTAATTACTTGTTAAGCAGTCCTAATCAAGGATCATGGGCTAATCACAGATCAAGGTTGTTACAGGAAATATGGGAATTGCTGCTGTGACAATTGCTTTAAGGTTTTTGTGTATTTATTTCGAGCCTATTTTGATGATTCGAACTGAGTTTGTCGAATATATTATTCATATAAAAAATTAAGTTAATCGGATATCCATAACCCAATGGTTGGATTCTAATTATTTTAAAAAACATTATCAAAGTTATGATGTTTATTTTGTTACAAAAAAATGTGGTCTTTTTATAGAGTTACAAATATCCAATTAACTTGATTTTTTTATTAATGATCTACTCAACAAACTTTATAATATGAACAGTTCAAATTATCAAAATAGGCTCCGAATGATACCCCACAAGCCTCACAGTAGTTACTAGTAACCCCCTTTTCTTTTGGATAACTTAGCTTTGGTGTTTATAATTTTGTACGACTTTTGTGTATATAATTTTTTAGGGATTTAGATCTCTCTATCGCATAGTTGTAATGGAATAGCTTTAATATATATCTAATGGGTATCAATGATGGATCCAGGATTCAAACTTTGGGTGGCAAAAACATATATAACTTCTCATCTTTTGAAATTGTCTTACTAATTACTAGTATAATAATATATATTATTCTTACAATTTTTGATGGGTATAAAAAAATCATTATACTATTTTGTAGCCATTAGATATTTAACGGAGATGATCGGTTTGGTGCAACTTAAACAAACTTAAATAACTTGCAAATTTGTTACACATCCTAGTACGCCAACAAAAGTACACAGGGATGGAATAAAAAATATTGTTTAGGGGTACATGTTTAATCAAAATAATTTTAGAAAATTAAATAAATCCAACAAATTACTTTTTACATTCTTCTCTAAAATTCCAAACTATGAATTAGAACTCATATAATCGATTGGATCATCATTTTAAGTCATTTTATTAGTTAACCTAATCAAGCAAATAAAAAGTATGCATACCTCTTTAATTTTTAAAATAAAAAATAAAGAAAAATACATACTATAAACATATGGTTATCGATTTACTTGGAAGACATTAAAGTTTGAATGACTCGGATCACTGAGTTGAACCAAAAATGGGTCCAAAAATTACTAAACTGAACCCTCTAGTCCAATTAGTGAACCGGAGGAAGCTTGTCCTTGTGTTGTAATATATAGGGCACAATCACCTTTACCCGCCTACAACAACCTCCCTCCACAAATCACCTCTGACCTCCCCTAGATGTTGAAAATCACTTCAGGCAATCAATAACTACTTTCAACAGCCACTTTCAACCACTCATTCTCTTTTCTTTTTAAGAACAAAATTTTAAAAATATTACAATATAAACAAACTTTTCTTACCAATTCATGTGTTATGAAATCATAAAGTTTTGAATGTGAAATGGGATCCAGTTTATTAATTTGATTAGTGTCGTATCAATTTATAACAAAAATTTATTTGTATAGCATTACTCATTTTAAAAATAAATGTGGGCATCAAACAAGTTTTTATTTTTATTTTTAAATATAAATATAATATATTTAATATTTTTTGTAAATAAAAAAATAATAATAAAATATAAATGCTATAAAACTAGAGCAATCAAACAAAATGAATTTACAACACAATGGTGGTTTCAAAAAATTGTCATAAATTTAGAGAAAAAAAATTATAATTATAATTATTAATATTTATAAATTTTATCATTAATTTAAAAGTAGCATTTAAAATACACACTTAATTGTTATTTTCCCATCAAACAAACCTAGCTACTAATTTGGTTTCCGTTTCTGCCCTTTTGTTCTCACTTTTGAAAGGACAACAAAACAAGAAGTGTGAGCTTGGAGGATGTCACGTCTAACCTTTCCATATTTTTTTCTTTTTTTTATTAGTGCTTCCGAACAAAGGACAATGGAGAATGATTAGGGTTTGTGCTTTTCTCCACAGTCCATCCAATCACTATGCAAGTCAATGAACTAAGCTTAATTAAAAGAAGTAAGGTCAAGTTTGGGTACTTGGAAATAATCCAAAAAGTCAAAAAGTTACTCAAAAAGTTAAAAAGTTAACACTATTCACCAAAAGTCAACAATTACGGCTGCACAACTCTCAATTCAAATTTTCTTCTAAAAATCAATTTTCACAATTTTTTATTACACATTTTTTCATAAAAAGTCAAAAAGTTAACCCAAACATCCATATTTTCAACCTCAATTTTTTTGTCCAAAAAGACAAAAAGTGCACTTATTTAGTCTTTCCAAACAAGGCCTAAATAACACCTCCACGCACAATTCTCCACCTAAAATAAATTTTGTTTCCCGCCCCAATTTTTGAGTTGTTTTGCAAGTAGGCTCCCCCAAGTCAAAATATTTTGGATAAATTACAATAATTTCTTGATATTTGTAAAAAAATACAACGAATTTCACTATTTTAGTATAATTATATTGAACTTTCTTAAAATTTTAATTCACATCATATTTAATCCTATTTTCATCAATAATCCATTGATTATACATATGAAAAAAATGATATTGTCATTTCTTTTATATTAAAATATGCATTTTTTTAACTCTTAATCCTTGTGATTTCACACTATTTACATTAGTTTCGCTTCTTTAGACTTACTAGAAATAAAATTAGTATAATTATATCAAAATTGTAAGACTTTTCAAACATCAAAAAAGATCAATGTAATTTATCCAAATATTTTTGTATAAAAAATAATATTTATCATCTTACTATTTGATTTTATTTATTGTGTATATTAATACAACAAAAAATTTATATAAATATATATATGTAAGACTTATTGGTTCCGTTTGGTTTGTGTTTTGAGATAAATTTTCAAAAAAAAAAAAAATTTGGGGAGAGAGTTTAGAATTTTTTTTGATTTGTTTGGTTATATATTTTGAAAATAGTTTTGGAGTTTGGAATAATTTGATATTTTGTTATAGCTAAGTAGATGTGTGTGAGAGAGAAAAAGTGATTGATTAATGTGTAGAAGAGAGAAAGTAATTTTGAATTTTTTTTTCAAAAAATTTGAACCAAACAAAATTTAATTTTTTTTTTATAAATTATATCTTGAGATACAAATCAAACAAGTTCATTATGTTTTTAAGAATAATAAAATTAATTATGTCACATTAAAAATTATGTAAAATATGAACCGTTTGAATAAAATATTTGGTGATATTCCAACTCATTGCATTGCAAAGTGCTTATGGAATCTGTTTTATTTCATGGTTGCCTCACATAGAGGACCAAGACCCGAAAAAACAAAAGTAAAATAAATTAAAAAGTCTTATTATATGAAAAATTGTGTGATAAATTAAATAATGATATATCTAATCAACCAATGCCAACTTGTCTATTTTTATCCTTTTATCTTTGAACTAAATGATTAGGGAATGACTTTTCTTCGGTCTGTGATCGAATTAGAAGGTATTATTAAGTCTTATTAAGTCTATGGAGGCTCACCACGGGTCTCGTTTCGATAATCCGAACCGTTGAATATTTAGAACTTGTCGAGTAATATAAGTATGTAAAAAATCAAGTTCATCGGATATCGATAGCTGTGTGATTATATCAAATTTTTGTAAGCTATTTATTTTTTACCGTCTATTTTTTCATACAAAATTGATTTGATCACATAGTTACCGATATCTGATCAACATGATGTTTTATAAGCATATAGTACTCGACAAGTTCTATATATTGAACGATCCGGATTGTCAAAACAAGACCCATGGTAGGCTCCACGGGCCTAACAATACCCTCTAGTTCGTGATTGGACTGGAGAGAAGCCATTACCAAATGATTAAACCTTCACCTTTTAGAAGAAAAGAGAAGTAGAACTTGCCAACAATGCAGAGCAAAAGTTAAGCTCTCAATTACCATTTTCTAATCACTAAAGTACTACAAATGATCCTACATTTCATTTCTTTTGTCTCCTCTCATGCATGTTGGGCCCTTCAAACACTTAATCATCTTTTTCTAGTTTTCTCTGCTTTTTTTTTTTTCCTAGATGTTAGTTTAGTTTTGGTGTCAAAAACCATCCCTAAAGTCCTGAAAGAAAATAAAAATAATTGAAAAATGATAATGACCTAACGAACAACAGCAATAAAACTAGGCATTTAAGCAGTATCAAACAAGAATTTAAAGTGTCTTATTAAATACTAATTATCATTTGGCTGAAACCTAAAAACTAAGAATGTATGAAACAAATTAATTTTTTTAGTATTCACTTTTTTTAATCAATATTCTAGCTTTTTAGTTGACTCTTAAAGAAGGTCTAAGTAGGATTTGGCAAATGACTTTTTAGTATTTTTATAAAACTTTATCAATTTTTTTCTTAGATTTTATTGACTAAAAATTTTAAAACTAGAGTTAAATTTTTAGAAAAAGGTCATTTTGCTTGTCTTTTGTTTTTTGTATTTAGCGAAGTTTATTGAACTATTTACATATTTTTTACAATCTTCTAGTAACTTTAACCCAAAAAAAAAAAAAAATTAAAAATTCATTAAAGGCAAAAATTTAAAGAAAAATGATACTAATTATTATTTCAAAAAATTATGGAGTATGCTCACATCTCAGCATTTTCTTAAGTCGAAACGAGCTATCTGGATCTAAGGACAAGTCACGTGCAATCACGAGACTCCAAATCTATTGGACGAAAATTTATCTGATAAGTCCGACTTATCAAATGGTTATTATATATTTATATTTTAACAAATGAACACACAATCAATTTATCCAAAATATATAATACAAAAAAAAAAAAAAAAAAATCCTTTCAAATAAATTATATATAAGATATAAGTTGGACATATAGATTAATTTTGAGTAAATTGTGCTTTGTCCCGTTTATGTTTAGTCATTTTCTCATTTTAGCCTTTGAAGTAATTTTTTCTCCACTTTGGCCCTTCATGTTTTATTTTTTCCCCCCCTCAAATTTACTCCTAAAACTAATTTCTATTCAAAATTAGACAAAAAATGTCATATTCTGTCACACAACATAAAAAATATATTATTATATTGAGATTTAAATTTATGTTAAATGTATGAATTATATATAATAAAATATTTTTTATATCATGTGACTATCAATGTGTTAATTTTTTTGTCTAATTTTAAACATAATTAGCTTTCGAAGTAAATTAGAAAAAACTTGAAATATGAAGAGTCAAAGTAGGGAGGAAAAAACCCTTTAAAGTTTAGAGTGAAAAAATACTCAAACGTAACCTGTGTTAGGCACAGAAAACATGTCCATTATCTATAAATGAAATATATTATTCACAGTGATGCATAAAAGGGATAAATAGTAATTCACCAACCAAAACACGAAGGGGATGATAGTCAAAGGCGACCTCACCACAACAAATGTCACCCCAATGACTATCACAACTCTTCACTTGCATCACCATCTTTACTATTACCATAACTGTCGCTTCAACCACCACCATCATTACTACACCACCGCCACCACCATCAAATGACCACAAATACCATCACTACGTCCACTACACCACCTCTCTACCATCACCACAACCATTATCCCTCCACATTGTACACCACCACCACCATCGCCACCATCATCGTTAGCATCACAATCACCACTATCATTGTCATTGTCATCTCCGCCTCCGCCACCTCCACCTCCACCTCACCATCATCACAATATATTCATATTGAAAGAGAAAATTTAAAAATACTAATAAATTTCAAATTTCATCTTATTTTTATTTCAACATTAATTTTTATCAAATAAATTTTCAATTTAATTAGTTCAGCATTTAATTTTTAATTTTATCAAACACAAGTAACCTTCAAGATAGAATATTCAAAGGGAGTAGAAAAAGGTTCAAGTTTTCATTGTCAGCAACACCATCACACATTTACGTAGGTAGTTTCCAATTTATACAAAATATTAAGTTTGGGATGTGCCTAAAATTTGTGTGCGATAGAGATTGAATGATATGTTGTAAAGTCTATATGTAGAATAGGACTGCAAATGAGTCGAGTCAAGCCGCGCATTAATATGTTTGAGTTTATCCATTAAGATTTTAACAAGTTTAAGTTTGACTCAATAAAAATTTAACAAACTGAGCTCAAGCTATTCACGTGCCATAACGAGCCAAATAAATTATAAATTTATACTTACGTATGAGACTAAAATTACAATTGATACTTTGATTATACAATTATATATACGATATCTATAAACATACTAGAAAAAAGTCAATATCTTACCAAAATAATAATATCTACCACCACTATTATATAAATGTATTATCTATAGTTAGCTATTATTTACATATAAATAAATTTAGCTACAGTATTATTTACATTTATATTATTTAAATATATAAATAACATATTTATCCTATTTTTTATACATACATTATTTAATACATAAATAATATATTTATCCTATTATTCAAATAAATGTTAAACAAACTCAACTAACGAGCCAAGCAAGACGAGCTTTAGCATGTTTGGCTTGGCTTTTTGGCTTATTACAAAAAAAAAAAAAAAACATATAAAAAATTAGAGAGGTGATGTGACTCAAATAAGCTAATAAGTTGGCTTATAAGCTGGTTCCCAAAAGAGACCTAAAATTTTAACGAGTTCAAACTCGATCTCGAAGGCAATAAAAATTTAATGAACCATGTTCGAATGAGTCTTTACTGAACCGAACTCGAGTCTGTTCACGAACAGTTTTGTTTATTTGCAGCTCTAATGTATAATAAATCTGAAATCCTCATTTATATTTTTAAATAATTTTCTAAATAAAATTTTTATAGTTGTAATTGTAGTATTACTACACAAAATAAGTGGTTCCCCACATTGAAATAATTTTTTTTGGTGAAAGTTGAGGAAGTTTGAAAGAGTCAATGAGTATGCATATATTCATTCACTCAACAAAGACAGGGAAAGGAGAGTTAAGAATCAATGGGTGAATGTCATTAGGCCACTTGTCTCTACTTGTCACCCCATTCTTCTCTCTCTCTCTCTCTCTCTCTCTCTCTCTCTCTCTATACTAGTCCTCTCTACTTTAACAGTATGTCCAAGTCAATTGCCGTGTCAAGAAGCCAAACCAACATGATCAACATCTGGAAAATTCTGTGGCATTGGACTAGATGCTTAACAAACATTATACAAAGACTCTTGATGGGTTTTCTTATTATCTGCTAAATTGTGAATCTATAATGGTTGTTCCCTTCATTTTGGCTTTCTTTGTCCTCTCTCACCTACCGTTTCTTCACTCTGCTAGAGAAGACAACACCTCATTCCAAAACTGTCCACAGTCCTTCCAGTGTGAAAAACTTGGGCAGATCAACTTCCCTTACTCACACCATTTATCCCCATTGTGGGTTGTGCATTGTAAATTGCAGCGAAGCAAGTCCAAAACTCAATTTCGGTATGGACCAACAATGGTATCAAGTTCATGACACGTATCTTAATCATGAGGTCCAAAATGTTACTAACAAAAAGCTTGAAAGCCTCATAAAATCCAAAAGCTGCGATGTCTTCACTTTCTACTTGAGCTGGAGGCTTCCCATTACATTTTCTGTTTCTTTTCCAGTCTCCCCCAATCTCACCTTCTTCAAATGCCCTACGGGCATCAACGTGACAAGCAAATTGAGCAATTCTTTTGCCATAATCACAGTTACAGTGATTACAAAAGCTGCTCAGGCTACACAGTTTACCATAGTTCTAAAAACAGGCCGATACGCTACGTATCGGCCGATACGCTATGTATTGGAAAAATAGGGTACTGTGACGGATGCAGGTCGGTATATTGTTGAGATTGAAAATCGCAGACGTATCGACCGAGTCCTGGTACGTATCGGTCTGTAACCGTTGCACAAGCCGTTACACAAGCCGCGACGGGTTGATACTCATCGGTCCGGACCGGTACGGGAAAGAAAAAAGATGAAAAGGTTGTGAAATAATTTTTAAAATTTCACCACCGTAACACCCGATTCCCGATACGTACCGATTAATACTGCCGATACCGATACTCTGTGATCGATGCCGTTACGTTACCCGAACCATGCAGTTTACTATAAATACCTTGATGGTCGTCATCAATCTTTTCTTATTAATGCGAGAATTCTGCAAAGCTGTAGAGTTATTCAACTGCCGGTGGTGTCATCAATTGCTATTGGGAACCAAAATGCTAGTGATTTGTACACAGTATTGGCCCCTGAGTTCTCTCTAGGATTTTATCTGTCAAATGAATGCCGTGAGTGTCACCTTAGCGGAGGCCATTGTCCTCAATACAATTCCCCAAAGTTCCAATGCATTGAAGATATTGGAATTTTCGCTTATGCATGTTGATATTTTAGTATTGGGTTAATCACACTAATGGTCTGTAACATTTTAGTCTTTAATTTTTTTTCTTTTTTTTTTTTCACTTTGATTCCTTAAATATGCTATCTATTACACTTTAATCTCTGACATTATCAATGTTCAAAATCAATAACGACACCAACATTAGGAACAAAAGTCATACTTTGAGACCAAAATGCTACAAAATTCATACTTTGGGGACGTGTATGCTTGATCCTTTTGATTTTGTTGAGGTTTCATGTAAAATTCCAAAGGTGATCTCTTTTGATCTCGAATTGAGACTCACCCCCCTAGGGAGGTTTAGGGGAACCTGTCCCTTGGTGGCTTGCGGAAAAGAGGCGGCTTATCCTGCTCAATCATTTACCACTCAAGAACCTCGGATCGTTGGTGAGAAACATTACGAAATTGTTGCGTAAAGAGTTGAGAAAACTTTACAACGAACTTTAGGGTAAAATCAAACATAAAACCATAAGCTTCCAAGTACAGGGAGGAGCTCGGGGCTCTGACCGTGTGCCTGTTGAAGAATAGTCGACGACTCATAGGCAGTAGCTTGGTTCCTATTTTTGAATTTTTTGTTTTAAGGGTTTTACCCCAAATTAGCGAAGGACCAAAGAAAATTTCTAGTTATGAATTGGATATAGAACCAATGGGGGACAATTGGCGCTTTGGACCTTTTTCCATAAAACTTGAGTCATACTTCTTCTTTTTCCTTCATAAAACTCTAGTCATAGTTAGCGCTGTAAACGAACCGAACCGAATCGAGTGGAGCTTTGTTGAGCTCGAGCTCGGCTCGTTTACTTATTGAGCTCGAGCTCGACTCAACTCAGCTTGATAATTTTTTTAATATTATTTAATATATAAATAATATATTTATTATATAATTTAAATAAAGATAAATGAGCCGACCTTATGCGAGCTCAGTTCGTTTACTAAACAAGCCTAATATTCGAGCTCAAACTCGGCTCGTTTACTAAATGAACCAAGCTGAGCTGAGCCCTTAATAAGTCGAGCCGAGTTTGTTTATGAAAGTTCGGTTCATTTGCAACCCTAGTCATTGTATTTATTTTTGAAGGGACAGTAAATATATTTGCTAATATTTGTAATAATAAAAAGTTGACTTTGGGAGTGGATTCTTTTACATTTCTTGAAGAATCTCAGGAAGTTTTTTTCCACTCTTCAATGCTTTCCCCCTCTAAGATTGGCATGATCTGCTCCACCATTTCATAAGGGCATTGCCCCTCTATTCCAAGTTGTAGGTTTTTATGAGCCCATACTTCTTCATTTCTTGCTTCTCTTCCCTTCATCTACGCCCACCGTACATGTCCTTCCTCTTATTAGTTTTGAATGCTGCTAATATCAGGAAATAAATTGTAACAAATCTCATGTTTTGAGGATCAGTGTGGAAAAATTAAAAGATTAAATGACAAATTGGATATTTTAAGGATCATTAATGTAATTAACCTTTCTATACTTACCCACAAACGAAATAGAAAGATTCATCATATAGCAGTATGGTCTTTATGAATTTGTTTTTCACCTTGTTAGGTTTTAATTAAAGTGTTGTTTTTTTTTTAATCTAGTTAAGCTTGCATATTCATCTAGAATATAGAAACTTATTTTGAATTCAACATTTTTTCCACTTCGTTTTAAATGTCTAACTCGTATTTTCTCTTTGACAATGGTTGCTAAAAGAAGTAAGTTGCCATTGATTTTAGGAACAGGTAATGTACATCATTAACCAGTATTTACATGCATGAGTATATGTAGATAATTGCTTTGCTCATCTGCTACATTAGCTTAATTTTTATTGTTTTGCGACTCCTCCAACTGTTGCTGGAATTGGGATTATAGTATTCCTATTGTTCAGCATCGTAAGGAAACTAGCAAAAAATGATCAATCCACATTCTTTTGGAAGAATAAAACAGAGAAATACCAAAATGTTAAGGCCTTCCTATAGAATTATGGATCTCTTGCTCCAAAAAGGTACACTTATTTTGACATCAAGAAAATGACAAACTCCTTCAGAGTTAAACTAGGTCAAGGAGGCTATGGTTGTGTTTTCAAAGGAAAGCTAGAAAATGGTTGCCTTGTGGCAGTGAAGGTTCTTAAAGGATTGAAAGACAACGGAAAAGAGTTAATTAATGAGGTTGCAGCCATTAGTAGGACTTCTCATGTTAATATTGTAAATCTTGTGGGGTTTTCTTTTGACGGTCACAATAGAGCTCTTGTATATGAGTTCATGCCTAATGGATCCCTTGAGGAATTCATATACGATAGGAATTCCTTGACATATCGCCAATTGGGATGGAAAGCGTTGTACAAATTTGCAGTTGGCATTGCTCGATGTAGACACCCCATTTTGACTGCTCGCAAGACTTAGCTGCTTAAATCGATACACTCGATGATGAAAGTTGAATTGTGTGCTTTGAATTCACAGCGATTCGGATTCAATCAGGCTTTCGAAATAACCTCAAATCGTTAACATTTACCTTGTTTGAATCTCTTAGTCTCATTTTTGGACCTTTCACCACCCTAAGCTGTGTTTGAACCAAAAAAACCGGGGAGGGCATGTATGCCTGGCCGTGCCTCAGTGAAGGCTGGCCATGGCTATGAATGGCAGGTCGGGCTTTGGTGGCGAGAAACATTATACTGGGCGGGAGCCCGCCAGTTGTCCATTTTTGAAGATATTTATCACCTTTTGAGCTCAAATTCTATAAAAACGAGGTCCAGCCTCTTTTTTGGAGGTTGGAAAAAATTCTAGAAAGCTTATATACACCTTGAGAACTCCTCCTTCCTCCTTCTTCCATAGCAAGCAACCTTTGAGTTAACCTACTTCCCTTGTGTCATCTCCATACACCATACACAACCTTGTCTCACCATCTTACAGCCATGGTTGATCTTCGAGAAGCCTAATTCAAGCTTGAGGGTGTGTTGATACTTAGTTTGGATCACAAGCAAGAGCTAACTTCTTTGAGAGGCATAAGTTTGTTGTTCCCTCTTGCCTTCAAATCTTTCATTTGCTATCTAGTTCTTATCATTTTGTGTTATTTTGATCCTATTCTAAGTGTTTAAGTTTAGGTTTGGAGAGATATCAAAAGAGTAGAGAGAGTTTCCTCATTCAACATCTATGCTTATAGCTCAAACCTTTATTTTTCCACGCTTTTCCTTTGTTCTCTACACTAATTTTCAGAGTTAAAAAAGGGCTAAAATCATGTTTTTGGGGTCTCAAAAATGGAGGGGTTAGCCACCCCTCCTTGTTCTTGTTTACTAGCCTTGTTTCCTCTTTTGTTGATTAGCTTATTTTAGACTCTTTTTGTGAGCTTTAAACCCTTCTTTTTTTTTTTTGGTGAGCCTTAAGCCTCTGTTTTTCATTTATTAAGGGTTGTTTTGGGGCTGTGCTAGCCTTTTAAATTGGTTTAAGCTTTGGCTAGTTCTTTTGTTGTCTCATGAATTGGCATACATAACTTGTTGCATGTTATTCCAAGCTTTCCTTTACTTAGTTTTCATGTTAAGAGTCTCACTCTAACAAATCATCTAACCATCTATCTCTTTCATTCTTGAGAATGATTTCAACCGATTGAGGTTGCTCAAAACATGCAAGAGAGACTTCTACTTAATGGCTTAATCTTTTCAGAGATTCATTGTCAATGGTATAGTTTCTCTCTCTTGTTTTAAAGGAACCTCTCGTTTGGCATTACTTCTTGTTTAGCGGACTTTAACATTACCATGGACAAATGGACTAATGAATGGCAATGACTAAACAAATTGGTTTAAAATAGGATCAACACACATAAAGAAAATGGCCTAACTTGCTTAGACTTAGCCGGACATTATGCCAAGTTAATCGAGTGAAGAGTGATCATGCGCTAATTCATGGCGTTTTAATGATTCTTGAAGTGTCTCTACCACCCTCTTTGAGTTCATTCCATGATAAGAGAGATGGGTGGTCATATCCATTGCATTTCATTGATTTTTGTCCAAAATTGTATCCAAAATCATCAAGCAATCAATTTGCTCATTGCTGGTTTTGGAATCAATTCCAACCTTCTCTCGAGGCTTTCCCATGACAAAGAAGGAAGAAAGGGACAAACAGAACTTGAACAACTCTATTTGCATTGTTTCTCATTTCAAAACACAAAACAAAGTTTTGCACAAAGCTGAGGCACAACCGGCCTTCTCTATGCCTGACAGGGCTTCATCGAGGGCCGACCGGCCCTCAAAGTTTGGTCAGCAGTGTATTTTTGCAGAAAACAGAGGGAAGTGGCTGAGGTGAAACAGAGCAAGCTTGGGGCAGACAGAGCTGTTCTTGAGTACCGTACATGTGCATGCATGCAATTCTTGCGCATCCTCGCTTATATTATGATTATTGTAACTAATTAATTTAATGTTGTTTATCTCATTATTAAGTGTTGTAATTATTTATTATTGTCCCTTTTATAATTGTTGTAGTTACTTAGTTTAGAGTTAGTTTATTTATCTCGGTTATCCTTGTTGTAATAATCTTGGTTATCCGTTTTAATAGCATAGATAGCCTAATTAGCTAGTTAACTAGCTTAGCCTATTCCATTCATTCGGCTTTGTAATAATTAGTTTAAGTCGGACTTTCGGACATTGATTCGCACCCTTTTGCGTGAGGGATCAAATGTTGTAATAATGTGTATATCTTCCAACCCCACGTCTTTCTCCTTTTTATTTATTCGCTTACGATGGTTAGTATAGAGCTTCATATTTCATTAGCATTCTCATGTTTTACATCCAGTTGTCTTGCATGCATATAAGGTTCGGCTCATCATGCTAATCCGATATGATTGTCCAAATTCATTTACTTGAATACATGCTCTGTCGCATGTCTTGAATAAAATCATATGCCATGCTCATAGCTGAGCCTATAAAATACATAATTTGTGTGTTACATTAGCCATAATCACATACATCTTTTTTGTGTGTTAGGAACATGCATCTTTTGCTAACTCTTTCACCCTTTTTTGGCTCGGAGTACTAGGTGAGTAATTTTACGTTTTAGCATCTGGCATCGAGTGTTTGTGTTGCCATGTCCGAAGCATGAATTCCATGAGGCTAATTGCTTAAATGATATAAACTATTTGAATGCCTGTGGATGAAGGCTAAGTGCTTGAACTGGGATGGTTTGATTAAATGTCCATTTTAGCCCACTTTTTCAAGTGGCAAATTCACAAAACAATTTCAAAACAAAACATAAGATCAAGTGTTCCAATTCTTGCAAACTAGTCTATATTTGTATGAGCGTCACATAGTAAAGAATAGCTAATAAATCGGAACAAGAGCATATAATGTAAATAAGAAAGACATGATGATTAGTAGAGGCCAATCTTTGATTGGGCGAGTGAGGTGCTCAATTCATGACCTTCCCCTCTCGTACCTAAGTTCTCAAGACGAGACACTTTGATGATGATGGACTAATGGCCTTTGGCACGAGTCTCAGGTTTTCTAAATTTTCCAAAACTATTTAGGTGACGACTCGAAAATCTGGCAAAGCAGTCTATTTTTGACATTTGATTCAAACATCGATTTTCCAAAAAGAATTGTTAGAATTGGACTCTTTTTGTGTTTTCACTGTTTCACATTGCACTTGTGAAATCATATTCAGAACCACAAGTGGAGTTCGAACTGTAAGGCTATTCGCCTTCTGAATGGAGCACGGAAAATCAAGCTACAGTTTCTGGCGACTCTGCTGGGGATTTAGAGAACTTGACTTGAAACTCATGATATGACTTTTTTATTTCCACTTATATGTTTCTTTGCATTTGCATTGGTGAGCTTAAAGTCACTGTGTTTGCCAACTGCTATTCCTAGACGGTTTGCCGGAGGCTCGGCCGAAAGATTTGCCAAAAGGCTGACTGGTCATGGGCTCTGTTATGTTGGGAACACAACCCTTGGATCTGGACTGCTGCTATATCGTTTGATCCTCCTTTCACTTCTTGGTGTTAGGTATGAGAGGTATATGAGGTAATCTTGCCAAGGTACCATTTTGACCATTCAACCTAGTTGCATATAGTGAAGCTATAGTAACTATTCCAAATTAGGACAGGATGCCGCCCATTCGTAGGATGTCATGAAACTCGTTGTGTGAAATAGTGCAGCCTAGATCATGCCAAAAATCTAGGACAGGGTAACCCTACCCCCCTTCATAGGGGTGTTTGGGTTCTTTTTACTTGATGCATGCTTCTATAGTGAGACTGTACAGGATGGGTCATATCAATAAGGTTTGAAAACAGAGTTCAATGGGGATTACAGTTCAGTTATGTGTCTTGACTGTTGTGGATTAGGGCCGAAGTGTTGTCCGATTTTGATTTTGTTTTTTCTTCTTTCTTTTTGCTAGGTAGTTTACCATCATAGCTTCAGAAAGACCCGATATTCCCCAAGTTGTGTGGACTCGCTTCGGCAGGCTATGCAAAGCTCAAGACATTGTTGGTGGTCAGCTCGTGCTAGTCTTGCTTCCTCTAGTCACTCGATGGAAAAGGAATAGACAATTAGTAGATTCAGTACAAAGCACTTCACAAACACCTACCCATTCTCAGTCAATCAATTCACCAGCATCTAGTTCACCCGGATTAGCAATGGCACAGAACACAGCACCAAGTGCAGAGGAATTTGCTGCCATGATGATTGCCATCCAAAGAACTATGGATACTATAAACTACAGGATGGCTACACAGGATAAAGTCATTGCCGATCTGCAGCGTACATCTAGGGCATTAGCGTTAACTGTGCACCCGATCCCTACTGCTCAGCAAAACCCGGATCTACCCCCGCCAGCAGAAAATCTATCAGTCCGAAATCCTTAGGACATGTTTCCCCTAGCTCCAGCTTATCGTCCTCCGATTCAACCTCCTCCAAGGATTTTTCCTTTCGATATCAATGAAATTGATCCAGCCTTGGTCAAAATTGCCAAATTAAAGAAAGCATTGAAGAAATCCCAGGGCTTCAACTCTATTCCAGATATCGAAGATGGGTACACTGAGGCTTCAGTTAGATTACCGGACAAATTTAAGATGCCCTACACCGACAGATTCAATGGAAGTGGGGTCCAATCGTACATGTCCGATTGTTTTCGGATGTATTGAGGCTCATGGGTTTGTCTCTGGCGCAGAAGCTTTTGTTGTTTGGAAGGACCTTGTCTAATATGGTGGCCATCTGGTACGCTAAATTAGAGGATTCTACAAAACGAAATTGGGAGGAGCTATCAGAGGCATTCGTCAATCAGTACTCATATAACACTCAATTAGAAGTAACCATTAGTGAGCTGGAGGCTACTACCTAGAACCCAAAAGAATCATTTATTGATTTTGTCGCCCAGTGGAGAGCCAAAGCAGCCCGAATGAAAAATAGGCTTGCTGAAAGAGAACAAGTCCGATTAGTGGTCCAGAACCTAGAGCCAGACATGTTGCAAAGAATGATAGTGGCGCCGTTGTGCACGTTTGCTTCCTTACATGATCTAGGGGTCCAGATCGAGAGTGCATTCAAAAAGGGTATCACCCATAGAAAAAGTGAACCCGCAAGAAAGCCATTCTCTCGAAGTACCAATGCTAGTAGTAGCACTATTCTGCGGCCTGCAGATGTCAGCAATGTCATCACAATGGCCAAAATGGCTGATCCTTTTGCTATTGCCACAACCTCACAACCTTCACAAAATACTAGTCCATCCTGAAATCGAAGAGCTTTTACTCCCCTCCATATGAGTCTAACTCAAGCCCTCAAGTTATTGATGCAAAAGGGGTATCTCAAGCCTCTTGATCCTCGTTCGATTCCAGACCCATTGCCACCCAAACATGACCCTACCCAACACTGTATCTTTCACCAACAACATGGCCATCCCACAGACATGTGCTACCATCTACGTCATGAGATCCAGGATCTCATTGACAACAAAGTTGTTGCTCCACCTTCCAAACCAAATGTAACAACCAATCCACTTCCTATACATAACCAAGTCCCCTCACCCAGAAACATTAACCACATGTATACACTACCGCCCACCTTCAACCCCAGCATATACATTACCTCATCCCACCTACCAAAATTGGAGGTGGACATTCCAAAAGGTACAGACACGTGTATGATAGATTTAACACCACAAACCCTACCCAGGCCCGTGGTAGTAGAAATACAAACCCCACCCAGGCCTGTGGTAGTAGAATGGAGGAAGAGAAGAATGCACTAAAGATAGGGTCGCCTGATACCTGTGCCATAGAGAAAGAGGTCTCGGTTATGGAGGAGTATGATCTTAATTTATACATTGTGGCCATCAATCAGCCAAAGCCAGTCGTAATACTACCGGATTGTCTTAGCATTAATGTTATTGGGGAAAACCAAATGGCACAAAATCAAAATGAGTGGCCTGAGCAAGGCCTGCATGACTTAGCGAACCTAGAGGATGATCTGGCAGAATTAGAAGAGGATCTGGAGGATCTTTACTTCTTCAAGGAAGAAGACACAAGTTGTGTACAGATGGGATTGTGGGACTCGAGCCAACTAGAAACTAGTAATTGATGGTTTAGTAAGGAAGAGTCTGATGTAGAGGAATAGACAGAAGAGACTGGAGGAGAAGAAGAAGTTGCTATTAAGGGTAAGGCTAAGGCTGCACCTCTTACTGAGAAGGAATAGGCACTAGAACAGTTTCAAAAGGAATTGATAGAGGAAATCCAAGCGAAGATAGCTTTGGAACAACATAAAGGAAAAGGGAAGGAAGAAGTTGAGCCCACAACTGGCAGCATTCAAAACACTAAGAAAACAGAATGAGATTCCAAGGACTGAAAGAGGATATTGAGAAAACTCAGAAAGTACCGGGATGTTGAAACCCGAGCTATGGTAGAAGAAGAATGGTATGATAATGGAGTGCGTGATGTTAATATGCTTCAGATAGAACCTGATGCAAGCCCAGCCATGACCGACGAAGAGTGGTGGGAAGACAGCGACCTAAGTCACGTATACACTGACGAAGGTTGGAAAGTTGATACCCCAGATGACACCTGGTATACTAATGAGATCAATCATATAACCCGGAGTGGTCGGTACTTCAAACCCACAGCGTTAGACCAGCCAGAGACCTCTGGAAAGGAGGTCGAGAAAGCAAAAGAAAGGGATATGGAGGAGAACATGGTCTTGAAACAGCTCAAGAAAATTCAGGCCGATATATCCATTTGGGGACTGGTAATGGCATCTCGGGAGCATGGGCAAGCCTTGCTCGAAGCAATGAATCGAACCAAACTACCCATTGACGTCATCACTATCCAATTAGTGTCGTTGGTCACCTCTGGGGATGTTATGCTAGTATTATCCTTTACGGATAAAGAATTGCCTCCCGAGGGCGCCAACAACAGGCCTTTTTATGTTACCTTGGAGAGTCGAAAAAAGTGGATTTCAGTGGTATTAATAGATATCAGGTCGGCGATCAATGTATGCCCAGTCAGATTTGCCTATGCCATCGGTTTGAGGCCGATTGACTTTACACCTATGACCCAAGCTGTCCGGGCTCATGATAATACAAGCCGGGATGCCATGGGAACGTTCAAGAGCAATATCCTGATCGGCCCGTCAAAACATGAGGTAGAATTCCGTGTCATGGATGTTCGGGCCACATTCAATCTACTATTGGGAAGGCCCTGGCTCCATCATATGAAGGCTGTGTCATCAACGGGTCATCAGCTAGTAAAGTATCCTTTCAAAGGTGGGATCGCCACTGTGTATGGTAACTCTACAATCTACCCTCCCCAAGGAACCACTGCATCATTATTGGAAATCATACATGGGGAAGAGCACGTGTTCCTTTCCAGCTTCTCTCTAGCAGAAGCCCAGTTGGTCCAAACCATCATGGTAGAGGGCGATGGAGATTATGTGAGTGCACAATCCATATACATGATGAACAAACAAGGGCATATGCCCGGGTCAGGACTAGGCTGAAGCGGCGGGCAGGAAGGTACTGTTGCTAAGAAGCTGAGTCATAACCCCCATACTTTCGAGCTGGGATACAAATCTACCGTTATAGATTGGCAAAGGAAAGGACAAGAGTTGAGGGAGAGGCTGAAGGCAAAGAGGACTGGGAAGTAGTATGAGTTAGTCCACAAACCTATACGGGGAACCCTGAACAGACAGTTTGTTTGCCAAGGGGAAGATTTCCCATTCTGTGGATTCCCAGAACCTTGATATGATTGGGAAACAAAGACTAGGTATCCGGGGTTGGAGATCTTTTTTGGACAACAGCTACCAGAAGAGGAGGATGAGCAGGCAAACCTAAGCATTGATACGGATCAAGGAAAGACTACAAACCTGGGCATTGAAGAAGATGAACTGTTGCGAAAAGCACTAGCTAACTTACTGATGAGTTCCACTGCTGGAGCTGAGACCACCAACTTGGAAGATAATTTTACTATCTTAATGATCAGGGTTACCTTAACAGTGCATTTCTCTAATTTGATCGTGGATGCATCTAAGGCTCCATGCCTGGTATGGAAGTTCGAGTAAGGTGTCATCGATAGTTTTGAATTAGATAGTGAGTTCAGATCTGATTCCACCGAGTCTATGGAGTCGGAGTCAGATTCGAGCTCCTCTGAGTCTGGTACTTCTGGGAGTGGTAACCCGAATATCAAAGTCATGTCCAGGTTGTCTCTTAGTTTTTCTTTTGAGTCCACTGTAACTGCGAGTTGTAGTACCGGGAGCGGGTACTGATAACTCGATCGGCCTCATTGGGACAGGAGCCAGGGAAGTGAAATATGTGTAGACCCAAAGCTGCAAACAGAAGACATTGGAAAAATAGATTAGATAAACAAGAAATGCAACAGTGAACAAAATGTAAAGCATATCAGAAAAGTGAGTGTAGGGTATACCTCCTAAACCCTTTAGTAGCCCCTGAGTGAATCTGCTTTGTGTTGGGAGACGGAGCTCATGTAACAGTATAAGGTGACCAGGCCGGCACCACCGCAATCATACTCCACCACCTAAGGAAGGCATACCAGTGCCCCTAAAAGGTACAACCCTACTGTATTTTCCTTGTTTGCAAATAGGGTAGTACCAATAAGATACATAAGGAAGCTGCGAGTGTACTAGGCAACCTCATCTGCAGTAGCTGGCTGAGTGCCGGAAAAGTGCTCCAAGAACCAGCTGTAGCGCACCATCCCGTGGTTGGTGGTATCTGGGATCACCCTGAGAAGCTGGAGCTGTGCAACTTTCCATTGGGTCATATCCGGATCAAAGGGGATCGGGCTGTCGACCCCAACCCGTAAACCAATCAGCGTTGAGAAATCGTATGGGGTCAGTGTCATCTCCCTGGTCGAGAAGAAGTGGAATGAGATGGTGGTATCCCACCATCTCTCTACGAGGGCCCCATAGGGCCATGACTCGGCCCTTATCTGTATGAGCCCGGAGCAGAAGGGCCTAAAGCTAGCAGCATCAACTAAAGTATGGACCTCTGCGGGAAGCCGCTCGTTCCAATGCCGGGGCCCAGATATGGAGCCATAACTGCCTATCCTCCTGGCTATCACCTAGCAATTTGGAGTTTTATCAATATATGTACAGTAGGGACGAGTGGTTTGCTCGTTAGTTTCAATATGTGTGCAAAGTAAAATAAGGGAAAAAGTTACGTACCATAGAGGTGTCGGCAGATACGTGCTCCGTGGGCTTTCGCAGTAGGGTGTCCTCATCTATCTCTGGGATGAAGCCCTCAAATCTCAAAATACCGCCTGGGGGTGGCATGTATGTACGTGGCTGGTAAGTAGCCATATCAAAGAGCCTCTTGGCAAGGGGAAGCAATGCAACAGCTTCTTCCACCTCCATATCCGCACCAAGGGTAGCACCAATACCGGTGGCAGGGTCAGGAATGGGTACTTCGTCACTAGCCATAGAGGGGAGATGAAAAAGTGAAAAAAAGTGAGTAGATGAGTGATTTTGGAGTGAAAACCTCAAAAAACCCTAGGAGAGAGGAGAGAAGAAAACTCAAAGAGAGAAAGCGAGAATGTGTGAGAATTTAAGAAAAACTAAGAGAAAACTCAAAGCTTCACCAAATCAAGTTTCAATCAGTTCAAAATGAAGAGGCGAACAAAGTTTTTTTAAGAAAATTTTGTGAGGTTTGTTGGGTTATTGTGAGGAGAGGAGAAAACTAGAGAGAGAGAGAGAGAGAGAGAGTGAGGGTTTTTGGGTTTGGGTGTGTGCAAAATAGGGATGAGTTTGTGTTTTATAAGCCATGGTGTGCATTTTTCCCGATCTGCCCCTGCCTCGCTGTCAAAGCCTGGCCGGCTGTGTTGATGCCGGGCTGTGCTTCACTGAGGCCCGGTCAACTCTTGGTATAACTCAGTTTGTTTTTTTTACTTTGTTTTTTGTTTAGTATTCTGGGGTCTTGATCTAAAAAAGAACAAGAGAGTTGAAGGAAAAGAAAAAAAAGAAAACAAAAGGTTTGGTTTGCTTTTGTTTGTTTTGTTAATTAATGTGATTTGTTTGGATCATTTTGGTTAAACTCATAACTCGTTTGTTTTGGTTGAACTCACAACTTGTGTTGTGTGAATCATGTCATTAGTTTATATATATTTCGTTAGTTGTTTCGGTAAATTGTAATTTGTTTTGTAAAACTGTAGCATATTGCTTTTTGGATAAAATCAATTTTCAAAAAAAAAAAAAAATCAAAAATCAAAAATCAAATCAAACAACTTGATTTCCAAATTACTATTTGGATATCACTTTTTGTGCATCATTTTGATTTACGTTAACTCATGTTTACACTTTCTAATTGGATTTCTCTTTGTATTGAGTTCTAAGTCTTGTTTGCTCTTTTGTTGCCCTTTCCTCTTTTCGCGTGTGATGCGTTAGGATTACAAATCGGTTAAAAATATCGGGTGCACCCTGTAGACACCCCATTTTTGACCTTTCTCAAGACTTGGATGTTCTCGTAGGTACATCCGGTGAAAAGTGTGATTGCTCGTCGAGCGCTCGAATTCTGCAGCGGAACACCACAGGTTTGAGCTTTCCAAACCCTGCATCAATTTTGTGTCATTTTTGGACCATGTGTTGGTCCTTTCAGCATGCTTCTTTAGGTGCACTGCCGGCCACTTTTGGGCACTGCCGGCCATAAACTTTGGCTAGCCGGCCATCACTGATGGCTAGTCGGCCACCAGTGCATGAATAGATTTTTTTCAATATTTTGTACCAGCTGGTGAGCACTGGTGCTCCCCTCCATACACATGTATGGAGGGATGAAGGCAAGCTTTGGCTTGCATTTCTATAAAAAGGGAGGTCTCTCCCCCATTTGAGGGGTTACACAAAATTTTGTGAGCAAAATTTTTGGTCTCTCTCTCTAGAATCCTCTCTCTCTCTTCCTATTTTGTGCTTGAAGGTGGAAATTCTCTACATATTTGCATACAACCCCTTAACCAAATTAGACTACCTTGGAGCTGAGGTTCTTGGAGGTCTTATTTGAGCTCTCAAAGCTGGTTTTGGCTTAGAAATTGTGCTGTTTGTTGCTGTGCTTCAAGGGTATTAAGCTTACCTCTTTAAAGCTTTATTTTAGTCACTTGTTTGGCCACGTTTGCATGCTGTATTTGGCCTAGTTTTCAACTACAAAAATCTCTATTTTTAATGTTTAAAAATGATGGTTTAAGGCCTTTTTGGAGTTAGGGCTGGTTCGCCCTCTTTTGTAGCTTGTTTGCTAAGTGTCGTGCCATCTTTTAAGGTTTTTCAAACGACTCTTTTTTGGCCCTTAAACCACTAAATTGAAGGGAAATTTCAGTGGTAAAAAGTTGGTTTTGAGGTCCAAAAGAGGAGGGGGTGGCCTCCTCTCCTTGTGTCTTGTTTGCATGTGCAGTTGGCCTAGCATGTGAGCATGTTTTTTTACCTTCTTATGACTTGATCTCAGCATGTTTGAGTCACTGATTTAGTATGCTTTAACTCTGTCTTGGGTGGTCTTGGTCATATGAGCTTCATCTTGCATGGTTGTAGTGCAAAGGCCATTACTAGCTTTGTGTTTTAAGGCCTCTAACATGCTTTGTTTGGGATGTTTGCATGCTATAACACCATTTAGCATGTGATTTTAGTGCATATATCACTGTCATACTCTTACATATATCACTCTTTCATTGCTTTTAAGAGTTGTGCTTTGTGTCTTGCTTGTGAGCCAACATGTGTGCATGATTTTCTTGCCTTTTGTGCCTAAATTTCAGCATGTTTTGGCTACTGATTTGGCATGTTTAATCTTTGTCCAGAGTTGGTTTGGTCATTTAAGCTTGATAATGCATGCCTTTAGTGTAGTGCTCTTCACTAGTTTCAATGCTTTTGGCCCTTAACATGTTATGCATGTGTTGCTTACATGTTTTAGCATTATTTCTCGTGCCATTTCAGCACTAAAAGTCTGCAACCTCCCTTATTTTTTCATTTTTCTGTTTGTTTTGAGGGTTGGTTAACCTTATGCATGTGTTTAAGCTTGGGATAGAGCTTGTGCTCAATGGCTTTAACTCTATTTTGAGGGTTCCTCCTAGCCAAAGGCATGATCTCTCTTATGTCTTAAACCATCCTTTGGTTGACCCCTCTCTCATTAGAGGACACTCATCTTGGACTTAACCAACTAAAGAATGGCTTGGTAATCCTAAAATGAGTAAATAAAATGAATCAAGTAAAACATGACCAAGATAAGCATGTTATGTGTGCATTGCATGTGTTCAATCGGACGTTATATTGAACACAAGGTAGATTGGTCCATTTCGTACTCAAAGTGATGAAATGAGCCAATCTCCTTTGGTCTCCATCATCCTTGATCATGCATGATAGGGTGCTGGTCCTTTGAGTCTTGATTTTGTGCATTTATTGAAAGTACACAACTTGGATCTTTGGCCATCATGCATTCAATATGATTGATTGGTGGTTTTGGATCCAAGAGTTCCTCTCCTTTGATGTTTTGAGATGATAAGGAGGGGCACATTTCAGACATGTTCTTGGAAAACCCTTAATTTTCCTCTGTTTGTGCTCTGTTGCAGTTCGGTGATTCAGCACACCAATGGCCGGCAAGGCTTCATCCTTGGCCGGTTATGCCTCTCTTTGGCCAACAGATGGTCGGTAGCAAGCACTCATGGCCAGCAAGCCACTGGTGCATTCCTCAGCAGTGGGTTGGTAAGGTGGAGCATAAAGTTCTTGGAAGAACCCTGTAAACAGAGCCCCTCAAGAGCAAACCGGTGGGCTTTTTGAGGCAAAAAACCGAATGCATGCATCCTCCGCTTCCCGAGGCAGAGCTGAAGCAGTGCAATTTTAACATTTGTTTTGCATATTTAGTTAGTATTCATTGGTTTTGTAATTTAATTAGTTAGTGTGCTAATTAGTTAAGTGTTGTAATAATTAAGTAGCTTAACTTAGCTATTTCTTTATCATGTTGTGTAATAATTAGTCTAATTAGTTTAATTGGATTAGTTAGATTAGCTTAGCTTAAATTAGCTTAGCTTTTATTCATTCGGACCCTCTTTCATGAGGGCACAATGTTGTAATAAGGGTGCATGTGTGTGTGCATATCTTCCAACCCCACGTCTTTCTCCCTTTTATTTACCCGCTTTCGATGGTTAGATTAGGAATCATGTTTCGATTAGCATACTTTATGCTTGCATGTTTGCATTCATTCATTTGTCTTGCATGCACCGGGCACGCGCGCATCATTCAAACTACATCGTTATTTCAATACACTTCTTTGAATACGTGTTTCAAAGCATGTTATCAAAGTGTTGCATTCATATGCCATCTTAGATAGCTGAGCCTATTTGGTTTGCATTATTGCATGTGTTGCATTAGGCATTTTGTATAGTTAGGATCATGCATATTTCTAACTAGCTTTTGTTTTGGCTCGGAGTACACTGTAAGTTTTATGCTTTAGCAAACTTGCATGAGTGTGAGTGTTGCCATAATAGCATGTTTGCCATGAGGCTATGTGCTTAAGTGATTAACTGCACAAATGCCTATGGATGAAGGCTTGTTGCTTGAATTGGAACAATTCGACAAATGAGAGTTTTAAGCCCACTTTGCGAAATGGCAAAATCATGTTTTAAGCCCATTATGTTTGATGGCAAATCCGTGCTTTAGCCCACTTGAGGGTAGCATTTTTAAACCATTTTCGAAAACAAACATGAGTTGAGTTTGTTCCAAGTCTTGTGACTTAGTCTACACTTGTGTGTGTGTCACATAGTAAAGTTAGGTAATAATCAAAATAAGAACGCATGTGTTTATGAAACAACATATCATGGTAGTAGAGGCCGATCTTTGATCGGGCGAGCAGGGGTGCTCATTTCAAGACCTTCCCCTCTCGTACCCAAGTTCCCGAGCCGAGGCAACTTTGGTGATGACGGACACGTGGCCTTTGGCACGAGTCAGTGTTTCCTAAATTTCCCAAAATAAAATATTTAGGTGGCGACTCTGTAATCTGGCAAAGCAGTCCAGTTTTGGCATTATTTGATTGAAAATCGATTTTCCAAAATGATTTGCCAGATTGAACTCTTTGGTGTTTATCAGTTTTACATTGCACTTTGTGAGATTAGATTCAGAACCGTGATAGGAGTCCGAACTGTAGGAGACCAATTCGCGCCTCTTCGAAAGGAGGACGCGCGAAGAAAATCGAGTCTACACACCCGATGTTCACACCAACCTTTCCTTCTCTCCCATGTGACACGTTAGGATTGTACCTTCGGTTAAAAACATTCGGGGTGTGCCCGATGTTCAAACCACCTTTCCTCCTCTCACGTGTGACGTGTTAGGATTGCAAATCGGTTAAAAACATTAGGTGTGCCTGATGTTCACACCCACCTTTCCTCTTCTCGTGTGTGACGCGTTAGGATTGCAAATCGGTTAAAAACATCAGGTGCGCCCGATGTTCACACCAACCTTTCCTCCTCTCTCGTGTGACACGTTAGGATTGTACCTTCGATTAAAAACATTCGGGTGCGCTTGATGTTCACACCAATCTTTCCTTCTCTTGCGTGTAACACGTTAGGATTGCAAACCGGTTAAAAACATTCGGGTGTGCCTCGGTGTTCACACCAACCTTTCCTCCTCTCACGTGTGACGCGTTAAGATTGCACCTTCGGTTAAAAATATTTGAGTGCACCCGGTGTTCACACCAACCTTTCCTCCTCTCTCGTGCAACGCGTTAGGATTGTACCTTCGATTAAAAACATTAGGATCTCAGTTGAGACCTCGGGTGTGCTCTATGGTTACGTCGCCCTTCGCCTTTCCTACACGACGCGTAGTTAGGCTTGCATAATTTTCTTACATCCTTTGTACATGAAATTTAGTTTGGATCATGTTTCCCACGCGAGGCTTGTATATTTACTTAGTTCTTTTCATGCTAAGAATTGTTGTACCTTGTTTCAGTTTGTTTAAATGTGGCATTTTCTTTGCATTGGATTTTTAATCAAGTGTTTCATTGCATGGCCTCATTACATGATCAAAAGTTATGTTCTTGCATCTTATGTTTGCATTTTGCCCCTGAACTATGCTAGTTTGATTCCTTGGAAAGGGATACGTAGGCAGCTTGCTAGCGCAACTGTAGACCACCCAAACTCGCTCCGCGCGCCCCCTTTTTCGGAGAGGGCGCGAATTGGGTTCATAGCTACTACAGTTCGGACTCCTATCACGATTCTGTATCTAATACAAAGTGCAATGTAAGACTGATAAATCACCAAAGAGTCCAAATCCGAAAAATCGTTTTGGAAAATCGATTTTAATCAAGAAGTGCCAAATATGGACTGCTTTGCCAGATTTTAGAGTCGCCACCTAAATATTTTATTTTGAAAAATTTAGGAAACCCTGACTCGTGCCAAAGGCCATGTGTCCGTCATCACCAAAGTTGCCTCGGCTCGGGAACTTGGGTACGAGGGGAGAAGGCCATGAAATGAGCACCCCGACTCGTCCGATCAAAGGATCGGCCTCTACTAAACATGATATGTTATTTTTATAAACACATGCGTTCTTATTCCGATTGTTAATCTAACTTACTATGTGATGTGCACAGCATGCAAGTATAGACTCAATCCCGAGAATTGGAACAAAACGACTCATGTTTGTCTTTTGAAAATGGTTTGAAAGTACTACTCGCAAGTAGGCTAAAGCACGGATTTGCCACTCTCAAGTGGGCTTAAAACATGATTTTGCCACTTCGCAAAGTGGGCTTAAAACTCACAATCATCGAGTTGTCCCAATTCAAGCAATCAAGCCTTCACCCACAGGCACTCATGTAGTTTATCACTTAAGCAAATAGCCTCATGGCAAGCATGCGATCATGGCAACACTCACACTCATGCAAGGATGCTAAAGCGTAAACACTTATTGTGTACTCCGAGCCAAAACAGGAAACTAGTTAGAAATCATGCATGATCCTAACTACATTAAAATGTCTAATGCAACACAAGCAAAAATGCAACTAATAGGCTCGGCTATCTAAGATAGCATATGAATGCAACACTTTGATACACGTATTCGAAGAGGTATTGAAATACGATGCAGTTTGAATGATGCGCCGAGCCTGGTGCATGCAATACAAAAAGGATGTTAATCAAAACATGCCCTAATCTAACCATCGAAAGTAGTTAAATAAAAAAAAGAAAGACGTGGAGTTGGAAGACATGCACACACACACGCACCCTTATTACAACATTGTGCCCTCTCGACGGAGGGTCCTGTAATAACCCTCGTACCGATTACTGAATAACCACCGAATTAGATACTGATCACTGATAAACTGAACTGCTAATGACTGATAAGTGAACTGGATGAACTACTGAACAAACTGAATGAAACTGAAACCGAAACTGAATGAGTTTGTCTATTGAATTGCATATTGCATCTGTTTGATTGTGTGATTATCTGTTTGCATTGTATGTTTAAATTGCTAATTGAAGGCCTTATCGGCGGCCGAATTAGAAACCGTTTGAAGTATTGGAATCAGCATAATATTTGTGATTTTATGGTATTTTTATCTGAAAATTGATTAGGAATGATTAAATTAGATTAAATCGAGTTGATTGAGAACTTTGACTTAATTACTAAATTGCCACCTTAGTGGACCTTTTGTTTAAACAATTGTTTTGAGCCTATACACTTAAATCAACACATTTGATCAGCTCCTTCTTACCTTTACCACCGACCAAAGACTTAGGGAGAGGGAGAGTGAAGAGAAATTGAATTCACCTTGTAAATTGCTAAAGAACTTGTTGGAATTGCTAGAGACTTGGCATAATTTAGCTTCCTCATCTTGAATCAACACTCTAGGTAAGGAAGACACCATCTTCTTGTTGTTCTTGAGCTTGATATTACATGTTTCATGCCCAAATAGAGAGCTAGGCCATGTTTTAGTGTAATCAAGATGAATTGGAGCTCCATTGTTACATGCATGTTGAGTTTAGTGAGTTTGGAGTTGAATTCTTGGCTAATTGTCACATGCATGCTCATGTTCATGTATTAATCCATGTTTTCAAGTTGTTTTCAAAGATTGGAGCTCAATAGAGCAAGATTTAAAGCTTGTAAATGGTTTGAAACCCATGCATTGCATGTTTACAAAGTGTTCTTGAATTGTTCTTGAAAAATGGTTTGAATAGACTCACCTTTGGGGCTTAAATTCTCAAATTGGCTTTTGAAACTTGTTATTTATTGAGTTGGGATGTATTCCCCAGAATTTGGGCCCAAGAGGTCGAGTTTTGAGTGTTGGAACACTTGGTTTGAGCTTGGAAGGCAAATCTGGAAATTCCAGATTTGGCTTCTTCGCTCGAGCGAAGAATTCCTCGCTCGAGCGACCAAGGTTTCCTCCGAGCTACGCTCGAGCGAGATATTGGTGGCTCGAGCGTAAAAATCGAACATCCAGTACTTTTACTGTTTCATCAGACCGCTCGAGCGAAGGAAGGCTCGCTCGAGCGAACCCTTTGATTTTGGAAGCTCGCTCGAGCGAGAATCGAGCGAGCATCGCGCGTAAATTGAGCATCCAGTATTTTTACTGTTTCATCAGAGCGCTCGAGCGAAGGATTGTTCGCTCGAGCGAAGCCTTTGATTTTGCAACCTCGCTCGAGCAAAGGAAGGCTCGCTCGAGCGAGACCCCTGTTTTCAGCAACTTTTGAAAAGTGCCTTCCAACTGTATTTTTTGCATCCTCATCTCATCCTAGGCATTCTTAGGCCTAGTTTAATGCATCTTAATGAGGATTTAGACATAGAACCACACCGAGGGAATTTAGAGATTTAATTATCATCCTTTCCAACTGTAAACTTAGTGTGTGTTCTATTGATTGACTGTTTAGGGTTGACTCTCGGGGACGCGCTCTAGCTACTGATAGCCCAATCACTGTGAGTAACAGATGTGTAAAGATATGTTCAAAATGGTTATCTTTTGAATACTGTTTACCGAACTGTTTACTGAACTGATATTATTTACTGAATGAATGTATGTCCTATTTCCTGAACTGTATTGTGGCATCCTTAGCACCTACTGTTATTGACTGTTACAGAGCTCTGTCGGTTTCCTTGTGGAACCATACCGTTTACCGAATGATTGGCCATCATTACTGTTGGGTCTATTAAGGCCCGGTCCTTTTGGACCTACTGTTATAGGCTATTGGATGTACCACATATGACTGATTGATTGAAATACTGAAAGACTGAAACTACTGTTTAATGAATTGATTTCATTTACTGCAAGGACATTCATTCATAACCTCTTTACGCTTTATGTTATTCACTGGGCTTTAGCTTACTGTTATATATATATGTAGGTTCTCAGCCGCCAGACCGAAGCTAGGAGCGTGGGATTGGTCCCCAGTTTTGTCAGCCAGCCTATGTGCCTCACTGTGAGGTTCCGAGACGCCATGCCATGGCTTGGGGTGTTTTTGTGTCCCCACTAGTCTCCTACTGTTTTGTACTGTTGTATAGACTGTTTTTCTGTACTGTTATCAAGGGATTGAGTTCCCGTACTGAATGTCTGTAATGATTGTATATACTGTACTCGTCTGAATGCATAAATGTATGAAAAATGTTTTTGACATACAGATTTCCACAGCTCAATGGACACTAGTTATTTATTGTATTGGCTTCCGCTAGGCCCTGTACTCTGACTGATTGTATTACTGTTCAGTAGGCCTTTGGTAATCTCGGATTACTGGCCGGTTACGGTACTAAACCCATAGGGCCGGGTTTGGGTCGTGACAGAGTGGTATCAGAGCGATACTTAACCACGAGTTATATCGCACACACGTGTCCAAATGAGCTATAGGGTGTCCTAGAAAAGCAATTAGGGCATCTCATGAATTTGAAAAGTGTGTGCTATGACTGACTGATTATATGTTAAACTGCTAAACCGTTTAAAGATACAACTGCTCATAATGATAACTGTCATAACTGCTTTATAGTGAAATGGATAATGCAAATGAAACTGAATCATCATCCTCTGAGGCCAGAATGGCCAGACTTGAACAAATGATGGGACTGGTAATTGAAAGACTGGACCAACAACAGAACCAACAGCCACCTCCTCCTCCTCCGGTTCAACCGGAACAGAATGCACCAAATGTACGGAATGTGAATGTTAATGAGGTGGATATTATTGCACTGACTCAGAAATTCAGCAAGATGAAACCGCCGTCCTTTCAGGGAGGCTTAGAACCATTAAAGGCTGAAGCATGGGTCCTTGAAACAGAAAAGTTATTTGAGGTGTTTCCGTGCTCAGAAGCACACAAAGTACTGTTAGCCACCTTTACACTGCAGGAAGAAGCTAGAAGGTGGTGGATGTTGACCCGTGATGCAAATACTGTAGTGACTTGGGCTCAGTTCAAGGAGTCATTCTTTGAAAAATATTTTCCCCAGTGCATCAGGGATAGAAAGGTGACTGAGTTTGAACAACTGAGGCAAGGCAAGACGTCCGTTGCCGAATATGAGAAGCAATTTACCGAGTTTGCTAGGTATGCACCACATATGGTGGATACCGAATATAAGAAGGCCAGAAGATTTGAGGGCGGCCTTAGTGCTGCTATCCAGGATCGAATAAATGTTCTGAAAATGCCAACTTTTGTGGGTGTTCTCGACCGAGCCTTGATGGCCGAGTCAAATATTGCAGCCGTGAAACAATCTGAAACACCGACAAGTGAGTGGCAAGGGAAAAGACAGGGTTTTAAGTTTAAGAAAGGCAAGCATAACCCAGCAAACAAGAAACAGAATACGGGGTCGACAACTAGCCCCAGCTAAGGGAGTGGATTTACTCCACCCTGCTCCACATGTGGCAATAAGCACAAAGGGGTTTGCTACCAGGTTTCTGGAGCTTGTTTCAGGTGTGGCAAGATGGGCCACAGAATTAAAGATTGTCCCTCTACTCCGCAAGCCAGCAGTAAAGCTGCACCGAGCGCAGCAGCATCAAATGTAGCACCAAAACCGAACCCCAAAGCTACCGGGAAAGAGCCTGTGAGGCAGGGCAGAGTGTTTGCCTTAGTACCGGGAGACGTCCAGAATACTGAGACCGTTGTGTCAGGTATCCTCTCTATCTGTGCTCAGAATGCTTATGTATTGATTGATTCGGGGTCTACACATTCTTATGTGTCACATGCTTTCTCACGAAAATTGAATAGACCCTTAGAACCCATGAATTATTTGCTAGCTGTATCATCACCTGTTGGGGGATCCATGACATGTGCATATATGTATCCTGCTTGTGAGATTATTGTTGGGGATATGCACCTATTTATTGATTTACTGCCATTGAACATAGATCATTTTGATGTGATATTGGGGATGGACTGGTTACAAAAATACCATGCTACTATCGATTGTGTGACCAAGCAAGTTGTTTTCCGTCCGCCGGGTTTACCCGAATTTGTATTTAGTGGAGCTGGAGTAGTACCTCCTCCATATCTGATTTCTTCTGTAAAGGCTGTCAAACTGATTAGAAAGGGGTGTAAGGGCTATCTGTGTTCTGTACTGACTGTATCTGCTACTGATAATGTTAAAACTGATGTGAATTGCATTCCTATAGTTAGAGAATTCCCAGATGTATTTCCAGATGATCTACCAGGGGATTTGATTGACAGGGAGATTGAGTTCATTGTTGATGTAGTACCGGGTACACAGCCGTTATCGAAAGCTCCCTACAGAATGGCTCCAACCGAACTGAAAGAACTGAAGGTACAATTGCAGGAACTGCTGGACAAGAAGTTTATCAGGCCTAGTACTTCACCGTGGGGCGCGCCTGTTTTATTTGTGAAGAAGAAAGATGGCTCACTGAGACTGTGCATCGATTACCGCGAACTGAATAAGGTAACCGTAAAGAACAAATATCCTTTACCGCGTATTGATGACCTGTTTGATCAGTTACAGGGTGCACAAGTGTTTTCCAAAATTGACCTTAGATCGGGGTACCATCAATTGAAAGTCAAACCGGAAGACATTGATAAAACTGCTTTCAGAACGAGGTATGGCCATTATGAATTTTTAGTTATGCCATTCGGAGTCACGAATGCCCCAGCTGCATTTATGGACCTTATGAACAGAATTTTCAAACCATACCTTGATGACTTCATTGTAGTATTTATTGATGACATATTGATATATTCTAAGACTGTAGAAGAACATGAACAGCATCTGAGACTTGCCCTGCAAATCTTAAGAGAACAGAAACTGTATGCTAAACTGTCTAAGTGTGAATTTTGGCTTGACCATGTTATGTTTTTGGGGCATGTTGTTAGCAAAGATGGAATTTCTGTTGATCCGCAGAAAATTGAAGCTGTAGTGAACTGGCCTAGACCAACAAATGTGACTGAAGTCCGAAGCTTTTTGGGACTGGCTGGATACTACAGAAGATTTGTCAAAGATTTCTCCAAAATTGCCTTACCACTGACTCAACTGACTCAGAAAGGGACACCATTTGACTGGACTGATCAGAGGGAATCAGCATTTCAGGAGTTGAAAACTAGACTTGTGACTGCACCAATTCTGACTCTACCTACAGGTACTGATGGTTACACTGTTTTTAGTGATGCCTCTCATAAGGGTTTGGGATGTGTTTTAATGCAGAATGGGAGAGTTATTGCTTATGCTTCCCGACAGTTGAGACCGCATGAAAAGAATTACCCAACCCATGATCTTGAACTTGCCGCAGTAGTTTTTGCATTGAAAATCTGGCGACACTATTTGTATGGAATAACATGTGAAGTCTACACTGACCACAAGAGCCTAAAGTACTTTTTCACACAGAAAGAACTGAATATGAGACAGCGGAGATGGCTTGAATTGATCAAAGACTATGACTTACAGATTCTGTACCATCCAGGAAAAGCCAATACCGTTGCCGATGCCTTGAGCCGAAAATCGATTGCCAACTTAGCCTGTTTGCTGACTGGACAGAAAGAGTTGCTTCTTGATCTTGAAAAGTCTGAGATTGAAATTGTTTTGAAAGAACAGGGCGGGACAATAGCTGCCATTACTGCTCAACCAGCCTTGATTGAGGAAATTAAGGAGAAACAGCAACTGGATGATTACTTGAAGAAAATCATCGAGGAAAGAGATTCAAAACCGAAACCGGGGTTCAAATTTGAGAACAATGTACTGAAATTTCAAGACAGACTGTGTGTACCAAATGATGCTGAATTGAAAAGAAGAGTTCTGCAAGAAGGCCACAATTCAAAGTTTTCTATTCACCCGGGGAATACGAAAATGTATCAAGATCTAAAACGGAATTTTTGGTGGCCAGGGATGAAGAAAGAAATTGCCGACTTTGTGTCTAAATGTCTTCATTGCCAACAAGTCAAAGCTGAACATCAACGACCTGCTGGATTACTGCAACCCTTACCCATACCAGAGTGGAAATGGGAGCACATCACGATGGATTTTATCGTTGGATTACCTCGCTCCAGGAAAGGTATGGATTCAATTTGGGTTATTGTTGATAGACTGACTAAATCTGCACACTTCCTACCTGTCAAGACAATCTATAATGCAGATAGATTGGCTGTTATTTATATTGATGAAATTGTTAGACTGCACGGAGTGCCTGTGTCTATTGTTTCTGACAGGGATTCGAAGTTTACATCGAGGTTCTGGCAGAGCCTACAGACTGCATTGGGTACTGAATTGAGGCTGAGTAGCGCCTATCATCCTCAGACAGATGGACAGTCAGAAAGGACCATCCAGACTCTAGAGGACCTACTGAGAATGTGTGTTCTTGACTTCCAGGGGAATTGGGAAAGTCATCTGCCGTTGGCTGAATTCGCCTACAACAACAGTTACCATTCGAGTATTGGAATGGCGCCTTTTGAGGCATTGTATGGCAGAAAATGTAGATCTCCAATCTGCTGGGCAGAAGTTGGAGATGGGCCATTGCTTGGGCCCGAGATTGTATATGAAACAACCGAAAAGGTAAAACTGATACAGCAAAGACTGAAAACTGCACAGAGCCGTCAGAAAAGTTATGCCGATGTCAGAAGACGGGATAGAGAGTATGAAGTGGGTGATCACGTTTTTGTGAAAGTGACACCAATGAAAGGCCAGACTCGCTTTGGAGTCAAAGGCAAGTTAGCACCGAGATATGTCGGACCGTATCAGATTATTGAGAAAATCAATCCGGTGGCGTATCAAGTTGCACTTCCTCCTGAAATGGAGCATATGCATAACGTCTTCCACATTTCGATGTTGAGAGACTATCTTCGAGATCCGTTTCATGTGATTGAGCCTACCCGTATCGTGTTGAGTGATGACTACACCTACGAGGAACGGCCTATACAGATTGTAAACCGACGGATCAAGAAACTGAGAAACAAAGAGATTCCGCTAGTGAAAGTAGACTGGCAAAACCATGGTGGTGTGTATGCCACTTGGGAGAGGGAAGATGACATGGCTAGGCGATATCCGGATTTGTTCCTGCTGAATCCTGTTTTCTTCCAAACTGAAGGTAACTCGAGTTTAGAGGACTAAACTCCTTATAAGGAGGGGAGACTGTAATAACCCTCGTACCGATTACTGAATAACCACCGAATTAGATACTGATCACTGATAAACTGAACTGCTAATGACTGATAAGTGAACTGGATGAACTACTGAACAAACTGAATGAAACTGAAACCGAAACTGAATGAGTTTGTCTATTGAATTGCATATTGCATCTGTTTGATTGTGTGATTATCTGTTTGCATTGTATGTTTAAATTGCTAATTGAAGGCCTTATCGGCGGCCGAATTAGAAACCGTTTGAAGTATTGGAATCAGCATAATATTTGTGATTTTATGGTATTTTTATCTAAAAATTGATTAGGAATGATTAAATTAGATTAAATCGAGTTGATTGAGAACTTTGACTTAATTACTAAATTGCCACCTTAGTGGACCTTTTGTTTAAACAATTGTTTTGAGCCTATACACTTAAATCAACACATTTGATCAGCTCCTTCTTACCTTTACCACCGACCAAAGACTTAGGGAGAGGGAGAGTGAAGAGAAATTGAATTCACCTTGTAAATTGCTAAAGAACTTGTTGGAATTGCTAGAGACTTGGCATAATTTAGCTTCCTCATCTTGAATCAACACTCTAGGTAAGGAAGACACCATCTTCTTGTTGTTCTTGAGCTTGATATTACATGTTTCATGCCCAAATAGAGAGCTAGGCCATGTTTTAGTGTAATCAAGATGAATTGGAGCTCCATTGTTACATGCATGTTGAGTTTAGTGAGTTTGGAGTTGAATTCTTGGCTAATTGTCACATGCATGCTCATGTTCATGTATTAATCCATGTTTTCAAGTTGTTTTCAAAGATTGGAGCTCAATAGAGCAAGATTTAAAGCTTGTAAATGGTTTGAAACCCATGCATTGCATGTTTACAAAGTGTTCTTGAATTGTTCTTGAAAAATGGTTTGAATAGACTCACCTTTGGGGCTTAAATTCTCAAATTGGCTTTTGAAACTTGTTATTTATTGAGTTGGGATGTATTCCCCAGAATTTGGGCCCAAGAGGTCGAGTTTTGAGTGTTGGAACACTTGGTTTGAGCTTGGAAGGCAAATCTGGAAATTCCAGATTTGGCTTCTTCGCTCGAGCGAAGAATTCCTCGCTCGAGCGACCAAGGTTTCCTCCGAGCTACGCTCGAGCGAGATATTGGTGGCTCGAGCGTAAAAATCGAACATCCAGTACTTTTACTGTTTCATCAGACCGCTCGAGCGAAGGAAGGCTCGCTCGAGCGAACCCTTTGATTTTGGAAGCTCGCTCGAGCGAGAATCGAGCGAGCATCGCGCGTAAATTGAGCATCCAGTATTTTTACTGTTTCATCAGAGCGCTCGAGCGAAGGATTGTTCGCTCGAGCGAAGCCTTTGATTTTGCAACCTCGCTCGAGCAAAGGAAGGCTCGCTCGAGCGAGACCCCTGTTTTCAGCAACTTTTGAAAAGTGCCTTCCAACTGTATTTTTTGCATCCTCATCTCATCCTAGGCATTCTTAGGCCTAGTTTAATGCATCTTAATGAGGATTTAGACATAGAACCACACCGAGGGAATTTAGAGATTTAATTATCATCCTTTCCAACTGTAAACTTAGTGTGTGTTCTATTGATTGACTGTTTAGGGTTGACTCTCGGGGACGCGCTCTAGCTACTGATAGCCCAATCACTGTGAGTAACAGATGTGTAAAGATATGTTCAAAATGGTTATCTTTTGAATACTGTTTACCGAACTGTTTACTGAACTGATATTATTTACTGAATGAATGTATGTCCTATTTCCTGAACTGTATTGTGGCATCCTTAGCACCTACTGTTATTGACTGTTACAGAGCTCTGTCGGTTTCCTTGTGGAACCATACCGTTTACCGAATGATTGGCCATCATTACTGTTGGGTCTATTAAGGCCCGGTCCTTTTGGACCTACTGTTATAGGCTATTGGATGTACCACATATGACTGATTGATTGAAATACTGAAAGACTGAAACTACTGTTTAATGAATTGATTTCATTTACTGCAAGGACATTCATTCATAACCTCTTTACGCTTTATGTTATTCACTGGGCTTTAGCTCACTGTTATATATATATGTAGGTTCTCAGCCGCCAGACCGAAGCTAGGAGCGTGGGATTGGTCCCCAGTTTTGTCAGCCAGCCTATGTGCCTCACTGTGAGGTTCCGAGACGCCATGCAATGGCTTGGGGTGTTTTTGTGTCCCCACTAGTCTCCTACTGTTTTGTACTGTTGTATAGACTGTTTTTCTGTACTGTTATCAAGGGATTGAGTTCCCGTACTGAATGTCTGTAATGATTGTATATACTGTACTCGTCTGAATGCATAAATGTATGAAAAATGTTTTTGACATACAGATTTCCACAGCTCAATGGACACTAGTTATTTATTGTATTGGCTTCCGCCAGGCCCTGTACTCTGACTGATTGTATTACTGTTCAGTAGGCCTTTGGTAATCTCGGATTACTGGCCGGTTACGGTACTAAACCCATAGGGCCGGGTTTGGGTCGTGACAGGTCCGAATAAATACGCTAAGCTAATCTAAGCTAAGCTAATTAACTAATCTAATTAAGCTAATTAGACTAATTATTACAACAATTAACTAATTAACAAATTAATTAATTACATTATAAAATTAAGCTAACTAATAATTAAAGCTTTAAACTATGCTGCCCCAGCAAGTTGAAGAAGTTGAACATGCATGCTTCGGTTTCCGCCTCGAAAAGCTCTCCGGTTTGCTCTCTTGAGGCTCTATCTACAGGGTGTCTCCAAGAACTTGTTGCCGGAACTTACCAAAACAGTGCTGGGGAGTGCACCAGTGGCCTGCCGGCCATGATAGGTGGCTGCCGGCCACCTGCCGGCCAAGAGTGGGCCTCTGCCGGCCAAGGATGGAAGGGTGTTGGCCATCAATGTGGCACTGCCGGCCACTGGTGTGCTGTGACACCATTCTGCAACAGAGCACAAAAACAGAGGAAATAGAGGGTCTCCCTAAGGCATGTGTGTACTGTGCCACTCCATATTATTTCAAAACATCAAGAGAGAGGCACTATTGGATCAAAAACCCTTAATCAAGCATGCAATGCATGATAGCCAAAGATCCAACTTGCACAAATTTGATTAATGCACAACAAACAAGACACTAAGACCACGGCCTTATCATTAGTGATCAAAGGCAATGGAGACAAAGAATTGGCTCATTTTTCATCACTTCAAGTATGAAATGAACCAATTCATCTTGTGTTCAATATAACGTTCAATTAAATACCATGCAATGCAAACAACATGCTACGCAAACAACATGCTAAGGTGGCATGCACAAGACTCTATCATGGAAACAATACATGCAAGACATGCTAAGGGCCCAAAACACTAAGGCTAGTGAAGAGCATCATACAAGAGGCATGTAATACATAGCCCAAACAACCAAACCAGCTCTAAACAGAGCTCAAACATGCCAAATCAGAGGCTACAACATGCTGAAATTGAAGCTCAAAGGACTAGACAAACATGCATACATGTTAGGCCACAAACAAGGCATAATACACAACCCTCAAAAGCTATGAAGAAGTGAAGTATATGAGAGTGTGACTACACTATATGCACTGAAATTACATGCCAAATGGTGCCATACCATGCAAACATCACATGCACAACATGTTAAAGGCCCCAAAACTCAAAGCTAGTCAAGGTCCTTTACACTACAACCATACTAAACAATGCTCAAATGACTTTAACGATTCAAAATAGACCTAAGGCAGGTCAAAACAGTAGCAAAAATATGCTAGACTCGCAGCATTGATGGCAAGAAAAATATGTTCATTTGATGGCTCAAAAACAATGCATGAGAGCACAACTCTTAGATACAATGAAAGAGTGATAAACATGAGAGTATGATAGAAGTTTATGCTTCTATAGTTACATATCAAATGATTCCATATCATACAAACATCACAAATATAGCATGCAAAAGGCCTCAAAACTCAAGACTAGTGAAGCCAACTATGCCATGGCTATACAAAGCTAAGCATATATGAGCAAGACCACTTAAAACAGACCTCAAGCATGTTAAAAAAATGGCAAAAATGTGCTAGACCAAGGCTAACACATGCTAGGATGATGAGCTAAAACCTTAGTCATGCAAGGCTAGTAAGCAAAATTACACTACAAGTGTAAGATACGAGCAACAAGTGACCAAGCCGGCCCAAAACAGAGCTTAAACATGTTAAAATATAGGCTAAAACATGCTTGAACCAAGCCTACATTAACCACAAAAACAAGCTACTTTGGAATGCTAACAAGGCATAGCAAAGAGATACAAGGAGGGGAAGCCACCCCCTCCTACTTTGGACTTCAAAATAGGTTTTCTACCACTGAAAATCCCCTGCAGTTTAGTGGTTTTAAGGCCAAAAAAGAATTGTTTAAAAGGCCTCAAGAGATAGCACAAAGCATAGCAAACAAGCCACAAAAGAGGGGTAGACCACCTCTAACTCAAACAAGGCCTTAAACAACCATCTTAAACACTTGAAAATAGAAGTTTTTATAGTTGAAGGCTAAGCCAAAAGAAGCATGCAAAGATGGCTAAACACTTAAGCAAAACAAAGCTTAAAGAGGGTAACTACTCACCCTTGAAGAACCACAACAAAACAGGCACTTCTGAGCCAAAAACCAAGCTTTAAGAGCTCAAATACAACCTCCAAGAGACTCAGCAACAAGATAAAGGTGTTTGACTAAGAGGGTTGTGTACAAAAGTGCAAGGAAAATACACGTCTACGCACAATATATATATAGAGAGAAATCTAGAGAGAGAGATATTTTTTTGCCCTCAAATTTCTGAACCCTTGAGAAGGGGGAGGCACCTCCCCTTATATAGGCAAAGCAAGGAGAAGCTTGCTTGATAAGCTTAAAACTTGCCCTCCATCCCTCCATACACGTGTATGGAGGATGGCTCAGTGAGCCATAGCTGGCTCAAAATATCTAACAAAATATCTGCTGAAACAAGGTGGCTGGCCGGCCATCAGTGGTGGCCGGCAGTGCCTCATTGATGGCCGGCAGGCCTCATAAATGGCCGGCGGCAGGCCACCTAGAATACCACAAAAAAAAGACCAATACATGGTTCAAAAATGAGATAGAATGGAAATAAGGTTTGAAAGGATCAAACTTGGAGTATTCCGTTGCGAAAGTCGAACACTTGACGAGTAATCAACCTTGTTGCTGGATGTATCTGCAAGCACATCCAACTCTTGAGGACGGTCAAAAACGGGGTGTCTATAGCAACCAATCTAATTTATGTCTTGCTTTCTTGACGAAGTCTTGCGGCCTCGTCAAATGAGTCATCTCTGGTCTTTGACATTCACTCACGTCATTTCATGACTGCTCAAGCCTTGTCAAAGAGGAGCAACTGTAGACATCCCATTTTGACTGCCCGCAAGACTTAGGCGCCTAGTTTGATACACTCGATGATAAAAGTTGAATTGTGTGCTTTGAATTTACAGCGATTCGGATTTAGTCAGGCCCTTAAAATAACTTCAAATCGTCAATATTTACCTTGTTTGAATCTCTGAGTCTTACTTTTGGACCTTTCACTACCCTGAGCTGAGTTTGAACCAAAAAAACCAGGGGAGCATGTATGCCCGGCTGTGCCTCAGTGAAGGCCGGCCATGGCTATGAATGGCCGGCCGGGCTTTGGTGGCGAGAAACACTGTATTAGGCGAGAGCCTGCCAGCTGTCCATTTTTGAAGATATTTATCACCTTTTGAGCTCAAATTCTATAAAAACGAGGACGAGCCTCTATTTTGGAGGTTGGAAAAAATTCTATAAAGCTTATATACACCTTAAGAGCTCCTCCTTCCTCCTTCTTCCATAGCAAGCAACCTTTGAGTTAACCTACCTCCCTTGTGTCATCTCCATACACCATACACAACCTTGTCTCACCATCTTACACCATGGTTGATCTTTGAGAAGCCTAATTCAAGCTTGAGGGTGAGTTGATAATTAGTTTGGATCACAAGCAAGAGCTAACTTCTTCGTGAGGTATAAGCTTGTTCTTCTCTCTTGCCTTCAAATCTTTCATTTGCTATCTAGTTCTTATCATTTTGTGTGGTTTTGATCCTATTTTAAGTGTTTAAGTTTGGGTTTGGAGAGTTATCAAAAGAGAAGAGAGAATTTGCTCATTTTATATCTTTACATATAGCTCAAACCTTTACTTTTCCACTCTTTTCCTTTGTTCTCTACATTGATTTTCAGAGTTAAAAAAGGGCTCAAATCATGTTTTTGGGGTTTCAAAAATAGAGGGGTTAGCCACCCCTCCTTATTCTTGTTTACTAGCCTTGTTTCCTCTTTTGTTGATTAGCTTCTTTTAGGCTCTTTTTGTGACCTTTAAACCCCTTTTCTTTTTTTTTTTTTTTTTTTGTGAGCTTTAAGTCTATGTTTTTCATTTAATTAGGGTTGTTTTGGGGCTGTGCTAGCCTTTTAAATTGGTTCAAGCTTTGGTTAGTTCCTTTGTTGTCTCATGAATTGGCATACATAACTTGTTGCATATTGTTCCAAGCTTTCCTTTACTTACTTTTCATGTTATGAGTCTCACTCTAGCAAATCATCTAACCATCTATCTCTTTCATTCTTGAGAATGATTTCAACCGATTGAGGTTGCTCAAAACATGTAAGAGAGACTTCTACTTAATGGCTTAATCTTTTTGGAGATTCATTGTCAACGGTGTAGTCTCTCTCTTTCTCTCTTGTTTTAGAGGAACCTCTCGTTTGGCATTACTTCTTGTTTATTGGACTTTAACATCACCATGGACAAATCGACTAATGAATGGCAGTGACTAAACAAATTGGTTTAAAATTGGATCAATGCACATAAAGAAAATGGCCTAACTTGCCTAGACTTGGCCATACGTTATGCCAAGTTAATCGAGTCAAGAGTGATCATACGCTAATTCATGGCATTTTGATGATTCTTGAAGCGTCTCTACCATTCTCTTTGAGTTCATTCCATGATAAGAGGGAGGGGTGGTCATATCCATTGCATTTCATTGATTTTTGTCCAAAATTGTATCTGAAATCATCAAGCAACCAATTTGCTCATTGATGGTTTTGGAATCAATTCCAACATTCTCTCAAGGCTTTCCCATGATAGAGAAGGAAGAAAGGGACAAACAGAGCTTGAACAACTCTGTCTGCACTGTTTCTCACTTCAGAACACAAAACAAAATTTTGCACAAAACTAAGGCACGACCGGCCTTCTCTATCCCTGACTGGGCTTCATCGATGGCTGGCCGGCCCTCAAAGTTTGGTCAGCAGTGTATTGTTGCAGAAAACAGAGGGAAGTGGCTGAGGTGAAACAGAGCAAGCTTAGGGCAGACAAAGCTGTTATTGAGCATCGTGTAGAGACTTAGTTTATTTATCTCGGTTATCCTTGTTGTAATAATCTTGGTTATCCGTTTTAGTAGCATAGATAGCCTAATTAGCTAGTTAACTAGCTTAGCCTATTCCATTCATTCGGCTTTGTAATAATTAGTATAATTCAGACTTTCGGACATTGATTCGTACCCTCCTACGTGAGGGATCAAATGTTGTAATAATGTATATGTCTTCCAACCCCACTTCTTTCTCCCTTTTATTTATTGGCTTACGATGGTTAGTATAGAGCTTTATGTTTCATTAGCATTCTCATGTTTTACATCCATTTCTCTTGCATGCATATAAGGTTCGACTCATCATGCTAACCCGATATTATTGTCCAAATTCATTTACTTGAATACGTGCTCTGTCGCATGTCTTGAATGAAATCATATGCCATGCTCATAGCCGAGTCTATAAAATACATAATGTGTGCGTTGCATTAGCCATAATCGCATAGGTTAGGAACATGCATCTTTTGCTAACTTTTTCACCCTTTTTTGGCTCGAAGTACTAGGTGAGTAATTTTGCGTTTTAGCATCTTGCATCGAGTGTTTGTGTTGCCATGTCCAAAGCATGAATTCCATGAGGCTAATTTCTTAAATGATATAAACTGTTTGAATGTTTTTGGATGAAGGCTAGGTGCCTGAACTGGATGGTTTGATTAAATGTCCATTTTAGCCCACTTTTTCAAGTGGCAAATTCACAAAATAATTTCAAAATAAAACATAAAATCAAGTGTTCCAATTCTTGCAAACTAGTCTATATTTGTATGAGCGTCACATAGTAAAGAATAGCTAATAAATCGGAACAAGAGCATATAATGTAAATAAGAAACACATGATGATTAGTAGAGGCCGATCTTTGATTGGGCAAGTGGGGTGCTCAATTCATGACATTCCTCTCTCGTACTTAAGGTCCCGATACGAGACACTTTGATAATGACGGACCAATGGCCTTTGGCACGAGTCTCGAGTTTCCTTAATTTTCCAAAAATGTTTAGGTGGCGACTTAAAAATCTGGCAAAGCAGTCCATTTTTGATATTTGATTCAAACATCAATTTTCCAAATAGAATTGTTAGATTTGGACTCTTTTTCTGTTTTCACTATTTCACATTGCTGAAATCAGATTCAGAACCACAAGTGGAGTCCGAATGGTAGGGCTATTCGCCTTGAGGAAGAGGAATATGAGGACTGCTGCTGTGACAATTGTTCTGAGGTTTTTGAGGATTTATTTTGAGCCTCTTTTAATTATTTGAACATTTCATATTATAGAGTTTGTCGAATATATTATTCATATAAAAAATTAAGTTAATCGAATATCTATAACCCAATTATTGGATTCTAATTATTTTTAAAAACATTATCAAAATTATGATAGCTTTTTATTTTTTTACAAAAAAATTTGGTCTTTTTATGAAGTTACAAATATCTAATTAACTTGATTTTTTCATTAATGATCTACTCAATAAATTTTATAATATAAACAGTTCAAATTATCAAAATAGACTCTGAATGATATGTCGATACCCCACGGGCCTTAGGGATTTAGATCTCTCTATCGCATAGTTGTAATGGAATATCTCTATCACATATCTAATGGGTATCAATGATGGATTCAAGATTCGAAGTTTGGGAGGCAAAAACATATATAACTTCTCATCTTTTGAAATTGTCTTACTAATTACTAGTATAATAATATACATGATTCTTACAATTTTTTATGGCTATAAAAAAAGCCATTTGATATATAACAGAGATGCTCAGTTCGGTGCAACTTAAACAAACATAAATGAGTTGTAAATTTGTTACACATCCCGGTACGCCCACAAAAGTACACATGGGTGGAACAAAAAATATTGTTGAGGGGTTGCATGCTTAATCCTAAATAATTTCAAAAAATTAAATAAATCTAACAAATTCCTTTTTTCATTTTCTCTAATATTCCGAACTATGAATTAGAATTCGTATAATTGATTAGATCACCACTTTAAGTAATTTTGTTAGTTAACCTAATCAAGCAAATAAAAAGTATGCACACCTTTTTGATTTTTAAAATAAAAAATAAAGAAAAATACATACCATAAACATATGGTTATTGATTTAGTCGAAAGACACTAAAGTTTGAATGATTCCGATCACTAAAAATGGGTCCAAAAATTACTAAACTAAACCCTGTAGTCCAATTAGTGAACCGGAGGAAACTTGTCCTTGTGTTGTAATATATATGGTGTAATCACCTTTGCCTACCGACAACAACCTCCCTCCACAAATCACATCTGACCTCCCCCTAATTTTGAAAATCACTTCCAACCATCGGTAACTATCTTTAGCAATCACTTTCAATCACTCTTTCTTCTTTTTCTTTTTTTTTTCTTTTTTTCTTTTTTTTTTTTTTTGCTAAGAACAAATTTTTAAAAATATTACAAAGTAGACAAATTTTTCTTACAAATTTATGTGTTATGAAATCATAAAGTTTTGAAATGTGAAATGAGAACCAGTTTATTAATGTGATTAGTGTCACATCAATTTATAACAAAAAATTTTTTGTATGACATTTCTCGTTTTTTAAATAAATGTGGGCATCAAACAAGTTTTTATTTTTATTTTTATTTTTTAAATGCATATATAATTATATTTAATATTTTTTGTAAACAAAAAATAATAATAAAATATAAATGCTATAAAACCAGACCAATCAAACAAAAGAAAATCACAACAGAGTGGTGGTTTCACAAAATTGTTATAAGTTTAGAAAAAAAAAATTATAATGGTAATTATTAATATTTATAAATTTTATCACTAATTTAAAATTAACTTGTAAAATACACACTTAATTGTTATTTTCCCATCAAACGAACCTAGCAACTAATTTGGTTTCCATTTCTGCCCTTTTGTTCTTACTTTTGGAAGGACAACAAAACAAGAAGTGTGAGCTTGGAGGCGCATGTCTAACCTTCCATGTTTTTTCTTTGCTATATGTAGTGCTTCCGAACAGAGGACAATGGAGAATGATTAGGGTTTGTGCTTTTTTCCATAGTCCATCCAATCATTAGGCAAGTCAATAAACTAAGGCCTATTTTGGAAAGTGGGTTAAAAATCACTTCTCAATTTTTAACCCACTTCTCGCTCTCACAAGAAAGTTAAAAAAAAAGTCAAAAAGTCAAAAAAAAAAGTTAAAGAACAAATTTTAACCATTTTCTCAAAACACTTCTAACCTTAATTAAAAGAAGTAAATAACACCTCCGGGCACGATTCTCCACCTAAAATAAATTTTGTTTCCTGCCCCAATTTTTGAGTTGTTTTACAAGTCTCCACCAAGTCAAAATATTTTGGATAAATTACAATAATTTCATGAGATTTGCTAATAAATATAGTAAATTTCACTATTTTAGTATCACTATTTTAGTATAATTATATAGAACTTCCTTCAAATTTTAAGTCACATAATATTTAAGTCTATTTTCATCAATAATCCATTGATTATACTTATGGAAAATGATATTATCATCTCTTTGACACTAAAATATATTTATATTTTTTTTCCTTCTTGATCCTTATGTTTTCATACTATTTGCATTAGTTCATCTCTTTAAACTTACTTTAAATAAAATTAGTATAATTATATCAAAATTATAAGACTTACAGTATTTTTTTTCAAATCTCAAGAAAGATTAATGTAATTTATCCAAATATTTTTGTATAAAAAATAATATTTATCATCTTACTATTTTATTTTATTTATTGTGTATATTAATACAATAAAAATTATATATATATATATATATGTAAGACTTATCATGTTTTTAAAAATAATGAAATTAATTATGTCACATTAAAAATTATGTAAAGTATGAAGCGTTTGAATAAAATATTTAGTGATATTCCAACTCATTGCATTGGAAAGTGCTTATGGAATCTGTTTTATTTCATGGTGGCCTCACATAGGGGACCAAGACCAAGAAAACAAAAGTAAAATAAATTAAAAAGTCTTATTATATGAAAAATTGTATGATAAATAATGATATATCTAATCAACCAATGCCAACATGTCTATTTTTATCCTTTGACTGAATGATTAAACCTTCACCTTTTAGAAGAAAAGAGAAGTAGAACTTGCCAATAATGCAGAGCAAAAGTTAAACTGTCAATTACATTTTTCTAATCACTAAAGTACTACAAATGATCCTACATTTCATTTATTTTGTCTCCTCTCATGCATGTTGGGCCATTCAAACACTTAATCATCTTTTTCTAGTTTTCTCTGCTTTTTATTTATTTATTTATTTTTGCTAGATGTTAGTTTAGTTTTGGTATCAAAAACCATCCCCAAAGTCCTGAAATAAAATAAAAATATCGAAAAATGATAATAAGCTAACGAACAACAGTAATAAACTTGGCATTTAAGCAGTATCAAACAAGAATTTAAAACGACTTATTAAATAGTAATTCATTTGGTATTAAAGAAAAAAAAATTCTAAGTAGGGTTTGGCAAATGACTTTTTAGTATTTTTTTAAAAGAATTTTTATAAAATTTTAACAATTTTTTTCTTAGATTTTATTGAGTAGAGTTAAATTTTTAGAAAAAGGTCATTTTTCTTGTCTTTTGTTTTTTGTATTTAGCAAAGTTTATTGAATTATTTACATATTTTTTAGAATCTTCTAGTAACTTTAACAAAACAAAAAAAAAATTAAAAAATTCATTTAAGGCAAAAATTTAAAGAAATATGGTACTAAAATATTATTTCAAAAAATTATGGAGTATGCTCACATCTCAACATTTTCTTAAATCGAAACGAGCTATCTGGATCTCAAGACAAGTCCCATGCAATCACGAGACTTCAAGTCCATTGGACGAGAATTTATCTGACAAGTTCGACTTATCAAATGGTTACTATATATTTATATTATAACAAATGAACACACAATCAATTTATCTAAAATATATAATACAAAAAAAAAAAAAATCATTTCAAATAAATTATATATAAAATATAAGTCGGACATATAGATTAATTTTTAGTAAATTATGCTTTGTCCCCTTTATGTTTAGTGATTTTCTCATTTTAGCCTTTGAAGTAATTTTTTCTCCACTTTCGCCATTCATGTTTCAATTTTTTTTCTTCTCAGATTTAATTCTAAAACTAATTTCTATTCAAAATTAGACAAAAAAAAAATGTCACATTCTGTGACACGACATAAAAAAATATTTTATTATATTGAGATTTAAATTTATGTAAAATGTATGAGTTATATATAATAAAATAGTTTTTATATGTGACTATCAATATGTTATTTTTTGTCTAATTTTGAACATAATTAGCTTTCGAAGTAAATTAGAAAAAACTTGAAATATGAAGAGTCAAAGTAGAAGGGAGGAAGGAACCTTTGAAATTCAAAGTAAAAAAATAGTTAAATGTAACCTGTGCTAGGCACGGAAAACATGTCCATTATCTATAAATGAAATATATAATTCATAGTGATGCATAAAAGGGATAAATTGTAATTCACTAATCAAAACATGAAGGGGATGATAATCAGAGGCGACCTCACCACAACAGATGTCACCCCCAACTACTACCACAACTCTCCACTTGCATTACCATCTTTAATGTTGCCATAACTGTTGCTTCAACCACCACCATCACTACTACACCACCGCCACCACCATCTAATCACCACAAATACCATCACTACATCCACTACACCACCTCTCCACTATCACCACAACCATTATCTCTCCACACTGTACACCACCACCACCGTCGCCATCATCATTAGCACCATAACCACCATTATCATTGTCATTGTCACCTTCGCCTCTGCCTCCTCCTCCGCCACCTCACCATCATCACAATATATTCATATTGAAAGAGAAAATTTAAAAATACTAATAAATTTCAAATTTCATCTTATTTTAATTTCAACATTAATTTTTATCAAATAATTTTTCAATTCAATTAGTTCAACATTAAAATTTTAATTTTATCAAACACAAGTAACCTTCAAGATAGAATATTCAAAGGGAGTAAAAAAAGGTTTAGGTTTTCATTGTCACCAACAGCATCACACATTTATATAGGTAGATTCTAATTTATACAAAATATTAAGTTTGGGATGTGCCTAAAACTTGTGGGTGATAGAGATTGAATGATATGTTCTAGAGTCTATATGTAGAATAGGGCTATAAACGAGTCGAGTCAAGCCGAGCGTTAGTATGTTTTAGTTTATTTATTAAGATTTTAACGAGTTTTAGCCCGATTCAATAAAAATTTAACGAACTGAGCTCGAGCTATCCACATGCTAGAACGAACCAAATAAATTATAAATTTATATTTACGTATGAGACTAAAATTACAATTGATACTTTGATTATACAATTATATATATGATATCTATAAACATATTAAAAAAAAAGTCAATATCTTACCAAATAATAATATCTACCACCACTATTATATAAATGTATTATCTATAGTTAGCTATTATTTACATATAAATAAATTTAGCTACAATTTACATTTATATTATTTAAATATATAAATAACATATTTATCCTATTTTTTGTACATATTTTTACATTATTTAATACATAAATAATATATTTATCCTATTATTCAAATAAATGTTATACAAACTCAACTAACGAGCCGAGCATGAGTTTTAGTATGTTTGGCTTATAAGCTAGCTTTTTGGCTTGTTACGAAAAAATGTAAAAAATATTAGAGAGGTAATGTGTCACGACCTAAACCCACCTCTAAAAGTTTGGTCCATGACCGGCCTATACTTAGGCCTCAAAACAAAATTTCAATAATATGCATCCAACAACGGGGTCTAAAGCGGAAGAAAATAAATTACAGAACGTCTATTGAGCAGTGCTGATATGCCAGGATTTAAATATACTCAATTTATATAAATATACATATGTAAGTCCACGTCATGTAGGTATATACAAGGAGTTTGCAATAAAAAAATTTGCATATTACTCATGGGTTTAATAAAAACCACCAAAAACTTGACAAAACATGTGACGTCAAAAGATCCAGACAAAAAAACTTCAATTGTGGAGCTTAACACAATAGACCCACCAAAAAGGGCTCCTAAAGCTGACCTAAGACTGTCCTCCAAGCTGATCACCTACATAAACATATATAAAAACGAAGTGAGCAAGACTCAGTGAATAATAATAATGTAAAGAGGTTCGGGTGAATAAGAATATGTCTTGGAGAATATTTATCTAATGTTTACATGTCCCGTTCGTCATATTCCAAAATGGCCTCGGGCCCACATAGGACGAAATGGCTTAGGCCTAACGTAAGACAGAACGGCCTTAGGGCCCAACGTAATGCACAACAGCCTCGGGCCCAACATAATACCAAACGGCCTTGGACCCAACATAATACCAAACAGCCTCGGGCCCAACATAAATCCAAAACGGCCTCGGGCCCAATAAAGTACAAAACTACCTCGGGCCCAATAGAGTACTCATATACAATGGAACAGAACAACTTTAGGTCCTTTTATTATGCCATTACTCACTGCTTATATCATTGCTCAATAGTTTCCATTCACTTAAATTTATTTAACGTGTGCCACTCACAAGCAAAATACATAAATCATTGCACCATTTATCCTGAATATGCCATTCGCAATCATAATGTAATAACCATAGTACAATTTATCTCGAATGGGCTAAATATAATTAAGCTGCGTAATCCATAAATAGGAATACTGAAATAAATATATAAATCGTTACACTATTATTACTCACTGTGGTTTAGGCGAGCAGTGGTCTCTTTCTACAAGTGACCTACACGTAGCACACATAGGCCCTGTTTGGTAGAGCTGTGGGAAAGTGCTTATAGCTTATACCTAAACAGCTTATAGCTTATACCTAAACAGCTTATAGCTTATAACTATGAACATAAGTTGATTTCTGACTTATAAATTAAGCATCTCCTGCCTCACTCAAAGAATAAGCTGATTTCTGACTTCCAAAAAGTTATAAGGTATAAGTTATAAGCTAAACCAAACACATCAAAATAGCTTAAATTAAGCTGAAAGATGAAATAAGTAGCTTTTAAACTGCACCAAATAGGCACATACACAAATGGATAAATAATGCATTCTTTCCTTAGTTTATCTCTTTAATCTTTTGTTCGATTCGTTTACCTCTTATTCACTTCCAAATATTTTAAAGGGATCAGATAAACACATTAACAGTTTCAGAGGGTCAAAAGGAGGTAACAAAAATGGACAGAATTGCTCCTAATTCCCACACGTGCGGAAGACCACCACCGCATGTGTGGAGAGGTGTGTCGCATGTGCGGCCCGCACGTGCCTTTATTTCACAATGCCATAGTTGTTTCCCCTATTTTCTGCACGTGCGGCTGTGCCCCCCACACGTGCGGCCATAGGCCCCGCACATGCGGTCCTGGGCTCTGTCTGAGCAGTTCGAAAATCCAACAAATTCAACCTTCCTAAACTCAATTCCGAGGTTCAATCAAACAAATTTCATTTCAAAAACGTAATATATGATCATAGTAAACATAAATCTCAAGCTCAACTAGATCATAACTCATTTATTTCATTTCTTCATCTTTTCATAGTTATACAAACATATCTTCATATATATATATATATACACACATAAGCCCAAAGCATGCAAAAATGCAAGACTAAGATTACAAAAGATAATTGCTCATAATCTAAGTCAGTACAACTCAAAACATAAGAATCAACTCTTTAATTAATTGAATCCAAAGATCACATGCTCAATTTCATGGAATATATCCACTCAAGATCACCACTCATAAACCCTAACTTCAATGGGTGTAAAAACTTCATCTTAAGACTTGATTCTAACCAATTGAAGAAAGATTAAAAAAAGTCTAGTGGATTTTCACTTACTTTGAGCTATATACTTGATTTCCCCTTCCAATTTCTCAAGTCTTCGAGCTTTAAATTGTGCTCTCCTCTTCCTCTCTCTTTTCTCTTCTCTGCTTTCTCTCTCTTGGGTGACTCTCCAGATTTTTCCACTCACCAAATGAGAGAAGATGATCTCAAAAGGGCTTGTATTACATATATATATATATATATACATGGCTAGAAAAATGCTTGCCAAACACGCCTCAACGAATCAGACTAAATCAATTTTCAATTAAACTTCCCAAATAGTTCTAAAAATTCCCATTAGCATATTCATGTACTCAGTTTCGGTTTCTGTACTTATCAAAGTCGTTAATTTCAGTTTTAAGGTGTTAACTCCAGGAATTTTAGCCTAATAAAGCTACTTAATTCGTTACAAATCAAGTTTTCACAAAACTTCACATAATATCCTAAAAATCATGCTAATCATAACTGTAAAGTCAATTTTGGTTTATCACACCTCTAAAGTCCTCAATTTGCAATCCAAATGCCACAATTTCAATAGATTTCTTTATAACCGACAGATACTAATTGAGAACCATGCAATTTACTCATTAAAATATGAAATTTCGCATCACACACATAACCACACATATAATTGCACATAGATTGAGGGAACTAAAGCGTATGAAGCGTTTGAAGGAATCGGGTTATTACATAAAGTGACTCAAATAAGCCAATAAGTTGGCTTATCAGCTGGTTCCCAGAAAAGACCTAAGATTTTAACGAGTTTGAACTTGATCACAAAGGCAATAAAAATTTAATGAACCATGTTCGAATGAGTCTTTATTGAACTGAACTCGAGTCTGTTCACGAACAGTTCTGTTTATTTGCAGCTCTAATGTAGAATAAATCCGAAATCCTCATTTATATTTTTAAATAATTTTCTGAATAAAATTTTTGTAGTTGTATTGTAGTATTACTACACAAACTAAGTGGTTCCTCACATTGAAATAATTTTTTTTGTGAAAGTGGAAGGAGTTTGAAAGAGTCAATAAGTATACATATATTCATTCATTCAACAAAGACAGAGGAATTAGAGTCTGAAGAGTCAATGAGTGAATGTCATTAGGCCACTAGTCTCTACTTTCACCCCATTCTTCTGTGTGTGTGTGTGTGTGTGTGTGTGTTTGTGCCAGTCCTCTTTCCTTTAACAGTATTTCCAAGTCAATTATCGTGTCAAGAAGGCAAGCCAACATGATCAACATCTGGAAAATTCTATGGTACTAGACTAGATGCTTAACAAACATTATGCAAAGACTCTTGATGGGTTTTCTTATTATTTGCTAAATTGTGAATCTATAATGGTTGTTCCCTCCATTTTGGCTTTCTTTGTCCTCGCTCACCTACTGTTTCTTCACTCTGCTGGAGAAGACAACACCTCATTCCAAAACAGTCCACAGTCTTTCGAGTATGGAAAACTTGGGTAGATCAATTTCCCTTACCCCATACACACTTATCCCCAATGTAGGTTGTGCACTGTAAATTGCAACCAAGCAATTCCGCTACTCAATTTCGGTGCGGACCCAACAATGGTATGAAGTTCATGACAAGTTTCTTAATCACGAGGTCCAAAATGTTACTGATGAAATGCTTGATAGCCTCATAAAATTCAAAAGCTGTGTTGTCTTCACTTTCTACTTGAGCTGGACTCTTTCCACTACACCTTCTATTTAGTCTCCCCCAGTCTCACCTTCTTCAAATGCCTTACCGGTGGCGGTGCGCCTAACGAGCAGACTGAGCATTTCTTTCGCCACAATCACAATTACAGTTATTAAAATGGCTACTCAAGCTACACAGTTTACTATAAATTCCTTGATGATCCTTATCAATCTCTTCCTATTAATGAGAGTTTTCCGCAAAGATGTCTAGTTATTGAACTGTCGGTGGTGTCATCAATCGCTATGGGGAACCGAAATGCTAGTGATTTGTACTCAATATTGGCCTCTGAGTTCTCTCTAGGATTTCATGTGTGAAATGAATGCCGTAAGTGTCACCTCAACGGAGGCCATTGTCCTTGATACAGCTCCTCAAAGTTCCAATGCATTGAAGGTATTGGAATTTTCACTTATGCATGCTGATATTTCTGTATTGGGTTAATTACACTAATGGTCTGTTGCATTTTAGTCATTAATTTTTTTTTATGTTTTTTTTTTTTTTTTGTCACTTTGATTCCTTAAATATGCTATCTATTACACTTTAATCTCTGACATCATCAATGTTCAAAATCAATAATGGCACCAACATTAGGAAAAAAAGTCATACTTTGACACCAAAATGCTACAAAATTCATACTTTGGGGACGTGTGTGTTTGATCCTTTTGATTTTGCTGAGGCTTTATGTAAAATTCAAAGGTGATCTCTCTTGATCTCGAATTGAGACTCACCCCCCTAGGGAGGTTCATGGGACCATGTCCCTTGGTCGATTGTGGAAAAGACGCGGCTCATCCCGCTCAATCACTTACCACTCAAGAACCTCGGATTGTTGGTGAGAAGCATTATGAAATTGTTGCATAAAGAGTTAAGCAAACTTTACAATGAACTTTAGGGTAAAATAGAACATAAGACCATAAGCTTCCAAGTAGAGGGAGGAGCTCGAGGCTCTGACCATGTGCCTGTTGAAGAATAGTCGACAACTCATAGGCATTAGCTTGTTCCTATTTTGGAATTTTTTACTTTCAATATTTTATCCCAGATTAGTGAAGGACCAAAGAAAATTTCTAGTTATGAATTGAATATAGAACCAATGGGGGATAATTGGGACTTCGGCCCTTTTTCCATAAAGCTCGAGTCATATTTCTTTTCTTTTTTTTCTTTGTAAAACTCCAGTCATAGTATTTATTTTTTGAAGGACAACAAAGATACATTTCTTGAAGAATCTCAGGAAGTTTTTTTCCACTCTTCAATGCTTCTCCCCTCTAAGATTGGCATGATGTGCTCCACCATTTCCTAAGGGAATTACCCCTTTATTCAAAGTTGTAGGTTTCTATGAGCCCATTCATCCTCATTTCTAGCTTCTCTACCCCTCATCTACGCCCACCGTACATGTCCCTCTTCTTATTAATTTTGAATGCCACTAATATCAAGAAATAAATTGTAACAAATCTCAAGTTTTGAGGATCAAAGTGGAAAAATTAAAAGATTAAATGACATATCACATATTTTAAGGATCATTAATGTAATTGATCTTTCTATACTTGCCCACAAACCAAATAGAAAGATTCATCATATAGCAGTATGGTCTTTATGAATTGGTTTTTCACCTTGTTAGGTTTTAATTGAAGTGTTGTTTCTCCTCTAGTTAAGCTAAAATATAGAAACTAACTTACTTTGAATTCAACAATTTACCACATCATGTTAAATGTCTAACTGGCGTTTTCTTTTTAACAGTGGCTACAAAAAGAAGTAAGTTGCCATTAATTTTAGGAACAGATAATATACTGTTAGGAATTGACCCTTTCTAACCAAGATCGGTGAGACACGAAATAACAAACAAGAAAGAAATTAATGAATCAAACAAATCACACACACAAGAACATAAGAATTTACGTGGTTCACCCAGAATAGGGTTACGTCCATGGCTTCTGCGGTTTTCACGATGATCAGAAAAATATAACTCTTTCTTAACCTAAAAGAGGCGCCTCCTCATCTATTTATAAGTATAGAATTAAGGTTACACGGAAGCACATGAGAATTATGAAAGTACATAGTGTTTGAGTGAACAGTAGGGTTGAGTAAATAGTACTTATCAGGGTCCACCGACCCAACAATCTCCCATTAGAAACCTAATAACACAAGCTCACCAACATCGTCATCACATAACGGAATGCCGCAACTCGATCTTCTTTCATCAATCTTGACTTCAGTTGGTCAATGGTGACTGTCTTGGTCAATATATCTGCTGGATTCTTACTGCCTTGGATTTTCTCAAGAAACAAGACTCCATCATCTACAAGTGAACGAATGAAATGATATCGCAGTGGAATGTGTTTCGTCCTAGAATGAAAAGCCGGATTCTTTGCAAGATGAATAGCACTTTGACTGCTATTATGCAGAATACTTATCTCTTGCGTCTTACCCAACTCTGCTAGGAAATTTTATAACCAAGTCATCTCCTTCCCAGCTTCAATAATAGCAACATACTCAGCCTCTATTGTAGAAATGGCCACAATCTTCTATAACTGTGAAATCCAACTCATTGTTGTACCACCCAATGTGTAAACAAAACTAGTAGTACTCTTTCTGTTATCCATATCACCAGCCAAGTCTGCATCAACATAACCATGTAACCCGATGTTGGTTCGTCTGAAACAAAATGCCATGCTTGTAGTACCACTCAAGTATCTAAGGATCCACTTCACTTCCTCCCAATGCTGTTTGCCTGGATTACTAATGTACCTACTAACCACTCCCACTACATGTGCAATGTCTAGTCTAGCACAAACCATAGCATACATTATGCTACCGATAGCTGAAGCATATAGAACATGTCCATATAAGCCTGCTCTTTTTCTGTCTTCGGAGATTGCTCTTTGGTAAGTTTGAAGTGGCTAGCCAATGAAGTGCTCACTGGTGTTGCACCATCCATGCTTAACCTCTTGAGAACTTTGTTGACATACTCAGTCTATGACAACTTTAAAGTACCATTTGCTTTGTCCCTGTGAATCCTCATACCAAGGATTTTGTTTGCAACTCCAAGATCCTTCATCTCAAATTAGTTGGACAAAAGTTTCTTCAATCTTTTTATCTCTTCAATGCTAAATCCTGCGATAAACATATAATCAACATATAAGAGCAAAATAATATAACTTTTGTCAAACCTCTTGAAATAACAACAATGATCTGCTTGACATCTTGTAAAACCGCTGCTACACATAAACCCATCAAACTTCTTGTACCACTGCCTTGGGGCCTATTTCAAACCATACAAGCTATTTCGAAGTTTTTATACAAACACCTCTTTGCCACTTGCCAATAAACCTTGTAGTTGCTTCATGTAAATTTCCTCCTCCAAATCACCATGGAGAAAAGTCGTCTTCACATCCATTTGGTCAAGATGCAAATCTTCAGCAGCCACAATTCCCAGCATCAATCTGATAGTGGTCAACTTCACAGCTGGAGAGAAAATTTTAGTGTAGTCAACCCCTTCTTTTTGCTAAAATCCCTTTGCAACCAATCTGGCCTTGTGGCATTTACTCCCATCATGTTCCTGTTTGACCCTGTAAACCCACTTGTTGTGCAAAGCTTCTTACCCACTGGTAATTCAGTCAACTCCCATGTCTAGTTTGCCATGAGTGAATCTATTTCATCCTGCATAGCTAACTCTGACTTAATTGAATCATCAACCTGCAAAGCCTCATCATAACTTTCAGGTTCACCCCCATCAGACAACAACAAATAATGTAAAGATGGAGACCAACGCTGTGTAGGTTTAGACTCTCTTTCTGACCGTCTCAACTTAGGAGTAGGAGTATGTGGCTCAGTTTGTGGAATAAGTTTTTCAGGATTATTCTGAATCCTACTATTCAAATCACTTTCACTAATCTCCTCTAACTCAACATGCTCATGACAAGTAACAGATTCAGATTCACATGCAGAGTTATCCTTATCTTTATACATTACTTTCTCATTAAATATGACATCTGTACTTCTGATTATTTTCTGATTTTTATCATCCCAAAACCGATAACCAAATTGATCAATGCCATACCTAATAAAAGTACATTTAACAAATTTTGGATCCAATTTACTTCTATTAGCAAAATCTATATGCACATATGAAACACAGCCAAATACCTTCAAAAAAGAAATATTTACCTCTTTACCGCTCCAAACTTCTTCTGGTAACTCTCCATCCAATGGAACAGATGGACCACGGCTAATCAGATATGTTGCAGTGTTAACTGCATCTGCCCAAAACATCTTTAGTAATCCAGCCTGTATCCTCATACTTCTAGCACATTCATTCAGAGTTCTATTCATGCGTTCTGCAACACCATTCTGTTGAGGTGTCTTTCGAACAGTCTTCTCCATTCTAAATCCACTTTTTGCACAATATTTCTTGAACTCATTGTCCTCATATTCCCCTCAATTATTTGATCTCAAGCACTTAATTTTCAGACCTGCTTCAGTCTCCACCAAGGCTTTCCACTTCTTAAAAGTAGTCTAAACTTTAGATTTATGTTTCAGAAAATAAACCCATACCTTTCTCGTTGAGTCGTCGATAAAGGCAACATAGTATGATGATCCTCCAAGAGATGAAACTGGTACAAGTCCCCACAAATCTGTATGAACCAACTCTAATTTTTCTGACTTCGGTTTCCTGCCATCCTTTGAAAAACTGACCCTCTTTTGTTTGCCGAAGATGCAATTCTCACAAAAGTCAATCTCTATCGATTTCAAATCTGATGGTTTCCCCTTAGATGCAAGTACCTTCATCACTTTTTAACTCATATGCCCAAGCCTTTGCTGCACAAATTTGAGTCTTCCTTATCACCAGCAACTAGTACTACATCCCTATTGTTTGCAGTCATGTGAAGGATGCCTTCTTTATGACCACGAGCAACAACCATGGCTCCTTTGGTGATTTTCCACAAACCACCCATGAAGGTTACAACATGACCTTCTTCATCAAGTTGTCCGACAAAAATCAAGTTTCTTTTCAAACCAGACACATGTCTGACATTTTGTATCTTCTAAGCAGATCTGTTTGGCAACATGATTGTTGCATCCCCTTTATCCACAATCTTTAAAGGTTCATCATCAGCCAGATAAAACCTTCCCGAAATCACCACCAATGTAATTTTCCATGATTTCCCTCTGTGAAGTAGAATGGAATGATGCCCCAGAATCTAAAATCTAAGATTCAAAAGGGCTGCTAATACTCAAGTTCAAAGCATCATAAATCTCCTTCGTTGCAGCATTAGCATACTTCTGATTTTGATCACCTTTGTTCTTATTCAATGTCGGGCAATCTCCCTTTAGATTTCTTTCTTTCCACAGTTCCAGTAACTCCGTCCATCTCCAGTTCTTGACTTGCTTCTGTGTTTGGATTTTGATCTGTTGCGATTCGGGTTTTTTCCTGCTGATCTTCCTCTAGCTTCTGTATTCAGGGCAGAACCTGATGTTTCCCCTAATTCCCTCCTACGAATTTCTTCACTTAGAATTAAATCTCGAATATCATTGTAATTCAACTTTTCTTTTCTTGAAGAATTACTTACTGCCATCACAATACCATTCCAACTTTCTGGCAAACTAGATTAGAGAAACAAAGCCCTAACCTTATCATCAAATTTGATAAATACAGAACTCAATTATGTTACCACATTATTGAATTCGTTCAGATGCTCAACCCCCAAAACACCTTCTGTCATCCTCAGATTAAACAATCTACACATCAAATAAACTTTATTTGAGGCAGAGGGTTTTTCGTACATGTTTGAGAGTGCCGCCATGAGACCCACTGTAGTCTTCTCATTCGCTATGTTAAACGCAACATTACGAGACAACGTTAGCTAAATAAAACCTAGTGCTTGGCGATCAAGAAGAGTCCACTTATAATATTTCATCTTTTTTGGTTTCGTCCTTGAAAGGGGCTCATACAAGTTTTTCTGTTACAGATAGTCTTCAATCTACATCTTTCAATAACCAAAATATGTGCCATTGAATTTATCGATTCTATCCTTTTCGTCTATAGCCATCGCTTCCACTAGAACCAATGCTCTGATACCAGTTGTTAGGAATTGACCTTTTCTAACCAAGATCGGTGAGACACGAAATAACAAACAAGAAAGAAATTAATGAATCAAACAAATCACACACACAATAACATAAGGATTTATGTGGTTTACCTCAGAATAGGGTTAAGTCCATAGCTGCTGCGGTTTTCACTATGATAAGAAAAATACAACTCTCTCTTAACCTAAAAGAGGAGCCCCCTCATCTATATATAAGTATAGAATTAGGGTTGCACGAAAGCACATGGGAATTATGAAAGTACCCAGTGTTTGAGTGAATAGTAGGGTTGAGTGAACAGTATTTATCAAGGTCCACCGACCCAACATATACATCATTAACCGGTATTTATATGCATGAGTATATTTAGATAATCGCTTTGTTCGTCTGCCACATTAGTGTATTTTTTTCTCGTTTTGCAACTCCTTCAACTGTTGCTGGAATTGGGATTATAGTATTCCTATTGTTCTACATCATAAGGAAACTTGCACAAAATGATCAATCCACATTATTTTGGAAGAATAAAGCAGAGAAATGCCTAAATGTTGAGGCCTTTCTAAAGAATTATGGATCTCTTGCTCCAAAAAGGTACACTTATTCTGACATCAAGAAAATGACAAACTCTTTCAGAGTTAAACTAGGTCAAGGAGGCTATGGTTGTGTTTTCAAAGGAAAGCTAGAAAATGGTTGCCTTGTGGCAGTGAAGGTTCTAAACGGATTGAAAGACAACAAAGAAGAGTTCATTAATGAGGTTACAGCCATTGGTAGGACCTCTTATGTTAATATCGTAAATCTCCTGGGGTTTTGTTTTGATCGTCATAATAGAGCTCTTCTATTTGAGTTCATGCCTAATGGATCCCATGAGAAATTCATTCATGACGAGAATTCCTTGACGCATCAAGAATTAGGTTGGGAAGCCTTGTACAAAATTGCAGGTAGTATTGCTCAACGATTAAAGTACTTGCACCGTGGTTGTAATATGCGAATTTTGCATTTTGACATAAAGCATCATAATATTCTTTTAGATAAGGACTTTTGCCCAAAGATCTCCAATTTTGGCCTTGCTAAACTGTGCCCACAGAAATAAAGTATCGCATCACTATTGGGTGCTAGAGGGACTGCCGGTTATATTGCCTCAAAAGTATTTTGTAGAAACTTTGGTGGAGTTTCACACAAGTCAGACGTCTACAGTTATGGAATGATGATTCTAGAAATGGTTGGAGGAAGAAAGAATATTGATGTCAAAGTTGATCACACAAGTGAGATATATTTTCCATATTGGATATACAAGTGACTTAAGCTGGATGAAGAACTTGGAGTGCATGGCATTATGAATGATGAGGCAAATGAAAGTGCAAGAAAGATTATTATAGTTGGCTTGTGGTGCATACAAACCGATCCCTCACACCGGCCATCAATGAACAGGGTGGTAGAGATGCTAGAAGGGAGCCTAGAGTCCTTGCAAATCCCGTCTAAGCCTTACCTGTCTTCTCCCCCAAGATCACCACCAAATTCTTCAACTGCACTCGTTATAACATTATGCGATTCACAATGCATACTTCTATTGCCAAGGTAATGTGCACTGGTGAAAATTAGGTAAACTGTATCTCTCTTTTGCTTTTGTTTGACAATTGTGATTACTACAATTCAAATTTTGCCTAGGGTTTAAAAACTAGTTATAATAAAAAAAATTTGTAATATCATGAACCTCTACAAATAATACTAGTATGCTTACTTCATTGTACAACTAAATCAAGATCTACAAAATTGTTTAGAACAAAAATACCAAATGTTTTTCAATTTGATTGCTTCACACAAAGGCATTCAAATTGGGGAATAAGGCCACTTTACTTTAGACCTTAAATTGCTCCAAATAGAGTACACCCTATTTCAAAGGTAAATGTGGAGGTTAATAACAATTTACATGTTTTCCAGAGTCACTTGATCAATAAATTGATAGAACTTTGATGAATTCTATTAAATTTGAAATTTTTGAGTCCCCAAAAAGCCCAGTACCAATGGTTGAGGAAGGGAAATGTGGGGCCTGCTGCTGTGACAATTGCTCTGAGGTTTTTGGGGATTTATTTCGAGCCTATTTTGATTATTCGAACTATTCATATTATAGAGTTTGTCGAATATATTATTCATATAAAAAAATTAAGTTAATCAAATATCCACAACCCAATGGTTGAATTCCATTATTTTAAAAAAACATTATCAAAAGTAGGATAGTTGTTTATTTTTAGGAAATTTAGTCTAACATCCCTCTCCAATTTTTAGTAATAAGAAAGGTCCACAATATTTTTTTTTCCTGTACTCTAAGGTCCCTCATCCACAATGTGAGCTCTCATGACAATGATAATGAAGACCAAAAAGAAGGCAGCGAGGTTTTTCTTTTTCCCTTCCCCCTCTCTCTCTCTCTCTCTCTCTCTCTCTCTCTAGATATGCATATACACATGTATAAACTTGTTTCTTGGTCTTGTAATCATGGTTACCAATGTTGCTAGGACTAGGCTTAAAGACACGGAAAAGGTCATGAACGCACTGGTGACTATATTGTACTAATTGACAGCTCACACCCAGTTCTCACGAAGTTGTTTTAGACCAGAAGTAATCATTAGAGGCAATTTGAATCCTAACTTCATTTTACAAATTCAATTTTAGTTTTGCCCTTGTATTTGTTTCTTAACTTTGTTAGTCTCTTTATGGAATGGATTTGAAAAAAATTGTGATATATAGGCTTCATGGTATGTGTTGATGGAGAGATTAATAGAGGCATCATTATGTGTAGATTACATGTTCAATGAATGATCTAAATGACATAGTTGAAAATCCACTTGGGTTAAAAGTGATATGATTTTTGAAAGCAATGTACTCACTATCGACTCAGTTGTGATTCATAAATTGATTGTTGCGAATCTCAATTTTCTCTAGTTTTGTCAAAACACAAAGAAAATTGGTCAAAACATAGAAAAATTTGTGAGCAAACCAAAGACATTTTAACCTAGAGAAAATCAATGAAATTGAGCAAATCCAATTAACTTGATTTTTTCATTAATAATCTACTCGACAAACTTTATAATATAAATAATTTAAATTATTGAAATAGGCTCCAAACAATACCCCACGAGCCTTACAACAGTCAGTAGTAACCCCCTTTTCTTTTGGATAAGTTAGCTTTGATGTTGAGTGGGAAAATAATGATCTGGTACCGTGCCGGACAGGTTTGGCCGGACAGAGTTATGCCGGGAAAGATCTGGGCCGAGCAGGTACTGCGTCAAGAAGGTGTTCGGTTAAGACACCGATTGAGTGAACCGAGCTGCGTGCTTAGGATGAATGAAAGCTCAGCAGATTGAAGAATCCGGTGCCCGGAAAGGCGTCAACGACCAAGTTGATCGTCTGCTCGGCAGGAAGCCCGACCGACCAAGCAGATGACCGGCGCCAGGAGGGGCGCAGTCGACCGAGCTAGGAGTTTTGCTCGGCAGGAAGGCCGAGAAAGGTGGATGTGAGATATCCCGGGCACGGTCCAGCCGGGATGCTGCGTTGCCCGGTCCTCTCCGGTTTAGCCAGCGGCGCGCTTGGGCATAAAGCACAGCCCGGCTATGGACTGAGCAGCTCGGCTGCCGGGCTCCAACAGAGAAGGCTGGTAGTTGGGATTAGGTGATGTCCAGCATGGTGTGATCTGACAAAGGCATGGGGTATGTGCTGACAGATGGGATAGCAGAGCCACGTGTTGAGAGATCACTGGGAGTGGATATGAGGCACAGAGAGGTATATAAACAAGTCTGCGCCACCCCTTATGGGGATGGACAATTTCTGTAAGTAAGACTTACACCCATACACTCTCCCTTCTCTCTACCTATCCTCAGGTGTGTGTTCTAATTTGACCGTCGGAGGGGTTTTCCGGCCACACACCGCCGGGTAGCTCACCGCCGTTGTGCTTTCAGGTGATCGGACAGCTAAGGAGCTTGGAAGAAAGGAAGTGCGGGTTGCCGGAATATTTCCTCCCCGTACAGATGTTTATACTTTTGTAAGACCTTTATGTTTATAATTTTTTAGGATTCAGATCTCTTTATCGCATAGTTGTAATGAAATATCTCTATTACATATCTAATTGGTATCAATGATGGATTCAGGATTCGAATTTTGGAGCCAAAAACATATGTAACTTCTCATCTTTTGAAATTATTTTACTAATTACTAATATAATAATATACATGATTCTTACAATTTTTAATGGGTATAAAAGAGTCATTATACTATTTTCTAACCATTAGATATATAATAGAGAGGATCAGTTTGGTGCAACTTAAACAAACTTAAATAAGTTGTAAATTTGTTACACGTCCCGATACGCCAACAAAAGTACACAGGAGTGGAACAAAAAATATTGTTTAGGGGTACATGTTTAATCAAAAATAATTTTAGAAAATTAAATAAGTCAAACAAATTACTTTTTTCCTTCTTCTCTAACTCTAAAATTAGAACTCGTATAATTGATTAGATCACCATTTTAGGTCATTTTGTTAGTTAATCTAATTAAGCAAATAAAAAGTATACATAACTCTTTGATTTTTAAAAATACTTACCATAAACATATGGCTATCGATTTAGTCGAGAGGCACTAAAGTTTGAATGATTCAGATCATTGAGTTGAACCTAATTCAAAAATTACTAAATTGAACCCTCTAGTCCAGTTAGTGAACTGAAGGAAACTTGTCCTTGTGTTGCAATATATGTGGCACAATCACCTTTGCTCGCCGACAACAACCTCCCATCACAAATGACTTTTGACCTCCCCTTAATGTTGAGAATCACTTCCAACTATCGGTAATTACCTTCAGCAACCACTTTCAACCACTCATTCTCTCTCTCTCTCTCTTTTTTTTTTCCACAACAAATTTTTTTAAATATTACAATATAGACAAATTTTTCTTACAAATTCATGTGTTATGAAATCATAAAGTTTTGAATGTGAAATGGGATCTACTTTATTAATGTGATTAGTGTCATATCAATTTATAACAAAAATTTAATTGTATAGCATTACTCATTTTTAAAATAAATGTGGGCATTAAACAAGTTTTTATTTTTATTTTTTAAATATAAATATAATTATATTTAATATTTTTTGTAAATAAATAATGATAATAAAATATAAATGCTATAAAACCAGACCAATCAAACAAAAGGAAATTACAACATAGTGGTGGTTTCAAAAAGTTGTTATAAATTTAGAAAAAAAAATTATAATTATAATTATTAATATTTATAAATTTTATCGCCCATTAAACAAACCTAGCTACTAATTTGGTTTCCATTTCTACCCTTTTGTTCTCACTTTTGGAAGGATAACAAAGCAAGAAGTGTAAGCTTGGAGGATATCATGTCTAACCTTCCATATTTTTTCTTTGCTTTATTTAGGCCTCGTTTGGGATGAGTGTTTGGGCTAAAATAATCATATAAGACAAAATTGGTTATTTTAACTAAATATGACAAAATGTCATATCAAATCCATAATCATTTCATTTTTTCTCTCACAAAAGTCAAAAAAATCAAAAAGTCTATCACAAGTAAAGCTTTTCAATCCTAGGTTAAATTAACTAAAAAACTAAAAAGCCAATTTACATCCCAAACGAACCCTTAATGCTTCCAAACAAAGGACAACAGAAAATGATTGGGGTTCGTGCTTTTCTCCATAGTCCATCCAATCGCTATGCAAGTCAATAAACTAAGCCTAATTAAAAGAAGTAAATAACACCTTCAGGCACAATTCTCCACCTAAAATAAATTTTGTTTAGTCACTTTTCCACTTTACCATTTTAAATTTATTATTTTTTTTCTTATTTTGATTCTTCATGTTTCAAATTTTTCCTAATTTACTCATAAAACTAAATTTTGTTTAAAATTAGACAGAAAATGATACATTAATAGGCACGTGGCGTAAAAATATTTTATTATATATAACTCACATTTTTAACATAAATTTAAACTCTAATATAGTAATATATTTTTTATATTATATGACAGTTATTATAGCATTTTCTGTCTAATTTTGAACAAAAATTATATATAAGAATAAACAGAGAAAAACTTGAAACTTGAAACATGAAAGGTTAAAGTGCGAAAAAAAATAAAATTTAGGAATTAAAGTTAAAAAATAATCAAACATAAAAAGGTAAAATGTAATTTACCGGATTTTTTAATATTCATAACATAATTAGAATGGTTTGTAACGAAATTTTATTTTTATGATACGTCCCTTCGTAAATAGTGTGGTAGGCTTTCAAGCAATAAATTAAGAATGTGAGAAGGAAACTCCATTATAATCTTTGCTCACTGACCATTCCAATGAAGAAATAGAGCTGCTTGGAATCATCCAAGTCGACTGCCATGTTGACTAGATCTTTGACATCATCTGGAAACCCCTGTTTTATGGAAGAGCATTCCATTCCTGTTTATTTTGTTTTGCTTTTGTGTGTGGTTGTTTTGGTTTTTGATTAATTCTGGGAATTTCTATTTTCAAATGGCCGTTTCTGCTCCTTTCATTCTTGCTCTCTTTGTCTTCTCTCATCTTCTTCTTCTTCACTTGATCTCGGCCCAAGAAGACAACAAAATCCAGATTACTTGTCCCAAGTCCTTCGACTGCAACCCATTCCATCATCCACTAAACTTTCCATTCTCCAATTCTACGTATCCCCAATGTGGGTTGTGCACAGTTACTTGTGATGAACCACGTTCAAAAATCGAACGGGGAAAAGAATAGTCGTTGTATGATGTAGTAGCAATAGAAGAAAACTTAACCAGTAAAATTTTCCAAATCCATGACCAATTTCTTCAAACCCAATTAGAAAATAAAAGTTGCCATGTCTTCAAGAATTTGAGCTTTCCCAAAACTTCTTCTATTCTATGTTACATGGACTCGGGTATGGGTGTCAGCTGCGAGTATGTATTTAGAGGTCGAATTCATCAAACCATAAATTTAAGAGTATGTGGACTCGGTAAGAAATTGTCATAATTTTATATTTTTAATCAAGTATGTGAGAGAAAATGATACTATATGTAACTTACAGTGTCAAAAAGATATTTATAGCAATTATATAACAATATATAGATATAATAATAGTGTTATATACAATTATATAAGAAATATTCGTTAAAAAGTATCCTGCACTTATCCCATACCCTTGTCCGAGTATCGGGTGTCCGACATGAGTATTTGATTTATTTTGAAGAGTCTGTGTAACATAGCTTCTATTTCATTTACAATCTATCCATATCTCACCTTCTTCAAATGCCACAAAAATTTTGATCTTGTTTCCCTCAAAGAAGATCATTTCACGGATTTTCATAATTACACAAACTGCAAAGACTACAATTTGTACTATAAATATCCAAACCACCAATTCTCCTCTCCTGCCACTCTTCCACCTAGCTGCTCAGTAATTCAGCTGCCCCTAAATTTATCAAACACAAAGAATCATAATGAGGATGACCCATTCAGTTTGTTAACCCATACCTTGTTGGAAAAGTCAAGGAGTTGTCCTAGTATTTAGGAAGTTTGTTTACTATTGTTCCTAGTTAGTTGTTGTACGTGGCCTACTTTGGCCTAGTTTTAGGAGTAAGTTGAGTCTGTTATGCAGTCACTGTAGTTCTTGTTTTCATGCTTTAATAGTTCATATTTTCTTGCTGCTATCAGTTTGTTCACTTGCCTATATAATGGATGTTTGGTTTCAATAGTGTGCAGAATTAGTACACTCTTCTTCTTGTGAGTAGAAGTCTTTCTCTTCTTCATTTTCGTAATAGTGGTATCAGAGCCTCTGAGTGAAAAAGTGAGATAGAGAGTGATATAGCAACAGTTCTATTTCTTTATCACCTGTTTTTCTTTTGCAGCAACAGATAAGATTGATGGGTTCAGAAAATTTTGTACAACCAAGCATTCCTCGCTTTGATGGTCACTATGATCATTGGATCATGCTAATGGAGAACTTCTTGCAGCCCAAAGAATACTGGCTGGTGGTTGTTTCTGGAGTAACAGGACCAACCGAAGGTGTTATGTTGACAGATGTACAGAAAACGGAGCTTGAAGCACTGAAGCTAAAAGATCTCAAGGCAAAGAATTATCTTTTCCAAGCTATTGATTGCTCAATCTTGGAAACAATTCTTTGCAAGGACACCTCCAAGCATATTTGGGATTCCATGAAAAAAAAAGTATCGAGAGACAACAGAGCGAAGAGGCAGCAGCTTCAAGTACTTCGTTCGGAGTTTAAAATGCTTCGAATGAAATTAGGAGAGTCGGTGACAGATTATTTTGCAAGAACAATGGCAACCGTCAACAAGATGCGAATCTATGGCAACAAGGTAGAGGATGTCACCATTGTTGAGAAGATTCTTCGATCCATGACACCAAAATTTAATTTTATTGTCTGTTCTATAGAAAAAAATCTAATGATGTTAATGAACTTTCAAATGATGAATTGCAAAGTTCTTTGTTGGTTTATGAGCAAAAAATTAACCAATAGGAGAAAGAGGAACATGCATTGAAGGCCTCATCTAAAAGTCACTTTACACCAAGTAGAGTTGATAAAGAACGAGGAAAAGGTGGAGGTCGCGGTAGAGAAGGCAGAGACAACAATGATCGTGGAAATCAACAACAAAACCATCACCAAGAAAATCAATTTCTAGGAAAAAGAAGAGGACGTAGAGGCCATCAATCAACTAGACCAAAGTCAGCAGACAAGTCCAATGTTGAATGCTACAAATGTCATAGGTGTGGCCATTATTAGTCGGATTGTCGAACTAATTTGAATAGACAAAGTGGAGAAAGAACCAACTTTGTAGAAAAAGAAGAAGAGCTGTCTCTTTTGATGGTGTGTCATGTGAAAGAGGAAACCCACAAGAATTTGTGGTACTTATAAACTGGGTGCAGCAACCATATGTGTAGAGAGAAGTCTGCATTCTCTGAGTTGGACGAAGCCTTTCATGATGTTGTGAAGTTCGGTGATGATTCTAAAGTCTCCGCTATGGGAAAAGGAAAGGTAACAATTCAAACCAATAAAAATTCTATCCAAACTATCTCTAATGTTCTCTTTGTTCCAGATTTGAGAACAAATTTACTCAGTGTTGGTCAGCTTCAAGAAAAAGGATATGGAATCTCTATCAAAAACGGAGTCTGCAGAATTGAAGATGAAAAATTGGGCTTAATGGCTCAAGTTAACATGACAGCCAACCGAATTTTTCCATTGTATCTCAATAACACCACTCATTCATGCTTCTTAGCAAAATTGAGGGATGCAACATGGCTATGGCATTTTCGCTATGGCCATCTAAACTTTGGTGGATTAAAGACTCTACAAAGAAAGATATGGTGATTGGTCTTCCTCAAATCACAGCTCCCTCTGAAGTTTGTGAAGAATGTGTTGTTAGAAAACAGCACCGTAATCAGTTTCCACAAGGGAAATCATGGAGAGCGAAGAAGGCATTGGAGCTTGTTCATTCCAACATTTGCAGGTCAACAACTCTATGTTCTAATGGAGGTAAAAGATATATAATTACCTTTATTGATGATTATAGCAGGAAGATATGGGTCTATTTTTTGCAGGAAAGATTTGAAGCTTTTGCAGCCTTTAAAAGCTTTAAAGCACTTGTTGAGAAAGAGGTTGGACAGCTCATAAAAGTTCTTCGCACAAATCGTGGTGGAGAATATAACTCACATGAATTTACAAATTTCTGTGAGACCCATAGAATCAAGACGCAACTTACTGCAGCTTATACACCCAAGCAAAATGACGTTTGTGAGAGGAAAAATTGCACTATTATGAATATGGTGCGAAGCCTTTTGTTAAGAAGTGGAGTTCCAAAAAGTTTTTGGCTTGAAGCAATAAATTGGGCTATTCATATTTTGAACAAAAGTCCCACTCTTGCTGTTCAAAATATGACACCGGAGGAAGCATGGAGCGGACGAAGACCAGTGGTGGATCACTTCAGAATTTTTGGGTGTGTTGCACATGCCCGTATTCCAGACGAGAAGGGGAGAAAGCTAGATGATAAGGGAGAAAAATGCATTTTCCTTGGTGTTATTGATCAATCAAAAGCTTATAAGCTATGGAATCCTAGCACCAAGAAAATCATTATTAGTCAAGATGTTGTTTTTGATGAAGAGAAGTTTTGGCCATGGTACAAATATGGTGTTCAACAACAGATTCTTGCTGATTTTGATGGAGAGAATGAAGATGGAAGGCAGCAGCTGGTAGAGAATGAACAACAGCCAATTCCAGCAACTATCGAAGAAGAGGAACAACCTCAACATGCCAAAAGAAGACAATCATAGATGTCAGACTATGAGGTAACCGGAATTGATCAATCTAAAGACACACTCACTCACTTTGCTCTATTTTCGGACTATGATCCTACAATTTTTGAAAGTGCTATCAAAAAATCAAAATAGCGGAAGGCTATGGATGAAGAAATTGTAGCCATCGAAAAAAATGATACATGGGAGTTATCTGATCTTCTAGAAGGGCACAAAACAATTGGTGGGTTTACAAGACAAAGCTGAAGGAGAATGGTGAAGTTGACAAGTACAAGGCCCGCTTGGTGGCTAAGGGCTACAAGCAAGAGTTCGATGTTGATTACAAAGAAGTCTTTGCTCCGGTTACACAGCATGACACAATCTGATTGGTGATTGCATTGGCAGCTCAAAACTCATGGCCTATTTTCGAGTTGGATGTGAAATCGGCATTCCTCCCTGGAGATTTGAAAGAAAAGGTATTCATTGATCAACCTCCTGGTTATGTGAAACTTGGCAATGAGCATAAAGTGTATAGGTTAAAAAAGGCTCTATATGGATTAAAACAAGCTCCACAGGCTTGGTATAAACGTATAGGGACTTATGTTTTGAAGGAAGGATTTCAAAAATGCCTTTATGAACATACACTTTTCATAAAAATTGAAGATGAAGGGAACATGCTCATTGTTTGCTTATATGTAGATGATTTAATTTACACTGGAAGTAATACAGCCATGCTTGAAAGTTTTAAGAAATCCATGATGGTTGAATTTGAGATGTCTAATCTTGGAATGATGCATTATTATCTTGGTATTGAAGTAGTCCAGTTATCTACGGGAATTTTCGTTTATCAAAAGAAGTACATGGGAGAAATCTTGGACAGATTCCAGATGAAGGATTGTAATCCTGTGAATACACCATTTGAGTTTGGCTTAAAGCTAAACAAAGATAATAGAGGAATGAAGGTCGACAACACTCTTTACAAGCAGATTGTGGGGAATTTAATGTATTTGACTTCAACAAAGCCTGATATAATGTATGTTGTAAGTGTCATTAGTAGGTATATGGAGTGTCCTACAGAGATTCATCTCTTGGCTGCAAAAAGAATTTTCTAATACTCGCAAGGTACTAAGGAGTTTGGGTTGTTCTACAAAAAGGGAGAAAAATTAGATTTGTATGGCTTCACAGATAGTGATTATGCAAGAGATTCAGATGATCAAAAAAACACGTCGGGGTATGTATTCATGATGGGGACAGGAGCAGTTTCATGGTCATCAAGGAAGCAATCAATCGTGACTTTATCAATCAACAGCTTGTGCTTGTCAAGCTATTTGGCTAAAGAAGATTCTCAAAGAACTACAGTCCAAGGAAGATGAGCCTACTCTGATTTATTGTGACAACACTTCAACAATAAAGTTGTCAAAAAATCCTATTCTACATGGTTGAAGCAAACATATAGATGTGAAGTATCATTTCTTGAGGGATCTTACGAATGATAGAGTCATTGATCTAATTTACTGTAGAAGTAAAGACCAAGTTACTGATATTTTAACAAAGTCTCTCAAGTTTCTTGCATTTCAGAAGCTAAGAAAAATGCTTGGTGTTTGCACTTTGGATACTTTCAATAAACTGAATGTTGAAACATCAGTTTAAGGGAGAGATTGTTGGAAAATTTAAGGAGTTGTCTTAGTAGTTAGGAAGTTTGTTTACTCCTATTCCTAGTTAGTTATTGTATGTGGCCTACTTTGGCCTAGTTTTAGGAGTAAGTTGAGTCTGTTATGTAACCACTGCAGTTCATATTTCCATGCTTTACTAGTTCATATTTTCTTGCTGTTATTAGTTTGTTTACTTGCCTATATAATGGTTGTTTGGTTTATCAATAAAGTGTGCAAATTAGTACACTCTTCTTATTGTGAGTAAAATTCTCTCTTTTTCATTTTCGTAATATACCTCCTCTCTTGAATTGCATGTGTTTGAGGATTGTCAGAGGTGTTACTTGTTGGAACAATCTTCTATGTACAATAAATAAATTGAAACAAATCAAACAAATAAAAATAAATTACTTACAGAATTTATTTACCGAATTGAATAAATATTTAAAAGATCAAATCGAGTGTGTAACACTCGGTCCTTAAGACAGATTTGCTTCACTATGGTGCTTACGGATAAATGGCGTCTATCTCCCAAGATACAATGATCTTTACAAATTGTAGTTATACTCCAAACAATTTGTATTGCGAACAAAACCTGTGTTCCATACTCTCAAAATTTTGCTCTAAAAAACTAGAATGAAGAATAATGCAAAGAGAGCACAAAGGAAAGCAAGAAAAAATGAATTTCAGAATGAAAAATTTGCTGGAAATGTCCTGGTATTTATAAGGATGAACAGGTATGAAATTCAAACTTGAACAGATCTGTTTTGAAATGAACAAGTGCAGTTACTGTTTGAACAGATAACTGTTGGCTTTTTCAATCTGTTGGAAACTACTGGCAGTTTAAAACTTGTCCTGGAAAAACCAAATCTGTTTCATCTGTATGAATCTGCTGGATTGTTAGAACTTGGACCAAAAAAGGCACAGTTTTGAACAGAAAAAAAAAAATTAAATTAATTTTGTTCAGAAATTTAAATAATTTCCCGCAAGAACTTTTGAAAAAATTCAAATAAAGTTTGTCCAAAAAATTAATGTTAGAACCAATCTGATCCACAACCCACACCTATGCCCGGCATGGCTCGACCGGCCTGTCGGACGGAGGGACAAACGGCGACGATGAGTGTGCGTGTGGTGGGTTGAGCCAAGGCTTACATTGTCCATAACTTCTCCCTTCTACAAACTTGGGGTGCCCCTTAGGATCCAACCCAAGTGTTGCCACCTAGAACATATATATACACATAAGTTCTCTTAAGTTTCCAATGTGGGATAACCATTTCAAGGAAACCCACATTTTTCTTCTTCAATTTCCTATTCCACGAACTTGAAAACGATGTCGACTTCCCATTCACTCATAAATGGTTTTGACGAACCGTCTTCACCGTATGACTTGCCATGCGGCAAGGAACACGTTACCTCTGGACCCATCTTAAAAGATGTGTGGGCCCCATCCAAATTTAGGCTCAAAGTTAGCCCAAAACAAGCCTATAAAATCATATTTTTCCAACAATCGCCCACATGAATAGAATTTGACGAAGAGAAAATGTAACAACATGATCTAATTACAGGAAGTACAAAAATTGGAAAAATTCTGCAAAGGATAGGTAGCTTTTGGCTTTGAACCTTCCCTTGTGAGACACTATCAGATTTACTAGCTAACCAGTGAACATGATATCTTGAACTATTTAGCCGTTTGTATAAACCAAGACAATATAACTCACACAGCATATTACCAGACATAATTTAGTTCTCACTATTGTGTTCATTTTGGTCCTGAACAACTTGATCTTTCATGAGTGCTCTAGAGAATTGTGGCCCTTCACAAATCTCATAGAACCGGCCCAGTTCATACTCATATAGGTGATTCTTATGAAGAGTATTCTGCCATACTCTACTAGGTATTCCTAGATATAAGAATCATCAAAAGTTTTACTTAACCTAAAACACTGTAGACATCACTATTTCATTATAGAAATGGGTAGGAGTTTAACTCCCCAGTGATCCTTATAAGTCATACACAACTCGGTTGTCCCTTTGAATCTAGATCTTGTGATCTCCAGTCAACTAGGTTGGGTTTCCGTTGTGGTAACTCTTATTTAATAGGCTTAAGTCCCATTCCCCTCAATGAATTCTCAACTAACTCCCTTGCTAACCCTTTGGTTAGTGGATCCGCTATGTTGTCTTTTGACTTAACATATTCGATGGAAATAATTCCACTAGAGAGTAGTTGTCTCACGGTGTTATGTTGATGACGAATGTTTCGTGACTTACTGTTATACATATGACTCTGTGCTCTACCTATTGCTGATTGACTATCACAATGTATGCAAATAGCAGGCACCTATTTTGGCCACATTGGAATATCTTCAAGAAAGTGGCGAAGCTATTTTGCCTCTTCCCCAGCTTTATCTAAAGCTATAAACTCTGATTCCACAGTAGACCTAGCAATGCAGGTCTATTTGAAAGATTTCCAAGATACAGCCACACCACCAAGAGTAAAGACATACCCACTAGTGGATTTTGAGTCTCTAGTATTCGATATCCAATTTGCATCATAGTATCCTTCAAGTACTGCTGGATATTTAGTATAATTCAGCCCAATATTACGAGTAAATCAGAGATTTCTTAGAATCCTTATAATAGCTTTCCAGTGTTCTACTCCTGGATTACTCGTATATCTACTTAATTTACTTATTGCATAAGCTATATCTGGACGAGTGCAGTTCATCAAGTACATTAAGCTTCCAATAATTTGGGCATACTCTAATTGAGAAATACTTTCCTATACATTCTTAGAAAGAAACAAATTAACAGCCACAGGTGTTCTAGTAAGATGATCATCATCTTTGCTAAATTTGTCAAGTATTTTCTCAATGTAATAAGATTGTGACAAAGCATAACCTTCTGATGTTTTGGTAATTTTCATACCACGTATTACATCAGCAATCCCCATGTCTTTTATGTCAAAATGTTTATTCAGTATTTTTTGGTAGTTTTAATCATATCATTATTACTACCTATGATGAGCATATCATCCACATAAAGACATACTATAACATAACAGTTGTTTGTGTTTTTAATATAAACACATTTGTCACATTCATTAATTTTGAATCCATTTGACATCATTGCTTTGTCAAATTTCTCATGCCATTGTTTTGGCACTTGTTTTAAACCATCTAATGATTTAACCAATTTACACAATTTCTTTTCTTTTCCTAGAACAGAAAATCCTTCTGGTTGTTCCATGTAAATTTCTTCATCTACCTCACCATTTAAGAAAGCGATTTTCACATCCATTTGATGAATTTCTAGATTGTACAAAAATGCAATGGCAATTAACATTCTAATGGATGTTATTCTAGTAACTGGGGAGTATGTGTCAAAGTAGTCAAGACCTTCTTTTTGTCTATATCCTTTGACTACAAGTCTTGCCTTGTATTTGTTAATTGATCCATCCGCTTTCATTTTTCTTTTGAAAATCCACTTGTACCCAAGAGATTTACAACCTGGTGGCAAATCCACCAATTTCTATGTGTGATTTTGCAGGATGGATTCAACTTCGTTGTTTACAGCTTCTTTCCATAAAGGAGCCTCAAGACTGGACATAGCTTCTTCAAAAGTTAAAGGCTCATTTTCTAACAAAAATGTTAGAAAATCTGGACCAGAAGATTTTGAGGTTCTAGTACATTTACTACGCCTAGGTTCCATTTCCTCATTTTGATCTATATTTTGCCCTTGTTCTTGATCTTGTTCTTGATCATGACTAATAATAGCATCATAAGATCTTTTATTAGTACTAGTTTATTGTCTAGTTTTATTTAGAAACACATGTTCAAAGAAAGACGCATTCTGAGGATCAATAATAGTATTTACATGCATTTCAGATGTTCTGACTTATGAATCAAAAATCGATATGCACTACTATTCATGGCATAATCAATGAAAATGCAATCAATAGTTTTAGGACCTATTTTAGTCTTTTTAGGACCAGGAATAGCCACTTTAGCCAAACACCCCCACACTTTTAAGTATTTGTAGGATGGTACTCTCTCATGCCACATTGCATAAGGTGTTTGGTTCACTTTTTTTTAGGGTACTTTATTAAGAAAATAATTAGCAAAAAGTATTGTTTCCCCCCTCCCTCCCCCTACAAGTTCTGAGGTAAACCAGAACTTATTAACATGACATTCATCATTTCTTTTAAAGTCCTCTTTTTCGTTTCAACAATTCCATTTTGTTGAGGTGAGTAAGGAGCGATGGTTTGATGAATTATTTCATGTTCTTTACAAAACTCACCAAAAGGTGATTCATATTCACCACCTCTATCACTTCTAAGTTTTTTAATTTTCTTACCAAGTTGATTTTCAACTTCATTCTTGTATTGAATGAAAGTTTCCAAAGTTTCATCATTGGTTTGAATTGAATAAACATAACTATATCTAGTATAGTCATCTATCAAAGTGATAAAATATTTTTTCTCAACTCTAGTTTGAATTGATTTAAAATCACAAATGTCACTATGAATTAATTCAAGTGACTCCATACTTCGTTCAATTGAATGAAAAGGAGTTTTAGTTAATTTTTCCTCAACGCAAATTTCACATTTATGATTTAAATCAATGTCAAATTTAGGTAAACATTTCATATTTATTAATCTATGCAAAGATCCATAATTAACAAGTCTTAGTCTACCATGCCACAAATTTGAAGACTTAAGCAAATAAGAAGAAGATGCATTTTTATTAATAACAGAGGATACAACAATCATTACATTCATTTTGAAAAGGCCATCAGACATGTAACATTTTCCGACATACATCCCGTTTTTGGTAAGTACAAATTTGTCAATTTCAAAAACTAGCATGAACCCATTTTTACTCAACAGAGATTAAGAGACTAGATTCTTGCGAATGTTCAGTACATACAGCACATTGTTGAGAGTGAGTTCCTTTCTAGATGCCATCTTCAGAACAATCTTTCCTTGTTCTTCAACTTTAGAAGTCGAGGAGTTGCCTATAAAAAGTTGTTCACCGTTGCCCACCACAGAATAAGATGTGAACATCTTTTTGTCAGCACAAATGTGGCGAGTAGCACCAGTGTCCACCCACCATTCTTTAGGATTTCCGACAAGGTTTGCCTCGGAAACAACTGCAGAAAGATTTATGTCCTTAACACCATTGGAAATTTTGTTCACTTCAGTCATATTGGCTTGAGCAACCTTCTTGCTTGATCTTCCTTCGCCTTTGCGTTTGCTACGGCAATCTTTGGCCCGATGTCCCTCTTTGTCACAAATCTAACATTTGCCATTAAACTTGTACTACTTACTTCCCTCCGCCCCTTAGAGCCTTATAAGGAACTTTCTCTAGAAAACTTCTGTTTCTTTGCTTTTGGAGCATGTTCCACCGCATTTGCCTTAGACTCCATTGGATGCTTACCAACCCGCTTCTTAGAATTGCGGTTGTCCTCCTCAATCCTCAAACGCACAATCAATTCCTCTAAAGTTATTTCTTTGCTCTTGTGTTTGAGGTAGTTCTTGAATTCCTTCCAGCCTTGTGATAATTTTTCAATCAAGGCAACAACTTAGAAAGATTCATTGAGAGACATGCCTTCTGCATGAATGTCATACAGAATGAGTTAGAGATCTTGAACTTGGCTGATCACAGTCTTAGAATCAACCATTACAAAGTCCAAAAATTTGCCTACCACGAATTTCTTCAAGCCAGCATCTTCCGTTTTGTACTTTTTCTCTAAAGACTCCCAAAGTTCCTTTGCCATCTTGATAGGACTGTAGACGTTGTATAATGTGTTGTCAAGTCCGTTCAAGAAGTAGTTCTGACAAAGGAAATTAGCATGCTTCCAGGCATCGACCGCATCAACCACTTGCCAGTCGGTTTCATCCTCTTTCAAAGTAGGAGCATCCTCACGGAGAAAACATGTCAGGTTGAGAGTAGTAAGATAAAACAACATTTTCTGTTGCCATCTTTAAAATCAATTCCTAATAACTTCTTTGGCTTTTCACCGTGATTGACTAGCACAGTCACAATAGGAAGAGAGCTTGGCGCAATTACAACCACCATACTAGTACTTGTTTGAGTATTAGTTTGACCAGTTTGAGTATTAGCCATGAATTCTAAATTATAAAACAAAATTACAATTAGAATTTTAGACTACACAGGAAATTAAACCAGACATAGAATTTTAATTATATAAAAAAAAATTGTAACTTTTATTTCCAATTAATTTGAAAATAAAATTTTATTTAAACATATTAATTCCACACAGAAAATTAAATTTTTGTAACACTTCAAAAATTAAAATACTGAAACAGAATTTTAATTAATGAAAACTCAAAAATTATTTCTGACCAATTTCACAAATAAATATTCTGAATTGTTAATGACTACCAGTATATTACTACTAGTTGTCAAAGAAAATAAACAGTGTAATACTACTATTTGTCAAATAGTATATTACTACTATTTCTTTTTCCAACCAGAATATTATTTTGTAGAACAATAGAAAATAATTTTTGTAAGAAGAAGAAAGAGAAAACGAAACAAATGAAAATTTGTGCATAAACAAAATAATTCACATCTGTCTTAATATTGTTGTAACAATCTTCTGTGTACAATAAATAAATTGAAACAAATCAAATAAATAAAAATAAATTAGTTACATAATTTATTTTACCGAACTGAATAAATATTTAAAAGATCAAATCGAGTGTGTGACACTCTCTCCTTAAGACAGATTTGCTCCGTTATGATGCTTACAGATAAATGGCATCTATCTCCCAAGATACAATGATCTTCACAAATGACAGTAGTCCTCCAAACAATTTGTACTGTGAACAAAACCTGTGTTCTATCCTATCAGAATTTTTCTCTAAAAAACTAGAATGAAGAATAATGCAAAGAGGGCACAAAGCAAAGCAAGAAAAAATGAATTTCGGAATGAGAAATTTGTTGGAAATGTCCTGGTATTTATAGGGCTGAACAAGTATGAAATTCAAACCCGAACATATCTGTTTTGAAATGAACAGGTGCAGTTACTGTTTGAATAGATAACTGTTGGCAATTTCAGTATGTTGGAAACTGCTGGCAGTTTAAAACCTGTCCTGGAAAAGCTGTATCTGTTTGGTCTGTATGAACCTACTGGACTGCTGGAACTTGGACCATAAGAGACATAGTTTTGGACAGAAAAAAAAATTTAATTTGTTTAGAAATTTAAACAATTTCCTGCAAATAAATTTTATCCAAAAAGTTAATGTTAGAACCGATCCGACCCACAACCGCGCCTGGAATGGCTTGGCCGGTCGGCGGTGGCGACGTGCGCGTGTGGTGGTTTGAGCCAAGGTTCACATTGTCCATAACTCCTCCCTTCTACAAACTTAGGGTGTCCCTTGGGGCTCAACTCAAGTGTTGCCACCTAGAACTTATATATACACATAAGTTCTCTTAAGTTTCCAATGTGGGATAACCATTTCAAGGAAACCCACATTTTTTCTTCTTCAATTTCCTATTCCACAAACTTGAAAACGACATCAACTTCTCATTCACTCATAAATGGTTTTGACAAATCTTCTTCACCGTGTGACTTACCATGCGGCAAGGAACACGTTACCTCTTTAGACCCACCTTAAAAGACGTATGGGCCCCATTCAAATTTGGGCTCAAAGTTAGCCCAAAACAAGCCTATAAAATCATATTTTTCCAACAATCTAGGAGGAGGCCAATGTCAAAATGACAACCAGAAAATTTCATTGTGCAACCACCAAAAAAGGTATTAACACACCTGTAAATTAATGGCCTGCCGCATTATGCCTGGTATTGTTTGTTTAGCAATATTTCACAACCTGAATTTAGAGTTTAGATTTTTATGTAATCTTCGGTTTTCAATTTTCAAGGTTTTCATTTGCTGCCTTTAGTCAATCAAGACGTACCCTTTCCTATATCATAGTTTGTTTTTGTGTCATATCTCTCAACACTTTTTTAAGTTTCTGTGAAATACATAATTGTTGGGGTTTGGTTAGGGAACGAATTTAGCTAATAATTCAAAATTTTTGATTGCTTGAGGCATTCAAATTTATGATAATTTCTTGTAAGAATACTGAGAGAGGGTTTTAAGAGTCAATAATGGGTTAAGTCCATGTAGTGCTGGGTCACCGAGGAAGGTGAGTAGGAAACACCTTTGGAATTTCTGCATAAGCATACTGTTATTTCTGAATTATTCCAAAACCCAATCTAAAAATCTTCAATCTTGCCTAGATGGGTTAAAGATTCATGAGAAGAGGGTAGAATCTTTCTTGTAGTAGTTAAAGTCAGACGAATGATGACTTGGCTAAGGGTGTAGGCATGAAAGCAAGCTTCCTATGTTAATTAGAAACTAGTGGTCAGGCAAATGCGTGTGCAACTATATTAAAAAATAATAACCGCAATTTTGCATTTTTAAAATTGTTATAATAAGTTTGAAAAAAAAAATTTCATTAAAATTCACCAAGCAAATTAAGTTTAAAACCATATTGAAATAGAATATACCTAAACCTTAAGAAAAAGTGAAAAAAGATAAAGTAAAATAAGAAAAAATATTGAAACGCTGCGTTCTTCAAACAAATTAGCTGAGCGAGGTTATTTACTGACTTATTTTCTTTACTTTTCTTAACAGGTATCAAAATTCTAGGTAAGCAAACACTTGAGAAAAATAGCTATTCATCTGTGTTCTGTAATAAGAAGAAGAAAAAAAAAATCATAGATTAGCTATAGTTTGTTTGTCATGGACTCGTGGATCCATTTTGGTCCATCTTAATGATTTGAACCGTTTATTTTGTAAGCTGACAAGAAAATCATTCATATAAAAAAATTAGGTTGATCAAACATCGGTAGGTATATGATTGGATTACAAAATAATGAAAAAATATTGACAATTTATTCTTAAAATCAAATTTGCCGTCCATGCTCTTTTTGAATAATTTTGTGATCCGATCATGTGGTTACTAATGTTTGATCAATTTAATTTTTTGCAATAATAATTTCTTAGTAATACAATATGAACTATTTAGATAATTGAAGTGGACCCAATGTAGGGGCCACAGTGAGCCAAAGAGTCTTGAGTTGATACCTTCCAATCTAAATAATGGACTACAGTGAAGCTAAGTCTTTTTAATTAAGGGTATTTTATTCTTTAATAAAGCTCAAATGCATCCAGAACATGGAAAGTAGCTGTCACACCCCAAACCCGCCCCTAAAAGTTTGGGCATGACCCATTTAGAAACAGACATATAACTTGGTATATATAACATATGGGGCCTTGCCGGAAGCACAAAACATCAAAAGTATACTGATACAAGCAAACTCCATTGAGCTACTGCTAATATGCCAGGATCTTATACATCACATGCATCATAATAGGCAGATAAGATCCAAAAATATCCTTTAACAGTATTTATACACAAACACATATACAGACCCAGCCTTATAATTGGGCATGCACAAAACCATTGAAGTTATATACATTCAACCTTAGATGGCCAACCAAAAGTAAGCCAATCATCTTAACAGACTCCACAAAATAAGTGGCCTCGTATAGTGCCTGGACACACGAAGGCTGACAAAAGAAACCGAGCGTCATGGGCTAGGACAGACTACTTGGTTGGTTACCTACAGAAACAAACATAACAGAGAGTGAGCCGGGCTCAGTGAATAGTAATACATAAATAAAACAATGCATAAAACAATGCTTAGCTTGAACATAATATTAAAGCGTATGAAAATGCAAAGTTCACATAGTTAGCCTTATTCTGTATTCATTTCATAATGGCCTTTGGCCCAATCTTGAACATAAAAGCTTGAAACATCACATCTTACATCATAATGGCTTGAAGCCCTTGAATAGAGTGGCATAATGCCCTTGAAACACATGGCATGAAAGCCCTTGAAACGTGTGGCATGAAAGCCCTTGAAACATATGGCATTAAAGCCCTTGAAACATGTGGCATTAAAGCCCTTGAAACATGTGGCATTAAAGCCCTTGGTACAAAGAACTTGTAACATCCATGAACCTGTAACATACGTGAACTTGTAACAGACTTAAACTTGTAACATACATAAACTTGTAACAACATAAACTTGTAACATACATAAGCTTGTAACAACATAGACTTGTAACATACATAAGCTTGCAACAACATAGACTTGTAACATACATAAGCTTGCAACAACATAGACTTGTAACATATATAAGCTTGTAACAGACTTAAACTTGTAACATACATGAACTAGTAACATGCGTAAACTTGTAACATACATGAACTTGTAACATATTTGAACCACGGTATTATTACCCCCGGGTAAGGGCCTTGCGCTAAGGATACCTTAAATACCTTTATATAAATGAACAATCATTCAGTGATTCAAAACGTAACATGTTAAGAAATAGGACATTTCTTGTCATATCATGTTATTATCGTACGCTTAACAAAGATAGAAATAAATCACATTCTCATGAGGGTTACATAAACATGTTAAACTTTTGCCCTTATGTCGTGGTTTCTGAATAATTTCCCATTCACGCGAATACACATAGCTTTCCAATTATTCTGATTCATCGCAGGTGTCTACTCTTGATAACTTATAACTGTCTCATATTTACTCAAAATCCGTTCTTCAAGAATGAACATAATTTCTCTTTATTCTTTAAGAAACGGCGTAGTTCACTTGATCTATTAATCAGTAGCACATAGAAGCATACACCTTTGTTTGATCGTTCATCTATGTTAACATAGTTGATTTGTAATTAACAAGGTACTAATGGTAATCGTTACACCAATCACATGAGATAACTTAGTTAACTTAAGTCTAACAGGACATTCTTGATAAATATTAACAAAAGGTAAGCACGTTATACAGATTGAATGATATCAGAGATACGTGAATACCATGGTTCCATAGTGCTTATACGTTCCCTTGGTTCGTCATGAATCACTATAGCTATTTTGCAAACAACGTTAGTATTCTTTATCAACAGTAATAAAATGTACTGCGCAATAATTCCCTTAGATTTTCCAATCAACATACTGTTAACATGCTTATAAGAATCATTAACGATAATTGAACGTACGACTACCGTACTACTCACAGTGGTAGGTCTCTGATAGCGGTGGAACGATGTCCTCGTCTTGACCTACAAACACAATGCACATAGCAGATTATGAGAATAAAACCAATCTCTTTTTATTCCTCACCCAATAGCTATGATGGTTCTAGATTCATTATTCCTCCATAGGTTATAATCCATGCCTCATAAAATAGAAGGAATCGATAGGAGAAAGGTTTAGGCGAAGAAACGGTACAAATTCAGTAAACAGAAAGTGAACAGTCGTCACTAATTTGGGAATAACTATTTTTGTACTTAGACTTTTGGAGTGAGACCACCACCATTGGAAACTAAACTTCCGGGGCTTGATTTTAGGCTCAAGAATCACTCAAAACGGAGTCCGGACACAAAAGATATGCCTATTCAAAGTTACTCAGCATAAGCTGAAACAGGGGTGGCCGCTCGTGCGCCCACTTTGGCCGCTCGTGCGGCAGAACCCGGCCGCTCGAGCGCCCAAAAACAGAATGAAAACGTATTTTTTTTCCTTTTCTCCGCACGTGCAGCCATGGCCTCCGCACGTGCGGCCTGGGCCCTATTTGACAGTCCGAAATTCATACCAAACCCAACTTGGAGAACACTTAGCAAGGTTCAAAATAGATCAATTCAACACAAGAATAAAGCTCAAAATCACATGAAAAATTAATCATAAATCAACTTAGGTTCTTACTCACTTTAAATTCATGATTCACAATCCAATTCCATGGAGTTCCCAACTTCCTCCCACAAATATACATACACTTAGCCATTTGTTTACATAGATGAGTTCAAATAGATAGTTGAAGAAATAAAATGTAAATTCTCACTAATTGGGTCACAATAATTCCAAATCCACCAAACATAAGAGACATCAATCCAATTAATCACTTAATACATGCTTGACCCTTATTATAAACCCTAACTTACATAACATGGAGGAATTCCTTTTCAAATCAAGGAGAGGAATCAATTAGAAGAGATTAAACATACCTTGAGTTGAATTCCCTATAAACCATCTTAATTTCTTTCCCAATTCCTTCCTTGTGGAACTCTCTTCTCACTCTCAAATTTTCTTCTCCCCTCACTCTCTCCAAGATAATTTCTAAGTCAAATGGTAAAGAGAACATAGGTAGATATAATAGGTGAATAAGACAAAAATCAATCGTTTAATCATTCCAAATTGAAATTTCACAAAAATGCTTATTATTACTTAAAAATTATGCTGATTTCAAATATAAAATCAATTTCAGAAAATTAAGCCTCTAAGGCTTCCAATTTCTGATTCCAACTTCTTAATTGTGACAGATACTTCTTTAGTAAACAGATATGAATCAATTTTCGTAAGTTTTGCTTAATTAAACCTCATTTCACATGAAATTTCACAGAAAGCAAGTAAATGCGCAAAATAAAGGGCCGAAAATATACCAGAAACAGATATGACGGTCGGGTTATTACAGTAGCTCAATTTGAATTCAACTTTTTTTCCCTTCTTTTAAACATCTTATCGATGTTTTTCTCCTTGATAGTGGATTCAAAAAGCAGGAAGTTGATATTGATTCTCAGAACAGGTAATATTCATTTTTTTATCAATATTTATATACATGAGTATTTTTAGCTAATTTTTTTGGTGTTATTACATTAGCTTAATTTTTCCCTTTTAATTGATTATAACTCGTTCAGCTGCTGCTGGAACTGGGAGTTTAGTAATTCCATTGTTCTGCATCATACGAACACTTGCACCAAGTGATCGATACACATTCTTTTGGAAGAACAAAACAGAGAGCTACCAGAATGTTAAGGCCTTTCTAAATAATTATGCATCTCTTTCTCCAAAAAAGTACACTTATTCTGACGTCAAGAAAATGACCAACTCTTTTAGACTTAAACTTGGTCAAGGAGGCTATGGTTGTGTCTTCAAAAGAAACTTAGACAATGGATGCCTTGTGGCAGTGAAGGTTCTAAAGGGTTGAAAGGCAGCGGAGAATAGTTCATTAATGAGGTTGCAACCATTAGTAGGACTTCTCATGTTAATATTTTAACTCTTTTGGGTTTTTGGTTTTGAGGGTCACAATAGAGCTCTCATATATGAGTTCATGCCTAATGGATCCCTTGAGAAATTCATATATGATGGGAATTCCTTGACATATCACCAATTGGGCTGGGAAGCATTATACCAAATTGCAATTGGCATTGCTCGAGGATTAGAGTACTTGCATCGTGGTTGCAACATGCGAATTTTACATTTTGAAATAAAGCCTCATAATATTCTTTTAAATGAACACTTTTGCCCAAAGATCTCCGATTTTGGCCTTGCTAAACTATGTCCACAGAAAGAGAGTATTGTATCACTGTTAGATGCTAGAGGGGCAACCGGCTATATTGTCCCAGAAGTATTTTGTAGAAACTTTGGAAGAGTTTCACACAAGTTAGATGTCTATAGTTATCGAATTATGGTTCGCGAAATGGTTGGAGGAAGAAAGAATATTGACGTCGAAGTTGATCGTACTAGTGAGATATACTTTCCACATTGGATATACAAACAACTTGAGCTAGATGAAGAACTTGGAGTGCATGGCATTATGAATGATGAGGCAAATGAAAGTGCAAGGAAGATGATTATAGTTGGCTTGTGGTGCATACAAACAGATCCCTTACAACGGCCATCAATGAGCAAGGTGGTGGAGATGCTAGAAGGGAGCGTGGAGTCCTTGCAAGTCCAGACTAAGCCTTACTTGTCTTCTCTCCCAAGATCACCACCAGATTCTTCAACTACACTCTTGCCATAACATTGTCCTATTTGCAATGCATACTTCTATTGCCAAGGTAATGCACTAGTGAAAATTAGGTAAATTCTCTCTTTATTAGCTTTGTTAGTGTATGCTTGTTTCACAGTAGAATTAAACCAAGATTTAGAAACTAGTCTAGAACATATGCACCAGTTGTTTTGTCAATTTGATTGAATCAGAACAAGGCATTCAAATTGGGCAATAAGGCCACCCACGGGGATTAATGTTGTCACTTGGACCATAAATTGTTCCAAACATAGTACACCCCTGTTTTATAGCCAAATTTGGAGGTTATTGGCATTTTCCATATATTCTAGAGTCTACCTTATTACTCAATTGATAGAACTTGAATGAATTCTAACAAATATGGAACTTTTGAGTCCCAAAAATCTCTTTGCCTCAGCCAACACCAGTACCAATGGTTGTGGAAGGTGAATGTGATCACTCATTAGTCCATTTTCACAAGGAAAATAGTATTCTTATAGAATTTTTATACATAACTTTCACCAAAATGATGTGACTGGCATTGTGGTAATTAAATATTATTTTAATGAGCACTCTGTTTTAAAGTAATAAAACCATATCATTTTGTATGCAACTTATGAATACTTTTTTGTTTTCCTTAATCTTTTGCAGCACCTTGAATTTGCTTTTGTACACAATGTGCCGCTTTCAACAACTGTCGCAAAAATAGGTTTGGTGATGCGATATCAAATGTCATAAAAGACATCAATAAAACCCTCAGTAACAGAAATTAGTTTTAAGGAAGGTGGTGTAATTATGGCCGACAGAATTGTATGACACAATTTATGGCATGAAAGTTTGTGGAATTGTAAAATATAGTGAATTATGTTTATGTAAAATATAGTGAATTATGTTTAGGTAAAATATAGTGAATTATGTTTATGTAAAATATAGTGAATTATGTTTTTCTGCAAAGCTGTGTACTTATTCAACTGCCGGTGTTTTCGTTGAACGATAGCAAGAAGCGAAATGCCATTGATTTGTTCTCTGTATTGGCTTTTGAGTTCTCACGCTGATTTCTTATGTCAAAGGAATGCGGTGAGTGTAACCTCAGGCCATTGTCGTCGATACGACAGCTCCAAGTTCCAATGCATTGAGCAGGCTTAGTTACCCAAAAAAAGCATTGAGCAGGCAAAACACGGCATTGGAATTTCTCTGCTGGATAAAGCATACTGTTATTTGTGATTTAATCCAAAATCTTCAATCTGTAGAAGTCTACTCCATATGGAATTTGGTTCATTACCTTGGTTGGTTTTGATTAATTAACTGTTATCCTGTAGTTATAAACTCATGCATTCAGAATATGCTTACTAAATTATTATGAATTGTTATATGTGCCAAATTCAAGTTGGATTATGCTTATTACTTGCTAGATATCTTGTTTTTTTTTATGCTTGTTACACCCCTATTGGGGACAAGAAAGATGTCTGAGCAAGCCGTTAAAATAGAACATTCAAAACCTAGCACTAAAAAACTCTCACAGCTTGAGAGCTAGGCCAAAGAAAAAAACTACATACAAAGGTAGAGGGCAACGCCTTGTAATTATTTCATAGAAGGCATACGACTAGATTTCTTAGACTTGGTTAGACAAAATAGCATTCTTCTCTAGCAAGCTTAAGATTTCCAATTCTATCAAAGAGCTTCTGTTTGTTATAACCTCTTGAAGATGGGTTTGTCCATGGAACCCCAAATGTTCCATTCGAAAGGGTCTGTGGAACCCCTTTAAGACGTTAAGATCGATGAAGATCTAGCCCATTTTGACTACCCCACCTTCTTCAATTGCTCTCTCTTCATTTGAAACTTTCTCATTTGGATTACCCCATTTTTGCATTTATGTCTATATTGACCCTGTTTGGTCTCATTTGGATCTTTATATGTAAGGGATCATTTTGGAGTTTCAAGGTTCATGATCTTGGGAGCTTCTGTACAGTGGGGGGTTTTTAGAGAGAACCGACTCATTATGTTCTCTATTTTCATAGTAAAACGCTTTCATGTTCTTCGCCTATGGATGTAGAATTATAGAAGTACCGCGTAAATCTTTTGTATGCTTGTGTGCTTGTTTTGTTTTTTACTTCTCAGTTTTTGATTCCGTCTTAACACATTGACTGAGGGTTTTCTCCTTGGCATTATTGACAGGAACAAAACATGTGATATTGATTCTAGCAACAGGTAATATACCTCTGATCAGTATCTATAAGCATGAATAAATTTAGATGCATCTATATACGTCAAATGTTTTTAACCAGTGGTTGCAAAGAGAAGTAGGATGCGATTGATTTTAAGAACAGGTAATATACGTCATTAGCCAGTATTTATACGCATGAGTATATTTAGATAATTTTTTTGTTCGTCTGCCACATTAGCTTAATTTTTCTTGTTTTGCAACTCCTTCAGCTGTTGTTGGAATTGGCATTTTAGTAATCCTATTGTTCTGCATCACAAGGAAACTAGCACAAAATGATCAATCCACATTCTTTTGGAAGAATAAAACAGAGAAATACTGAAATGTTGAGGCCATTCTAAAGAATTAAGGATCCCCTGCTCCAAAAAGGTACACTTACTCTGACATCAAGAAAATGACCAACTCCTTCAAAGTTAAACTAGGTCAAGGAGGCTATGGTTGTGTTTTCAAAGGAAATCTAGAAAATGGCCCCCTTGTGGCAGTAAAGGTTCTAAAAGGATTGAAAGACAATGGAAAAGATTTGATTAATGAGATTGCAGCGATTAGTAGGACTTCTCATGTTAATATTGTAAATCTCCTGGGGCTTTGTTTTGATGGTCACAATAGAGCTCTTGTATATGAGTTCATGCCTAATGGATCCCTTGAGAAATTCATATATGATAGGAATTCCTTGACATATCACCAATTGGGATGGGACGCATTGTACAAAATTGCAGTTGGCATTGCTCGAGGATTAGAGTACTTACACCATGGTTGCAACTTGCAACATTCGGATTTTGCATTTTGACATAAAGCCTTACAATATTCTTTTAGATAAGGACTTTTGTCGAAAATCTTTGATTTTGGCCTTGCTAAATTATGCCCATAGAAAGAGATTATCGTATCACTATTGGGTGCTAGAGGGACTACTAGTTATATTGCCTCAAAAGTATTTTGTAGAAACTTTGGAGGAATTTCACACAAGTCAGATGTCTATAATTATGTAATGATGATTCTAGAAATGGTTAGAGGAAGAAAGACTATTGATGTCAAAGTTGATTATACAAGTGAGATATATTTTCCATATTGGATATACAAGGAAGATAATTATGGTTGGCTTGTGGTGTATACAAACTGATCCCTTACTTCGGCCATCAATGAACAAGGCGGTAGAGAAGCTAGAAAGGAGCCTGGAGTCCTTGCAAATCCCCCATAAGCCTTACTAGTCTTCTCGCCCAAGATCACCACCAGATTCTTCAACTACACTCATGCCATAACATTGTGCAATTCACAATGCATACTTCTATTGCCAAGGTAATGTGCACTGGTGAAAATTAGGCAAACTGTATCTCTCTTTTGCTTGTGTTTGATAGTTGTAATTACTACAATTCAGATTTTGCCTAGGGTTTAAAAACTAGTTACAATTAAAAAAAACTCTACAATATCATGAATCTCTTCAAATAATACTAGTATACTTATTTCATGGTACAACTAAACCAAGATCTAGAAAATTGTTTAGAGCAAAAATAGCAGATGTTTTTTCAATTTGATTACTTCACACAAAGGTATTCAAATTGGGGGATAAGGCTACTTCACTTTAGACCTTAAATTGCTCCAAATAGAGTGCCTCTTATTTTAAAGGTAAATGTAGAGGTTAATAACAATTTACATGTTTTCCAGAGTCAACTTGATCAATAAATTTATAGAACTTTGGTGAATTCTATTAAATTTTGAAAATTTTGAGTCCCCAGAAATTTCTAGTCAAGCCCAATACCAATGGTTTAGGAAGGGGAATATGGGGACTACTGCTGTGACAATTGCTTTGAGGTTTTTGAGGATTTATTTTAAGCCTATTTTGATTATTTGAACCATTCATATTTCAGAGTTTGTCGAATATATTATTCATATAAAAAATTAAGTTAATCGAATATCCATAACCCAATTATTGGATTCTAATTATTTTAATTATTTAAAAAAACATTATCAAAATTATGATAGCTATTTATTTTTTAACAAAAAATAAAGGGAAAATTATCCAAAAATCCCATATCACCATCATACATCCCATTTAGTCCTACCGATTTACACATATGCTAAGAGATCCCATTTGTTACAACATTTAGTACCAGTGGGTCCTGTTTTGATTTTTGTTTTCATATTATGGTCGGTTGTACCCTTTCCTTATCTGGGCCACACAGAATTAGGAATTAAGTCCATTTCCTAATACCCATCTTCTGGCACAGAATTAGGGATCACGTTCATATCGTAATACCATCTCCTCCAGTGGGTCACACAGAATATTGTCCAATATTTGGTCACCACAGTCAGATCATAGAGGGAGCACATTCAAGGTTACACCGAGATCAGCATTGCAACGCCGTAAGCATACATGCCTGCAGGTACTCCATTGATTTCCCTCCTTGTATGATAGTTGTTGCATAAGTTTTCATCATCGTCTGTGGCCCCCCCATTCCTGATGAGTTTTTAAGCATGTGCATTCTACTATCGTCTGGTACATACACAAGTGCTTCTGTGTTCTTCTTCTACTCCCTACCTTCTAAACCGCTTGTAACTATTTTTAATGTAGGGATGGACGACATTATTATGTTGTTGTGTTGTTTCCAGTCCACCAATGTCGCATACAATCTCAAATCTCCTTACGCATTTGTCGATTTGGTTAATTTTTTGTGTGATAATTTTGGTGGTCTTACATCGGGTAATGTTCGATTGTTCTTCAATGTTTCAGGTTACAACAATATCTCATTACAAAATGATGTAGATATGCAAAATATGGTTCAGCTTGCATCCTCTTTTCGTTTGTAACTAATCGAGGTTATGGTCAAGTCACGCAATCATGTTTGTGTAACAGCAAATGATGATTTTGTGGACACCATATCAAGCCCTGGCACACGTGGAATCAAACGCGCTGTTCACCAGATTAACAATGAGTGTGATATTGATTTGTTGCCAAACTACTGTCCACATGATGAAAAGAGATTCTTATCAACACCATGGGCTAACGGACTAACTCATGTGGGGCAGAGTTTTAAAGGTGGTGCGACTAAGTTTTGAACAATACTTTGCAAATATGCGGTGGAATGTGGTTTTGAATTCAAGTACCTGAAAAATGATACAGTTAGAACTACCGCTGTGTGTTTGTTGGGAGAGTTGAAGGGTTGCACATGGTTAGTACATGCGCGAGTTTTGGACGCTAATGGTTTTTTCTACCTTCGCAAATGGAACAATGAACACATTTGTGGCGTCGCTGTTCGTACAGTCAACAACCGCCGTTTTGGATCATACTTGGTCTCCGACATCTTCGCACATCGTATCCGCGACAAGCCTTTGACTACACCTACTGATGTTGCATTTGATTTGAAAAAAAATTATGGCCTCAAAATAAGTTACTGCATTGCTTGGTTAGGTGTCGAAAAAGCTAGAGGTGAGTTATTTGGGGCCCAAAGCACATCTTTTGATCAGCTACGGTGGTACAGTGGGGCCGTAACGGAACACAACCCGGTTACTTATATCAATATTGATTGTGATGAGCATGACAATCGGTTTGAATGTTTTTTCATGTCATTCAAAGCATGCATTGATGGATTCAAACATTGCCGACAATTACTTTTCCTAGATGGCACTTTCTTGAAGGGGAGGTTCAAAGGGAATTTACTTGCTACCACATCTAAGGACAGAAACTGAGGTACATTTAACATTTACACAAATATAATGCACATATGGCACACAACCATACCCATCAATATTTCCACAGAACTACCTACACCTTCACACCCAACTAACCAACATAGACCCACGCAGGATTGTTTCCAGTCGCATTTGCAATTGTCGGTGCAAAAAACGCAACAAACTGGTCATAGTTTCTGCAACATCTTCGTAATGCGCTCGATGATGACAGAATATTTACATTCATATCAAATCGGCATGTTGGCCTCATGGAGGCAATGCCCATTATCTTCCCAAATGCTCTCCACGCGTTTTGCATGTAACACCTTCAGAGGAACCTCAGGGACAAACTGAAATATATGAATAATTTCCATCGGATTGGGTTGATCACCAAGTTCAACAACTGCACTTACGCACCGACTGTTACTGCACTTGAAGAGATGGTAGAAAAGTTCACCAATTCCGGTAAGAAAATTGCAATCGATTTCCTCGGAAATCTACCTCCACAACATTGGGCGAATGCTTATTTCAGGTGTGTACCTTAACATGTTCCACTTGTAGATGAAGAGTATAAAACATTGACCGTGTAGTGTTACATTACATTATCTATACTAATGCCGCTTTTATGTTGTGAAACACATTGTAATATAGAGGCAACTGGTACGGTGAGATGTCCTCCAATGCCGTCGAATCCTTCAACAACTGGATTTCCGAGGCACGTCACCTTCCGATGACCCGTTTGGTGGACAGTATAAGGACACAATAATGCGACAAATCTCAACCAGACGGGAAACGTCACAAAAATGACATGGTGTGTTATGCCCAAAAATGGAAAAACACCTAGAAAAATCATACAATGACGGGAGGTCATGGACTGTAAGCCAGTCAAGCCCCACCGTGTACGAGATACACTCATACCCGTCCGTCATGGTCGATGTTGACAGACGCATATGCTCATGTTTCCATTGGCAGATTAATGGGTTCCCATGCTCACATGCCATTGTTGCCGCTCGGAAAAGTGGACAAGATTTGTACACATTAATTGAGCCTTACTTCCATGCCTCAAAATATCGCTTGTCGTACAGCCCAACAATAACACTAATACCAACAGTCGAACAACCACCAATCCAAACACACAATTTAGTCATACTGCCACCCGCTGTCAAACGACCACCTGGCAGGCCCAAGAAGAAAAGGATACCATCACGCGATGAGGAAGTCCAACCGATACGTTGCAGTAGGTACGACCGCATGGTACACTACAACCGGAAGACTTGCAAAGAACTGTTATAGCAGATCAACCCAATCATGTGGAAACACACTATTTCAAAATTTTATTACATTATTTTTCCCAGTTAATAATCATGGGTTACACATATTTCCCATGTATGCATTTAATTTCCAAGTACTTTTCGCATTGTGGACAACGTTCCAAAATAGTCTCCTATTCATAATGTAGTGCAATACTCATTTACTTTTCTCTGTTAAATCGTTTTCAATTATCCATTGCCTTAATTTGATTCCTATTGTAAGATAATTTGCTTTCAGCGAGAACACACAATACATAACAGCACACAAATTGCACCACTACCCACTCTTCTGAATTGCCACAACAAACGTAATGTCTGTACACACGCCACTAATAACATTAACCCTTAACGCCTTCACAATGTCACCCATCTACATTTTACAACACACCACTACTAATACTTGTGTCACCTGACCTTTATCTTACATGCAGAATGCAAAACTCTTCATCCACCATCACACAACCACGTAATACCTGTTCCACTTATATCAACCATACAAGTTCAACATACAAAATTCCCAAGTAGTAAATGTACAAAACACAATCATATATGTAACATAACACATAATCGCATAACCTCCATCCCCAATTACTATTATTCACAATTTAAAACCCAACGTTAAAACCAACCAAAACATTTACAAGAACTAACACAAACTTAATAAAATAAGTTCGTCACAGTGCAAACAAAACCCCATAAAAAATTTGAATATAACGTAGCGCCACCATACTGCCAAACAAAAACCCAAACGACAAATCAATCCCAATTACAAAAACCAAACAGCTTTATACTTCATGCACTATCTTTCAGCCCCCTATCATGGTCGTTCACAGACCCTTTAACCATGTTGGCGCGCAATATGACATAGTTATCCCCCTACAACGATCTGTTGACATCAACATGATGTACATACTAACGCATCACAGCACACATAATGATTGTGCAGTCCTCCCTGCAATGTGCGACAACACAAACACACACAACTTATTAACTCCTCCAACGAACCGTATACCACATTACATTTGATGTATGTACTATCAAATTAATCTGTACAATACACGTACGAGTCGTGTTTCTGCTGCGGGCAGTCAATGACTGCCTCCACACCCATTTCACCAATCTGCGTTGCGTCATCATCGCCCAATCCGGCCACGGCGCCCCGTTGGATTTCAAGAATGGTGTCCCTCTGTAAAACAATACCCTCCCATTAGCAAACACACACAACCAAAACACATAAAAACACACTAACCCCATACATATAATGATACACTTCACTCACAACAAACAATGCCTCCTTAAAGTGCTTGTCTTCCATTCCAACTCGGGGCCTCATAGAGTTGTAATGTTTCCAGACACCCATTTCAGTGTCATAAACAACCAACATCCAGTGTGCTCGGAAACAAATAGGGAAGTGGACTTACCGACAATCTTTACATGCCACGAAGTTGTCCAGCACGAACCTATCCCGTGCATTAGTGTTATCATTTTTTAACATATCCTGCATCATTATTTCACCCGTTAGATTATAAGATTTTAATCGTTCCAAACATGCACCACAAAGCTTCCTAATGTAACTTCAAAAACAAACTCATAAACTCACAAGGCATATGCTACTAAAAATGTATGACTTATCTGGGAACTCCACTCCAACAACAAGTCTGTCTTGTTCTTCCATCAACAAGACTACGTGGGCATCTATCACCTACCACAAAATGGTAAACTTCAAACAAAATATACATCCAAACAATAACATTACAACTTTAAACCAATTACTTACATTGCTACGCAATGACAACGGCTGAACAAGCGACTTAATATCCGCAAAGTACACAAACACATCATGTCCACTGCTAGCCCACATAACCGCTTTACAAGTAAAAAACATAATGCATGTCAAACGAATGTACACGCAAACCCAATTTTATTTCCATCACACACACTTTACATACATGTCCCCATCTTTGTTATACGCGTCTCTAATTTTCCCTTTCTCCACTGTAGTCATCAATTTCCACACCCCTAAACGGTTGTTTAAATCAAACCCAGACCACTCCTTACTCCTGACTGCACACACATCCACATCCACATTAATAGCGTGTCCAGCATTACCACCTCTCACACCGTTACGCAGGACATCCACTACCTTACTATCCACAACCTTACCACACCCCACCATCATTTTACCCACACCACCGTACTCAAAATTTGGCTTTATAAGCTCCTTCCTCACCTTACCCTTCAAGTTCCTCACAAACGAGCTTTACACGCCCTCCACAGGTTGTCCACTAGTCACACATCTACCAACTTTAACTACATCGGAACCATTCCCACTAACTCCAACCATCACACCACATGTCATGTCATCGTAACCCCCACAACTGTCACCCTTTGTTAACACATTATTCCCCCGCTGTCCAACAATATCCAATGTCGCCCCATCCTTAATTCCAACATCCTTGCCTTCCCCCATATCAGTGCAACCGTCAGCAACCTTACGAAATGCTTGTGTCACATTTTGCACATCTTGTTCAGCTAACTACTCCTCCAAAACACCTATCATTTTCCGTAGCTCAACATGTTCCTCCACCACCTTCTTCATCTCATCTTCTTTTACCTTGAAAACTAAGGTGAAACCATCAACTATATCCACAACTTGTTTTTCTTTCATTCTCCTCAGCTGGTCCACCTATGCTTGCAACTCTACAATCATACCATCTTTAAGTCTACATTCTGTCCGAAGTGCGTACAACTCGGCTAACGTCTTCTCCAGTTCCCCCTTGCCATTACCAACCCGTTCCACCCATCTTGCACATACAATAACACCAAAACCCCCCTCCGCTGAACTTACGGCATCGACCGCGACACTGTGTTTACCTTTTGCAACCACACCTCCCTCCGTTGCAATTCGGCTACGATCACCACTGTCCCTCACGTCCCGTTTAGCAGCCACCCCAATACCAACCACAACGTCGTTGCCACCATCACCCATGTTCACATCGTTCCCACCCCCACTGTCACTACAAAAATCATTACTGCCATTACTATTGTATTCTCCACCCACTTCTCGATCTTCATCAATATTAGCGTCCTCCCCACCATCAAACTCTTCTCCAGCTATTATAACCTTTTCGTACGGTTGGCTCACAAGTCTGCCACTAATCACCTGCCACAAAAATAATACAAATCAATTACGCACTACTACACAAAAAATAAAAAATAAAAACATGTTAAACACACCCAAATAACATACATCAAACTTGTACTCACACACCTCAAACTGTGACACAAATGCCAAATCCAAGCCACGTGTTCTGGCCAACAGTGTGCTAATGTTCCATTTCAACAATCGGGGGAACATTATGGGTTTAGTCGCGGACACGATGTTCGTATGCTCACAAAGCTAGTACTGTGCATGCACAAAGACAATATCAATTACTACATAATACCAACAACATGTTCAACAAATATTACACAACTTTATATATCGGCAACGTGCATGATATGTGACATCAATAAAATAATAAAATCATTTAACGTAAACAACATACCAGCAGCACAACAACACAGCCCGTAACTTTCTCCAGAGTTTGCCAAAATTCACGCACAGACCCCATCAGCGTGTTTAGTATTGCCGCCGTCCAATCATAATTTTGGATAGTGTCCAAGTTATCCATGTATCGAACAAACACCCAACTGATCGTCTCCCCGGACGTTGAGAAAAATAACTTCACGCACACATATAAACATAGCAGCTTAGCAGTGTCCTCCTCATCGCGCTTCGAATTACCTTTCACCGCATCATCAAGTAAAGTTTTAATCAGACTCGCTGTTATCCGCCCTACGCCATTACAACGTCGCTGAATGAAATCAGATGCTGGGCGTGTGCCTGGCGTTAGGTCCAAATGCTGGACACCACATTGTAGCCCGAAAAAACACCTAATGTCAGCTTTGCAAACTTTAATAGGACAGCCACCAACATAGAACGCGTCATCACGCAGCTTAAACGTCCTCAAAATTTTAGCCACCAGATCGTCACATTACCTGTATTCATTGAAGTCTGGTTTGTTAATAATACTGGCTTCAAACATTAGCCAAAACGGTGTTCGCCTCAGCTGCCGGAAGTGTCTTTCACTCAACCCCAACTCGGAAACAACCTTAATTACACCTGCCATATTGGACCGAAAATTTATACACTATGTTGGTTTCTGAGGCAACCGTATATTCTAACCAACTCTTTGCGATTGTTTAAACAAAACACGCCCCTGCAACTTCACACCAAGCCTCGACGACGACGCCACACTTGAATCCTCTAAAAGTTTACGCTCAGCCGACCTAGTCCACGGGCTCCTTATTCGCAGAACATTATCTGTTTCAAACAACAAAATCCATTCAGTGTTTCATCCCAACCACATAACATATACTACAAAATCATGTAACACAACAAAAGCTGTTCAAAACAAAATAAACACAGAAATTGCAACATTACTACCCCTCCCTCCCTCCACATTGTTTACGTCATCAAACTTTGACAACACCATCGTCTATCACTACAAACAACCCCATACAAATTTTTACAAAAATGAATGTATGGGCTACATGCAATTACAAACATATGCGACCATGTGACACATACGATGAACGTCCAATTTATTAAAAATCACTACAGAGGTACACATTCAGTACATAATGTGGGGACCAAACATGTGCCAACCACACACACTTTTGATTCTTCCACAAACCCGACACATTATTGCACACACAACAACCAAGTCACATACATACACCATTGTTGGACACATGCCGACAATCAGCAACAAAACAAATCGAACCCAACATAACCCCCATGTCACACAGAGTGATGGACCACACACCCAAAACAAAGGTCCCCTCCAAAACCAACAATACAGACCCACCTTTCAACAACTTTCAAAACAAAAAACAAAACATAAGAAAACTACCAACAAAAACAAAAAGAACTTACGATTGTGCGCCATAGCCACCATCGATGTTCGTCCCACACGTCTACGTTCACACCATGACACCTTACATACAACTAGCGTCCAAACCCTACAACACACTGCGCCTCCACCACACAAATTCGGAAAAAATTATGGGCAATCTCACTCGAAACCCTACTGTATTCCTCCGAATCCCAAATCAATATCCACAAACCCACCCAATTCCACACAATCCCCCAAATCCAGTAACACTAAAACGGTAACACCAAAAAACTAGGGATTACACGACACTATTTGCTTGATTTGGGGGTTTGCCTAACATAGCACGCGGGCGCGATTTGTACGGGTCGGGTTGAACCGGTATGACTACACACCGTCATACAACTACAACTAAAGAAAAACTAATATAGGGCTTTTTCCCGCCATGACACCCAATCAAAACCCACGCCACAAAATCACTCAAAACGTCTTCACACATAACCCAACAAACGAGGGCATTTCAGGAAGACACACATACCGCAGAAGCAAATGGAGTAATAAAAATATTTAAGGACTAATTGCACCAACATTCCAAATTACAGGATTTATCTGTACCTCTCCCAAAAAAAAATGTGGTCTTTTAATAAAGTTACGAATATCTAATTAACTTGATTTTTTCATTAATGATCTATTCAACAAACTTTATAATATGAACAGTTCAAATTATCAAAATAGGCTTTGAACGATACCCCACGAGCCTTAGGGATTCAGATCTCTCTATCGCATAGTTGTAATGGAATATCTCTATCGCATATCTAATGGGAAACAATGATGGATCCAAGATTCAAACTTCGGGAGGCAAAAATATATATAACTTCTCATTTTTTGAAATTGTCTTACTAATTACTAGTACATGGATTCTTACAATTTTTGATGGGTATGAAAAAAAATCATTATACTATTTTGTAGCCATTAGATATATAACAGAGATGATCAATTTGGTGCAACTTAAACAAACATAAATAAGTTGTAAATTTGTTACACATCCCGGTATGCCAACAAAAGTACACATTGGCGGAACAAAAAATATTGTTTAGGGGTTACATGTTTAGTCAAAAATAATTTCAGAGAATTAAATCAATCAAACAAATTTCCTTTTTCATTTTCTCTAAAATTCTAAACTGTGAATTAGAACTCGTATAATTGATTAGATCACCGTTTTAAGTCATTTCATTAGTTAACCTAATCAAGCAAATGAAAAGTATGCACATCACTTTGATTTTTAAAATAAAAAATAAAGAAAAATACATACCATAAACATATGGTTATCGATTTAGTCAAAAGACACTAAAGTTTGAATGATTCGGATCATTGAATTGAACCTAAAATGGGTCTAAAAATTACTAAACTAAACCCTCTAGTCCAATTAGTGAACCGGAGCAAACTTGCCCTTGTGCTGTAATATATATGGCACAATCACCTTTGCCCGCCGACAACAGCCTCCCTCCACAAATCACTTCTAGTCTCCCCTTAATGTTGAAAATCACTTCCAACCATTGATAACTACCTTTAGCAACCACTTTCAACCACTCATTCTCTCTTTCTTTCTTTCTTTCTTTTTTTTAGAACAAATTTTTAAAAAATTACAATATAGATAATTTTATGTTACGAATTCATGTGTTATGAAATCATAAAGTTTTGAGATTTGCCAACAAAAAAAAAAATACAATAAATTTCACTATTATATTGAACTTCCTTAAAATTTTAATTTACATTATATGTAATCTTATTTTCATCAATAATCCATTGATTGTACATATTTAAAAATGATATTGTCATTTCTTTCATATTAAAATATACTCTTTTTTTTTTCTTGATCCTTGTGTTATCACATTATTTGCATTAGTTTCGCCTATTTAGACTTACTAGAAAGAAAATTAGTATAATTATATTAAAATAATAAAATTTATTGTATTTTTTTTTAAATATCTAGAAAAATCAATGTAATTTACCGAAATATTTTTGTATAAAAAAATAATATTTGTCATCTTACTATTTTATTTAATTTATTGCATATATTAATACAATAAAAATTATATATATGAGACTTATTATGTTTTTAAAAATAATAAAATTAATTATGTCACATTAAAAATTATGTAAAGTACGAAGCGTTTGAATAAAATATTTAGTGATATTCCAACTCATTGCATTGGAAAGTGCTTGTGGAATCTGTTTTATTTCATGGTTGCCCTACATAACCAAGACTAAAAAACACAAAAGCAAAATAAATTAAAAAGTCTTATTATTTGAAAAATTATGTGACAAATGAAATAATGATGTATCTAATCAACCAATGCCAACTTGTCTCTTTTTATCCTTAGACTGAATGATTAAACCTTCACCTTTTAGAAGAAAAGAGAAGTAGAACTTGCCAATAATGCAGAGCAAAAGTTAAACTCTCAATTACCATTTTCTAATCACTAAAGTACTACAAATGATCCTACTCCATTTCATTTCTTTTGTCTCGCCTCATGCATATTGGGCCCTTCAAACACTTAATCATCTTTTTCTGGTTTTCTCTGCATATTCTTTCTTTTTCTTTTTCTTTTTTTCTTTTTCTTTTTTTGTGTGCTAGATGTTATTAGTTTAGTTTTGGTGTCAAAAACCATCCCTAAAGTCCTGAAATAAAATAAAAATAATCGAAAAATGATAATAAGCTAACGAACAACATTAATAAAAATTGGCACTTTTGCAGTATCAAACAAGAATTTAAAATGTATTACAAAATACTAATTCATTTGGCTGAAACATAAAAACTAAGAATGTATCAAACAAATTAATTCTTTTGGTATTCACTTTTTTTAATCAATATTCTAGCTTTTTAGCTAACTCTTAAAGAAAGTCTAAGTAGGGTTTGGAAAATGACATTTTAGTATTTTTTTTAAAAGAATTTTATAAAATTTTATCAATTTATTTCTTAGATTTTGTTGACAGAACAATTCTAAAAATTTTATGGGTAAACTACCAATAGGTCCTACTTTGGAGACTTATTACCTATTAAGTCCTATTTGATATAATTTATTAAGTGATAAAGATAAATTTATCAATCTTTTTTTTTTATGAATAATTTTATAGTGATAAATTTATCAGTCTCTTTGTTTTATGAATAAATTTTTAGTGATAAATTTATCACTCTCTTATTTTTATAGTGTTAAATTTATTAGTTAGGACCTGTAGGTAAATAAGTCTAGTTAACAGGACTAATTGGTAAGTACTCCAAATTTTAAAACTAGAGTTAAATTTTTAGAAAAGGTCATTTTTCTTGCCTTTTGTTTTTTGTATTTAGCAAAGTTCATTTTACTATTTACATATTTTTTAGAATCTTCTAGTAACTTCAACAAAAAAAATTTAAAAATTCATTCAAGGCAAAAATTTAAAAGAAAAATGGTACTAAAATATTATTTCAAAAATTCTGGAGTATGCTCACATCTCAATATTTTCATAAGTTGAAACGAACTATCTAGATCTAAGGACGAGTCGTATGCGATCACGAGACTTCATCTCTATTGGACAAGAAGTTATCTGATAAGTTCGACGTACCAAATGGTTATATATTCGTATTGTAACAAATGAACACACAATCAATTTATATAAAATATATAATAAAAAAAAACTCATTTCAAATAAATTATATATAAGATATAAGCTGGACGTATAGATTAATTTTGGACAAATTATGCTTTACCCCCTCTATGTTTAGTCATTTTATCATTTTAGACCTTGAAGTAATTTTTTCTCCATTTTAGCCCTTCATGTTTCAATTTTTTTCTCAAATTTAATCCTAAAACTAATTTTTATTCAAAACTAGACAAAAAATGTCACATTCTGTCACATGACATAAAAAATATATTATTATATTGAGATTTAAATTTATGTCAAATGTATGAGTTATGTAAAATAAAACATTTTTGTATCATGTGATTGTTAATGTGTTATTTTTTGTCTAATTTTGAACATAATTAGTTTTTGAAGTAAATTACAAAAAACTTGAAAGATGAAGAGTCAAAATTGGGGGAAGGGAGGAAACCTTTAAGGGTTAGAGTGGAAAAATAGCTAAACATAACATGTGCTAGGCATAGAAAACATGTCCATTATCTATAAATGAAATATATAATTCATAGTGATGCATAAAAGGGATAAATTCTAATTCACCAACCAAAACGCGAAGGTGATGATAATCAGAGGCGACCTCACCACAACAGATGTCACCCCTACCACTACCACAACTCTCTACTTGCATCACCATCTTTACTGCTACCATAACTGTCACTTCAACCACCACCATCATTACTAGGGCAGCAAACGAGTTGAGCCGAGCTGAACTTTTGAATGTTCAAGCTCATTTATTAAAAATTAGTCGGGCTCGAGCTTGAGCCATGCTTTAGTCGAGCTTCAAAAATCGAGCTCAAGCTCGACTCGTCAAATATTTATTGAACCCAAGTTCAGCTAGAGCTCACTCAATTATATAAACGAGCCGAGTTCAAGCTCGAGCTCAAGCTTGAAAAAAAATTAAATTTAAATTAATTTACTTATTAAGATAAAAAAAAATACAAAATTATGAGTAAAACATTTAATAATACCTATATTAATAATAAATTTCATCAATCAAACATGTAAATTTACATAAACACCAAACATAAATAAAAAATAAAATAAATTATTGAAAATTTATTTGATATATTATTAAAAATAAATATTAATTTATTTATTTTTATGTTCACGAGCCTTATCGAGCCCAGCTTAGGACTACTCGAGCTCGACTTGACTAATAAACGAGCCTAAAAATTGAGCTTGAGCTTGTTCATTTACTAAACGAGTCGAGCTCAAATGAGTTAAGCTCAAGCTATTCATGAACAGCTCGATTCGTTTGCAGTCCTAATCACTATTACACCACCGCCACCGCCGTCAAATCACTACATATACCTGTTGGAACAATCTTCTATGTATAATAAAAATAACTTGAAACAAATCAAATAAATAAAATAAATTACTTACAGAATTTATTTAGTGAAACAACTTCAGAACAAAAATGATCAAGTTGAGTGTGTGACACTCTGTCCTTAAGATAGATTTGCCCCGCTCAGGTGCTTACGGAATAATGGCGTCTATCTCCCAGGATATAATGATCTTACATAGATTGTATTAGCACTAAAAACAATCTGTTTCGGCAAACTAGAACTTGTGTTCTATACTCTCAGAATTTTGTCTAAAACTAATATGAAGAATATATCTATGCAAGAGAGCAAAATTGAAGGCAAATAGAGAATTTTCAGATGCTCTAGACTGTTGGAAGAGATCTTGTATTTATAGGCTAAATAGTGACTCTTTGGAAGGACCAAATAGGTATGGTTTCAAATTGAATAGGTCTGGTTTTTTAATTAAACCAATGCAATCTGTTAAACCAGTTTTGAATTTGTCTCGGAAAGAAATTAAATCTGTCTGGTGCAATTTGTTTAAATAGTTTGAAAATTCTATTTGAATCTATTGGAAAATAGATCGGAAGAGGCATTGTTTGGACAGAAAATTTGAATTCAAATTTGGTGCAAAAGTTTGAATTAATTTCGTTTAGAAATTCAAATAATTTTTCTTAGGACTCAACCCACAACTTGGACATGGCCAGACGGATGGCGACGATGGTGCGTGTCACGACCCAAACCCGGTCCTATAGGTTTAGCACCGTAACCGGCCAGTAATCCGAGATTACCGAAGGCCTGCTTAACAGTATTACAGTAAAACAGAGTCCAGGGCCTGGCGGAAGCCAATACAGTAAATAAATAATGTCCATTGAGTTGTGACAGTCTGTATGCCAAAAAGATTTTTTATGCATTCACACATTCAAATCAGTACAGTTTACACAAATATTTACAGTCAGTCGGTACAGGGACCTAATCCCTTGACAACAGTACGGTAAAGTGGATAACAGTCTATACAGTAAACCAAAACAGTATGGAGACAAGCGGGGGAAAATAAAACACCCCAAAGTGATAACATAGCGACTCGGAACCTCGCAGTGAGGCACAAAAGCTGACTTGACAAAAATGGAGTCTAACCCACGCTCCTAGCTCCGATCTGGTGGCTGAGCACCTACATATATATATAAACAGTGAGCTAAAGCCCAGTGAATAATATAATGCGTAAAGAGGTTAAGAATGAAATGTCCTTACAGTAATGAAAACAGTTCATTAAACAGTATTTCAGTCTTTCAGTCAGAACAGTTATTCAGTCATATGTGGTACATCCATTAGCATAACAGTAAACAGTAGGTCTTAAAGACCGAACAGTAATGATGGCCATCAGTCAGTAAACAGTAATGGTTCTGCGAGGGAACCGACAGAGATCTCTGTAACAGTAACAGTTAGTAACAGTAGGTGCTATGGATGCCACAGTACAGTTCAAAAATAAAGGACATACATTCTTTCAATAAATAATTACATTTCAGTTCAGTAATCAATATTCGTTCAGTAAACAGTTCAGTTTAGTGTTCAGAAATTCATCATTTGAACATATCTTTACACAGTTCTTACTCACAGAGTTTGGGCTACAATATGCTAGAGCGTGTCTCCCCAGTCGCCAACCCTACACAGTTCACAGGTTGAACACACACTAAGCTACACAGTTAGAAAATATCATAACTTAATCCCTAATTTGCCTTGGTGTGTTCTACATCTATATCCTCATTAAGATGTCTTAAACTAGGCCTAAGAATGCCTAGAATGGGATGAGGATGCAAAAATACACTTAGAAAACATTTTTGCAAAATTTGCTGAAAATAGGAGCCTCGCTCGAGCGAGACTTTCTTCGCTCGAGCGAGCTTCCAAAATCAAAGGCTTCACTCGAGTGAGCAATCCTTCGCTCGAGCGGTCTGATGAAACAGTAAAAATACTGGATGCTCGAATTTTACGCTCGAGCCACCAATCCCTCGCTCAAGCGTAGCTTCGAACAAAGGTTGGTCGCTCGAGCGAGGAATCCTTTGCTAGAGCGAAGAAGCCAAATCTGGAATTTCCAGATTTGCCTTCCAAGCTCAAACTAAGCACTCTTTCACCCAAAACTCGACCCATTGGGCCCAAATTCTGGGAAACACATCCAAATTCAATGTACAATAAGTTCCAAATCTCAATTTGTGAATTCAAAGCCCAAGAGTGAGTCAATTGATACCATTTTTCAAACCCATTTTCATAAACATGAAGAAATATTAACATGCATGAAATTTTACCAAATTAAAGCTTCAAAGCTTGCTCTCATGAGCTCAATATTTGAAAACAAGATGAAAGTATGCACTATAACAACAATATGGGCATGCATGTACCAATTCCATAAAATTAAACCTCCAAACTTGACTATATGAGCATGTATGCATGAGATGAGCTCTAATTCAACTCTATAGAACCAATTTATGTCTTAACTCTATAATTTGCCAAGAATCTAGTAAGAATCAACTTTAAGGACATCAATAAGAGCTGGAATTCCATACCTAAGTCTTCAATTAGGAGAATACAAGCTTAAGTTTGTAATTTATCCTTCAATCTTCAAGTTTCTTAGCAAAATCAAGCAATGCAAGAAGGAAATCAATTCTCTCCCTTTTCTCTCTCTCTCTCTCTCTCTCTAATTTCGGTGGGATCAAGGGAATGAAGTTAAGCAAAATGTTGCCTAAGTGTGTAAAGGCTCTACCATGATAAGATTAAACAAAAGCCACTCAATGGCAATTCCGTAAATAAGGCGACTTATATGCTTAGCTTATTTTAATCTAATTTAATCATTCCTAATCACATTTTAAGTAAATATACCATAAAATCAGAAAAATTCTACTGATCATGAGGCACTAACGATTTTCAGTTCGGCCGCCGATAAGACCTCCAATTTACAGTTTAAACATAAAACACGAACAGATAATCAAATAATCAAACAGATAAGAATACAATACAACAAACATGTTCAGTCAGTTCAGTTTAAATTTTCAATCAGTCCGTTCAGTACTTCGAGTAGCTCAATTATCAGTCATAAGCATCCCAGTTTAGCAGAAATCAGTAGGTAATTCAGTAACTTATCGGTAAACGGTATGGGGGTTGTTACAGTGCGCATGTGGTGGTTTAAGCCAAAGCTTACTTTATTCTTAACTCCTCATTTCTACAAACTTGGGGTGTTCCTTGGAGCCCAACCTAAGTTTGTCCACCTAGAACTTATATACACATACAAGCTCTCTTAAAGTTTCAATGTGAGACAATCATTTTAAAGTAACCCACATTTGAATCTTTAATTTTTCATTTCATAAATCCGAAAACGGCGTCAAGTTCCCATTCACTCATAAATGGTTTTGGCGAACCATTTGCACCGTGTGACTTGCCATGCAGCAAGGAACACGTCACCTTTTCAGACCCACCCCAAAAGATGTGTGGGTCCCACTCAAATTTGGGTTTAAAGTTGGCCCAAAATAAGCCTATAAAAAATCATAATTTCCAACAATACCATCACTACGTCCACTACACCATCTCTCTACTATCACCACAACCATTATCAAACACAAGTAACCTTCAAGATAGAATATTCAAAGGGAGTAGAAAAAGGTTCAAGTTTTCGTTGTCACCAATAGCACCACACATTTATGTAGGTAGTTTCCAACTTACACAAAATATTAAGTTTGGGATGTGCCTAAAATTTGTGTGCGTTAGAGATTGAATGGTGTGTTGTGGAGTCTATATGTAGAATAGGGCTATAAACGAGTCGAGTCAAGTTGTGCATTAGTATGTTTGAGCTTATTTATTAAGATTTTAACGAGTTTAAGTTTGACTCAATAAAAATTTAACGAACTAAAATCAAGCTATTCACGTGCCATAACGAGCCAAAAAAATTATAAATTTGTACTTACGTATGAGACTAAAATTACAATTGATACTTTGATTATACAATTATATATACGATATCTATAAATACTACAAAAAAAAAAAAAATCACTTTTTGCAACTGAAACAAGCCATAGCAAATAATAAAAAAACAGTTGCAAAAGACTTTTTGCAACGGCCCATGCGACGGCAAATGAGGGTCACAAATATGGGGGTGGCAAATACTTTTTGTGACCGCAAAACAGCAGTCGCAAACTATTTGCGACCGCCTAACCAACTTATAGCGACAGATATTTTTGCCGTCACAAAAAAAGTTTTAAAAATGCCTACAATGTATTAGCGACCATCTTCTTACCGTTGCAACAAAACAAAACAAAACAAAACAAAACAAAAAAAAACACCACAATCATATATATAGATATATATGTATATATAGTCAAATATTATATACATTAAATGTAAAGACATATTTGTAAATATCTCAACATTCATGCATTATTTTCCATTCCTTCCCTTAATAAAATTCTCTTTCTTCAAAAAAAAAAAGTGTGCAACAATAACAAGGAGTTCCTGAAATAATCCTACAAAGGTGTTTCATCTCTTGCAATTACAAAGAACATTTGACGTTACAGTAGTTCTGATTTTAAGAATCCTTCACAGTCTTGTTATAGAGTCGGAAGAAGAGTAGCCATTCTTGAGATTGCAAACATCTTCTGATTTCGTCATCTGCTTTAAGAGAGAGCAAAGTAGCTCAAGTATTAATCTAGGGAAAAAAATGGAGCTCAAGAATGCTTTAAAATAGCAACAATGATTTATACAGTATTTATAAATTCATTTTAAATTCCAACAGATGATAGTTAGGTGCTAAACAGTCAAAATTCACAAGCCCAAGCATACAAAGCAACACGAGCAATATGATTATGAGCAAAATAGAGAGAAAATGTTAAGCTATGAACAAAAAAGTGATTTTCAAACACATCAAAAAGTATGTAGCAACAAAGACTGACAAGAATGCTTGTTTGTCTTATCTCTATTCATTTTCATTCTCAACTAAGTTTGACTACATATTAGGCAAGAATTATCCATGGAAGTTTCTCAGTTGCCTCATGGTTTCTCTTTATCTTATCAAACCATGCGACATTAACACTTCTTCTACACTTTCACGTTCTTCTAATTTCAACATGTGATCTTGGAATTTAGAACAAGAAATTAAGAAAGGTCCTACAATTGTGAGATCATATAATTACTACCAAGCTAACAAATAAATCTTCAAGGTAATAGGTGAAAAATTAAAGGCATCAGTTTCAGCAGCCAAAATCATCTTAAGAAATAATGGGAAGGTAAATAAATAAATAATTAAAAAAAAAAAACCCCCCGTAAGAACTTGAAAATACCTTGCAAGCAATCACAATTCTCAGCCTCCTTCCTTACAACATCAAGAACAGAATCAAGATGCTCACTGTTCCAAAAAAAAAAAAAAAAAAAAAAAGAATCGATAACCTCAGATTTATTGACATGATCTCTCATATCATGCAATTTGAGAAAAGTCCTAGAGCACCATCATATTCTCAAAGATGCAAAAATTGCTGCTCAAAAATTGAAGTTATCAGCAATAACCAATTCCAAATTAGATTATGGACTACTCAATGTTTGTTCGAATAGTGGCATACCTATTCATGACTCTAATAGATGTTGAACAAGAGGTGAGAGAGAAGCTGTAGCAAATAAGAGCACAACATGGAGAAGGAGAAGTCAATTTTACATGAATACTTATCAAGTTATGACTCTAAGGTATATCCAGTGAGAGGTGAGAGAGAAGTTACAACTAATGAGAGCACAATATAGAGTGAAAGCCATTTATATGAATATTAAAATTCAAATAATCAAGTTATGTATGTCCAACATACCACACTACAAGAAAAATCACATTTGGCGACTAAAGTATTAGTCGCCAAAGGTCCAGTTTTTAGTCGCAAAAAGTAGGTTTTATACCTTCGCTGACTGATTTTTTTGGTCGCCAGTTTTGTCGGGAATAATTGGTCGCCCAAGGTTTTGGCGACTAAAAACGATTTAGTCGGGAAAAAGGCAGGTATTCAGCGACCAAACTTTTGGTCGCCAATGCTCAATTCCAGTTTTTCAAATTATACATTTAGCGACAACTATTTTAGTCGCCAATAGGTCATGAATCGCCGACCAAACTCATTAGTCGCCCAAACCAGCACATTTGGCGACGAAATGGTTTAGTCGCCAAAAGCATTTTTCCGAAAAAAAAAGAATTCAGCCTCCGCTACTCCCAGGTTTCGAACTGCGAACGTCCAGCCACTGTGCACCACTGTGCACCTTTACCAACAATCTCCCCACTACGCCACAAGAACATCACATGAAAAGAAATGCAACATATATTATTTATATACTATATTGACCGACATTAATACAAAACAATATTTATAAATAAAATTATTTTTATTAAATATAATTTATGTAAAAAATAAATGATTTATTAAAAAAAAATTTGGCCCACTTTTGGCGACTAAAATTAATTTTTAGTCGCCAATGCTATAAATTTCGGCTACTAATTCTTATTTCGTCGCTAAAAATCGTGACTTAGGCCTATACGGACGCTATTTTGGCGACTAAACTGAATTTTTGTCGCCAAAACACTGCTTTCAGCTACTATTTTTTTTTTTTTTTGTAGCCAAAAAAGTCCACTTTCAGCGATGAAACAGGTTTTAGTCGCCAAAACACCTATAATCGGCGACGAAACTGAAGTTTAGTCGCCAAAACCGTGACTTTTGGCTACTAAATCATTTTAGTCGCCAAAAACCGTGACTTTTGGCTACTAAACAACCATTAGTCGCTAAAAACCCTACATGTGGCGACTAAATTGCCTTTTAGTCGCTAAAAGCATTATATTTGGCGACCAAAAGAGTTTAGTCGGCGAAAGTGCGCACTTTTGGCGACGAAATCCAATTTAGTCGCCATTTCCCCTACTTTTAGCGACGAAAAACGAAATTTTGGTCGCCGAAAGTGTTTTTTGTTGTAGTGCCATACTCTCTCAATACTGCTAAAGAAAGACTTGCCAATACAAACAAACATGTAAAGTAGAAGAACCTCACGAATACGCCAAATAAAGACAACTTTAAATGTAAAACTTTCACATCTAAAATACATAAGAAAAAAAATCAACATCATAGGATTTGCACCAGCCTTACTTGAAAAGAGCAGAGCCGCAAACTTTTTGCACAAAGTAAGATTCCCAAAATAAAATTAAGGTAACCAATTATTTCTTTTTTTTTTTTCTTTTTTTTTTTTTAATGCCCTTGGTCCAAAATCATGAGGATTGACAATGCTAGTCACACTATTTATGTATTGTACTTAGTTATGCTCAGAACTTGAGACTAGCACTGGTTGAAGGGCATACTCTAAAATGTATCAGAGCATCATTAGGGTATAATCAATAAAATGTATGCTCTAGTTGAAGACATACTCTGATTCTGTAGGCAAGAACTTGAGACTAGATATCAAGAATTCCAAGCCTTTGGCCTTTTAACAATCTCCAGCATTTCTAACTATATTTTCTTTACCAAAATCGTGTGTCACACTGATATTGGTCCTACTAATCTTAAACCTTCTAATTTTGAAGAATGTCTCTCTAATGCAGTTAAATAATGTAATGCAAATAAAAGAAAGATTTTTTAGTTCAAATACGAAGCACTGGTGCATTTCTAAACAGACCAAAAAGAAAGAAAAAATTATTATACCATGTTAACTGTTTTTTACCTATGAACAAATGCTTCAAGTCATACCTAGTATTATCTTTACGTAGCGTCCCAAGCATGTCAAGAACAGTGCCATTTGCTAAAACAGCTTCAAGGCCTGAAAGATTAATCTAGAATAAGCTTCAAACGAAATACATGTGCAATGAACAGAAATTTACTGTTTATCAGCCACTTAACTCACAAGATGCCAAATACATGTGCAATGCAGCGAAATTTACTGCCCATCAGTCACTCAATTTACAAGAGAAGGAATTAACAGCAGCACTTAGATTAGCAATTAATGAATTAGCGAGTGAGAGTGATTATTCCATAATTTTCTTTCTTTTGAGAAGTAAAAGATAAGAAAAAAGTGCCATAGGGGGCACAATCAAAGTGCACAAAGAGTACACAAGAGTGCACTAACCTTAAGCCAAAAGCACAAATCATCCAGAAACATAAAAAAAGCATCAGCAATATACAACATTCCTCGAAAGGCAAAGGAAACAATTCAAGATTAAAATATATATATATATATAATGTACAGGAACTCCATATCCTCAAAAGAGCACATATTCCACTCCTTTCAAATGTTTGTCGAACAGGGAAATGTAGTGCTAAATTCAAACTTTCCCAACCCAAATATTAACATTGTGTGGAAAGCTCACCTGCTGACCTTAGCATGACTTAATACACTGCAAACTGGTATGGCAGAAGACAAATAGATCTCCACAAAATAATGCACCAAAAGGCAAAGCAAATCCTTCAAACAATACAAACAAATAAATCATATAAATAAACATCACCCAACGCCCACCAATTTTCAATATCAGTCTTAGCATCAATCTTAGCTATGTAATTTCATCATTTACAAACACTAGTCCCTTGTTTGGTCACTCAGATCACCCAAAACAAAAGAAATAAAACATTTAATCATACAATTGATATTTGAGTACTTTCAATTACGGAAGAATTGTAAAAACAAAAAATAACTCAAAATAATTGCACTTTCATGTGCAGTGAGAGTTGTGCCACGTGCCAAGCACAAACCCATCTGCACCTCCATGAAAATTGCAATTATTTTGGGTTGTTTCCACTGATTTGCAATTTTTCCTCCAAATTTCCCCATTCACCCTGAACAAGAATCAAAATTTCCAATTCCAACATTTCATTTTCCCATCAACCACACATAACAAATAGATCAACATCTCCACAAATTCCAATCTCAATCCCCCCAAACAAACACAGGTCTATGCCAATTAATGTCAAAATAACATAAATTAAACCCATCATTTCCCATACAAACACATACAGCCCTACAATAATTCAACCAAATTGAGATACAATTTGACATCATACAACACAGGATCAAATTAAAAGAAAATCAAACCTGCTGGTAGAGAGCGTAGAGAAGCAATGCACATCAATACAGAGCTTGAAATCAGAATTAAAGAAAGCAATATAGAAATCAACTATGACTAATGAAGCAGATAACAAACAACAATACAAAAACAAACACAACGCATCATAAATTTATATCAGACTATCAATCACGAAGCCTCTTCAACAGAAAATATAGCAAATTAGAATGTTTGAATCAATTTAGAAAACAAAGTTACATGAGTCACATTGAACATCATGCGACTCAAAACAAAATTCAAAATGCAATCCACCAGAGCTTCATTAGAAGCGAATTAATTGGTACATATATATATATATAGAGAGAGAGAGAGAGAGAGAGAGAGAGAGAGTGAGAGTGAGTGAATGAGTGAGCTTCATTAGCATTTGCGTTTGCTATTACTAATAATACTACTTGATTCGCCCTTTTCTCACGAGTAATCCGAAATCGTCAATTGAAAATCCTAGAATTCGATCAATGGTTAAACCCAAGCAACCGAGAGAGATGAGAATGATAGAAATCTCAAGAATTTGAAAATATATACTCTATTAAACCTAAATTGAGATACAAATTTGACATCATACAACACAGGATCAAATTAAAAGAAAATCAAACCTGCTGGTAGAGAGCATAAAGAAGCAGTGCACAACAATACAGGGCTTGAAATCAAAATTAAACAGAGCAATATAGAAATCAACTACAACTAATGAAGCAGATAATAAACAGCAATACAAAAACAAACACAACGCATCAGAAATTCAAATCAAACTATCAATCACGAAGCCTCTTTAACAGAAAATATAGAAAATTAGAATGTTTGAATCAATTCATAAAAACAAAGTTACATGAGTCACATTGAACTTTATGCGACTCAAAACGAAATTCAAAATGCAATGCACCAAAGCTTCATTAGAAGCTAACTAATTGGTACATATATATATATATATATATAGAGAGAGAGAGAGAGAGAGAGAGAGAGAGAGAGAGAGAGAGAGTGAGCTTCATTAGCATTTGTGTCTGATATTACTAATAGTACTACTTGATTCGCCCTTTTCTCACAAGTAATCCGAAATCGTCAATTGAAAACCCTAGAATTCGATCAATGGTTAAACCCAAGCGACAGAGAGAGATGAGAATGATAGAAATCTCAAGAATTTGAAAATAAATACTCTATTAAACCAAGAATTGAAAAATTGGAGGTCTCCACAGTCAGCTCTGGCAAGAAAGAAAAAGACAAGCGTCCGTGACGGAGAGGAGGCACAACAGAGGGGAGAGAGAGTTGGATTCATTCATAGAAATTAGGCGTACCAATTATGAATCTATCAAAATCTTCATCAAAAATCAATCAAAATCTTCAAATCTTCATCAACAATTGATTGAAATCTTCAAATGAACAATAAAATTGAGAGTGGAGAATCTAAAGAGAGTGAGAGAGAGTTGAGAGTGAGATTTGTAGAAAGAGAGAGAGAGACATACCGTTGAAGGTCTCTCCTTCAGTCGAAGAGAGCGCGAAATGGAGACATAATTGAGAAATAACAGTGAAACAAGTTTGGAGTTTAAGCAAAATTATATTTTGATGTAAAAAATGATTTTTTGCGATGGTTAAACAATCCGTCGCAAAAAAAAAAAAAAAAAAAAAAAAAAAAAAAAAAAAAAAAGACGAAGACGACGCAAAAAACCATATTTCTAGTAGTGAAACATACTTGAAAAAAGTCAACATTTTACCAAAATAATAATATCTATCACCACTATTATATAAATGGATTATCTATAGTTAGATATTATTTACATATAAATAAGTTTAGCTATTATTTACATTTATATGATTCAAATATATAAATATTATAATTATCCTATTTTTTATACATAGTTTTACATAATTTAATACATAAATAATATATTTATCCTATTATTTAAATAAATGTTAAACCAACTCAACTAATGAGCCGAGCTAATGAGACGAGCTTTAGTATATTTGACTTAAAAGTTGACTTTTTAGCTTACTACGAAAAAATGTGTAAAAAAATAAAGAAGTGATGTGATTCAAATAAGTCAATAAGTTGGTTTACAAGATGGTTCCCAAAAGAGACCTAAGATTTTAACGAGTTCGAGCTCGATCTCGAAATCGAACGCAATAAAAATTTAACAAACCGTGTTCAAATGAGTCTTTACTGAGCAGAACTCAAGTCTGTTTACGAACAATTCTATTTTTTGCAACTTTAATGTAGAATAAATCCAAAGTCCTCATTTATATTTTTATGTAATTTTCTGAATAAAATTTTTGTAGTTGTATTGTAGTATTACTACACAAAATAAGTGGTTCCCTACGTTGAAATAATTTTTTTAGTGAAAGTGAGGGAGTTTGAAAGAGTCAATGAGTATACATATATTCATTCATTCAACAAAGGCGGGAAGGAAATTCTGAAGAGCCAATGGCTGAATGTCATTATTAGTGCTTGCTTTAGTCAGAGAAGGAGAAGATTGAGTGTGAGAAAAAGAAACTTCATTGGAGTCTTTGGCGAGACCAGCATTCCAATCAACAACAATTAAGGCCACTTGTCTCTACATTCGCCACATTCTTTCTCTTGAGTGTGAAACTTCATTGGAGTCTTTGGCGGGACCACCATTCTAATCAACAACAATTAGGCCACTTGTCTCTACATTCACCACATTCTTTTCTCTCTCTCTCTCTCTCTCTCCTTTAACAGTATTTCCAAGTCAATTGCCATGTCAAGAAGCCAAACCAACATGATCAACATCTGGAAAATTCTATGGTGCTAGACTAGATGCTTAACAAACATTATACAAAGACTCTTGATGGGTTTTCTTATTATCTGCTAAATTGTGAATCTACAATGGTTGTTCCCTCCATTTTGGCTTTCTTTGTCCTCTCTCACCTACTCTTTCTTCACTCTGCTGGAGAAGACAACACCTCATTCCAAAACTGTCCACAGTCCTTCCAGTGTGGAAGACTTGGGCAGATATACTTCCCTTACTCCAACACCACTTATCCCCAATGTGCGTTTTGCACTGTAGATTGCAGCGAAGCAACTCCAAAACTCAATTTCGGTGTGGAGCAACAATGGTATGAAGTTCATGACAAGTTTCTTAATCATGAGGTCCAAAATGTTACTGACAAAATCCTTGAAAGCCTCATAAAATCCAAAAGTTGCGATGTTTTCACCTTCTACTTGCCCACGAGTCTTCTCATTACACCTTCTGTTTCTTTTACAGTCTCCCCCAATCTCACCTTCTTCAAATGCCCTTCCGGCGTCAACAGTGCACTTGACAAGCAGATTGAGCATTTCTTACGCCATAATCACAGTTACAGTTATTACAAAGGCTGCTTAGGCAATGCAGTTTACTATAAATACCCTGATGATCCTCATCAATCTCTTATTAATGACAGAATTCTGCAAAGCTGTGCACATATTCAACTGCCGGTGGTTTCGTTGAACGATAGCAGGAAGCGAAATGTCAGTGATCTGTTCTCTATATTGTCTTCTGAGTTTTCACTCGGATTTAATGTGTCAAAAGAATGCAGTGAGTGTCACCTCAAAGGAGGCAATTGTCATCGATACAACAGCGCCAAGTTTCAATGCACTGAGCAGGCTTACTTACCCAAAAAAAGCATTGAGCAGGCAAAACACGGTATTGGAATTTCTCTGCTGCATAAAGCATACTGTTATTTCTGATTTAATCCAAAATCTTCAATCTGTAGAAGTCTGCTCCATATGGATTTTTCATTACCTTGGTGGGGTTTGATTAATTAACTGATTGCCTGTAGTAGTAAATTACTATGTATTGTTGTATGTGGGTTAGATATACCAAAAAATATGCTCGATACACCCCTATGGGGACAAGAAAGATGTCTAAGCAAGCCATTAAAACAGAGCATTCAAAACCTAGCACTAAAAAGAACTCTCACAGCTTGAGAGCAAGGCCAAAGAAACAAACAACATGCAAAGTTGGAGGACAATGCCTTCTATTTATTTCATAGAAGGCATACGACTAGATTTCTTAGACTTGGTTAGACAAAATAGCATTCTTCTCTAGCAATAAGATTTCCAATTCTATCAAGGAGCTTCTTTTTGTTATAACCACTTGAAGATGGGTTCGTCCATGGACCAACAAATGTTTCATTTGAAAGGGTCTATGGAACCCCTTTAAGATGTTAAGATCGACGAAGATCTAGCCCATTTTGACTACCCCATCTTCTTCAATTGCTCTCTCTTCATTTGAAACCTCCCCATTTGGATTACCCCATTTTGCATTTGTGTCTATATTGACCCTGTTTGGTATTATTCGGATCTTTATATGTAAGGGATCATTTTGGAGTTTCAAGGTTCATGATCTTGGAAGCTTCTGTACAGTGGGGCGTTTTAGAGAGGACCGACTCATTATGTTCTCTATTTTCATAGTAAAACGCTTTCATGTTCTTCACCTATGGATGTAGACTTATAGAAGTACCACGTAAATCTTTTGCATGCTTATGTGCTTGTTTTGTTTATTACTTCTCAATTTTTAATTCCGTCTTAACAAATTGCCTGAGGTTTTTCTCCTTGGCATTATTTACAGGAACAAAACACGTGATATTGATACTACCAACAGGTAATATACCTCTAATCAATATCTATAAGCATGAATAAATTTAGATGCATCTATATACATCAAATGTTTTTAGCTGGTGGTTGCAAAAAGAAGTAGGTTGCCATTGATTATAGGAACAGGTAATATATGTCATTAGCCAGTATTTATATGCATGAGTATATTTAGATAATTGTTTTGTTCCTCTGCCACATTAGCTTAATTTTTCTCATTTTGCAACTCCTTCAGTTTTTGCTGGAATTGGGATTTTAGTAATCCTTTTGTTCTGCATCATAAGGAAACTAGCACAAAATGATCAATCCACATTCTTTTGGAAGACTAAAACAGAGAAATACCGAAATGTTGAGGCCTTTCTAAAGAATTATGGATCTCTTGCTCCAAAAAGGTACACTTACTTTGACATCAAGAAAATGACCAACTCCTTCAGAGTTAAACTAGGTCAAGGAGGCTATGGTTGTGTTTTCAAAGGAAATCTAGAAAATGGATCCCTTGTGGCAGTAAAGGTTCTAAAGGAATTGAAAGACAACGGAGAAGATTTCATCAATGAGGTTGCAGCCATTAGTAGGACTTCTCATGTTAATATTGTAAATCTCCTGGGGTTTTGTTTTGACGGTCACAATAGAGCTCTTGTATATGAGTTCATGCCTAATGGATCCCTTGAGAAATTCATATATGATAGGAATTCGTTGACATATCACCAATTGGGATGGGAAGCATTGTACAAAATTGCAGTTGGCATTGCTCGAGGATTAGAGTACTTGCATCGTGGTTGCAATATGCGAATTTTGCATTTTGACATAAAGCCTCATAATATTCTTTTAAATGAAGACTTTTGCCCAAAGATCTCCGATTTTGGCCTTGCTAAACTGTGCCCACAGAAAGAGAGTATCGTATCACTATTGGGTGCTAGAGGGACAGCTGGCTATATTGCCCCTGAAGTATTTTGTAGAAACTTTGGGGGAGTTTCACACAAGTCAGATGTCTACAGTTATGGAATGATGATTCTAGAAATGGTCGGAGGAAGAAAGAATATTGATATCAAAGTTGATCACACAAGTGAGATATATTTTCCAGATTGGATATACAAGCGACTTGAGCTAGATGGAGAAATTGGAGTGCATGGCATTATGAATGATGAGGCAAATGAAAGTGCAAGGAAGATGATTATAGTTGGCTTATGGTGCATACAAACTGATCCATCACACCGGCCATCAATGAACAGGGTGGTAGAGATGCTAGAAGGGAGCCTGGAGTCCTTGCAAATCCCGCCTAAGCCTTACTTGTCTTCTCCCCCAAGATCACCACCAAATTCTACACTCATGCCATAACTGCAATTCACAATGCATACTTCTATTGCGAATGTGATGTGCACCGGTGAAAATTAGGTAAACCGTATCTCTATTTTGCTTGTGTTTGACAATTGTGATTACTACAATTCAAATTTTGCCTAGGGTTTAAAAACTAGTTACAATAAAAAAAAATTCTAATATCATGAACCTCTACAAATAATACTAGTATGCCTATTTCATAGTACTATTAAATCAAGATCTAGAAAATTGTTTAGAACAAAAATACCAGATGTTTTTTCAATTTGATTGCTTCACACAAAGGCATTCAAATTAGAGGATTAGACTGCTTCACTTTAGACCTTAAATTGCTCCAAACAGAGTACACCCTATTTCAAAGGTAAATATGGAGGTTAATAACAATTTACTTGTTTTTCAGAGTCAACCTGATCAATAAATTGATAGAACTTTGATGAATTCTATTAAATTTGAAAATTTTGAGTCCCCAAAATTTCAAGTCAAGCCCAGTACCAATGGTTGAGGAAGAGGAATATGGGGACTGCTATTGTGACAATTGTTCTAAGGACTTTGAGGATTTATTTTGAGCCTATTTTGATTATTTGAACCGTTCATATTATAGATTTTGTCGAACAGATTATTCATACAAAAAATTAAGTTAATCGGATATTCATAACCCAATTATTGGATTCTAATTATTTTAAAAAACATTATCAAAATAATGATAGCTATTTATTTTTTACACAAAAATGTGGTCTTTTTATAGAGTTGCAAATATCTAATTAACTTGATTTTTTCATTAATGATCTACTTGACAAACTTTATAATATGAACAGTTCAAATTATCGAAATCGGCTCCGAATGATACCCCACGAACCTTAGGGATTTAGATCTCTCTATCGCATAGTTGTATTGGAATATCTCTATCACATATCTAATGGGTATCAATGATGGATCTAGGGTTGGAACTTTGGGAGGCAAAAACATATATAACTTCTCATCTTTTGAAATTGTCTTACTAATTACAAGTATAATAATATACGTGATTCTTACAATTTTTGATGAATATAAAAAAATTCATTATACTATTTTGTAGCCATTAGATATATAATAGAGATGATTAGTTTGGTGCAATTTAAACAAACATAAATAAGTTGTAAATTTGATACACATCCCAGTACGCCAACAAAAGTACACATGCACGGAACAAAAAATATTGTTTAGGGGTTACATGTTCAATCGAAAATAATTTCAAAAAATTAAATAAATCTAGCAAATTACTTTTTTCATTTTCTCTAAAATTCCGAACTATGAATTAGAACTCGTATAATTGATTAGATCACCATTTTAAGTCATTTTATTAGTTAACCTAAACAAGCAAATTAACAGTATGCATACCTCTTTGATTTTTAAAATAAAAAATGAAGAAAAACACATACCATAAACATATGGTTATCGATTTAGTCAAAAGACACTAAAGTTTGAAGGATATTTATCATCTTACAATTTTATTTTATTTTATTATTATAATATTTTTGTATAAAAAATAATATTTTTCATCTTACTATTTTATTATTTTTATAAAACTTTATCAATTTTTTTCTTAGATTTTATTGACAGAACAATTTAAAAAATTTTAAAACTAGAGTTAAATTTTTAGAAAAAGGTCATTTTTCTTGTCTTTTGTTTTTTGTATTTAGCAAAAGTTTATTGAACTATTTACATATTTTTTAGAATCTTCGAGTAGCTTTAACAACAACAAAAAAAGAAAAAAACAAATTAAAATTCATTAAAGGCAAAAATTTAATAGACAAATGGTACTAAAATATTATTTCAAAAAATTATGGAGTATGCTCACATCTCAACATTTTCTTAAGTCAAAGAGAACTATCTGGATCTAAGGATGAGTCCTATGCGATCACGATACTTCAAGTCAATTGGACGAGAATTTATTTCATAAGTCTTACTTAGAAGTATTTTTTTCCTTCACTTTGGTTGTAACGCCCTCAAAATAATACAAATAACCCAATTCATAAGAGAAATAAATATAAAAGAATTCATTCACTTTCATATATCAGAGTTCGTACTACAAAAGGTATTACATGCATTATACATTCATAAACATTCATCCTGAATCTACAGCATGTGATACAAGTCAATAACAACAAAATAAATGCCTATGGGCTTATATCTTTCCAAGATATCACTTGGTTATAACAAAGAAAGAGTCCTAAGTTCTATACACGTAAAGCCCTTGGCTTGAATAAACACGTAGACAAAAATGACAAGAGCCTTCAGCTCCAAAGTCATCCTAGTCTATGCCCTTGGAGAAAGCATATCACATGTACCTAAAAATGGTTTCCCAAGTAGGGTGAGCCAAAGCCCAGTAGAGATAAACTAACACAATATATGAGATTTAACTAAGATATAAATGTCTGATAAATATTCAATATTCATGACCAACTTACATTCTCCTCATAACCATTCAACATTGTTACTCATATTTCAGTCCATTCTCATTTATTCTCTTCGAGTTAATTCATCTCATTCTAAGTCATGTGATAACTACACTTAATTTTACAAATAACTCAACTGAGACTACAACTCAGTGGTTCTGTTTTTCATACAAACACTTCAACCTTGCCATTTTACAAAAATTTCATTCGCGGGATCGGCACCCATATATACATAAGGTTTCAGGACTTTCACCCTGGACACTCCGCCCAACTTAATTCTCAATGAAGTCCATCCCCTATCTCCTCTCAAGCAATGGAGTACATCCCCTTTCTTCTCCCAAAACGAATACATATACAATGCATTTACAAACATCGTCATATACAATGACTATCCATAACACATATTCAATGCCTTAGTCATACCGTCATATTCAATGACACAACTTAAATGATTAGTTTCAATTTACCTAATCCTCATGCAATTTCTACAACAATCATAGCTATCATTCACCGATAGCCTAAAACAGTTATTTCTAAACAGGTATACAATCTTTTAAACAAATAATTTATCAAATTTCCATAGGTGAGTGATTTAACAAATCCAACTACACCATTCATTCACACATCCTTCCAATTTCATATTTTCCATACCAATTTCATCATTTATGCGAAATGATTAATTAACACAAACTAGGGCACACTTTTTCCCTCTTTCAAATATCAACCCCAAGGTCAAATTTCACCATTTTAACACTAGAAACTTCATATACAAAGCCCCAGAGCCATTTTGTAAACCAACGAGGAAAACCCGTCTTTTAATTTTGAACCCAAACCCTAGCTTTACTCAAATCTTCCCAAATTCCACCATTTATACGTAACAACAAATACCTAGGTTAAAAACCATATTAAGGTGTAGAATATCCATACCTCAAAGAGAAAAGACGAGCTAAGCAAGAGAGAAGCCTCAAAGATGCCGAAATCTAACTCTAATCGATTCAAAGTGATGATCTTGAGGAGCTCTACCTTTTTAATGAAGGCGCAAGGGTGGATGAATCACTAGATCTAGGTGAAAATCTAGAGAGAGAGGGTATTTTAGAGAGAGAGAGAGGGTCTCACTTTAGGGTTTTGAGAAGAATAGATCTGAAAAAGTGATGTAAAAGTGCTTTTCGCAATCTGATATACGCGCACTCCGCTCAAGCGAAGAGTTTGACGCTCGAGCATCAGACACAACATTTCGTTCCACTCGAGTACAAGAAGGTCCAGCTCGAGCGTAGAATATACACATCCAGTAGTTATGTAGACACAGTCAACCCGCTCGAGCGCAAAGAAAGCCGCTTGAGCGCCCACCCTCTCGAGCATAGAAAACGCCACTCGAGCATAAAAAACACTCTCCCAGTACTTTTACAGACGCGCCAAATACTGCGAGTGTGCAACTCCCACTCAAGCGCAAGAAGGCCCGCTCGAGCGGAGCACCAAAATTCTAGGCAACTAAGTTTGGGAAAAGCATGCAATCAACCTATTCCAAACTCAATCATAACAATCCAAAGGCCAATTTCAAGAGATATAAGGGAGAAAAGAGGTAGACAACAATATGGAAACATTAAACCCGAGTCCGAAATATAACAAATGATGGGTCAAAATCGGGATCACTATATTGGCCCTTCATGTTTCAATTTTTTTTCTCAAATTTAATCCTAAAACTAATTTCTATTCAAAATTAGACAAAAATGTCACATTCTCACTTGACATAAAAAATATATTATTATATTGAGATTTAAATTTATGTCAAATGTATGAGTTATATATAATAAAATATTTTTTTATCATGTGACTATCAATGTGTTATTTTTGTCTAATTTTGAACATAATTAGCTTTTGAAGTAAATTAGAAAAAAAAACTTGAAATATGAAGAGCCAAAGTAGGGGAAAAAATGGGAATTTTTGTTAGGATCCCTGGTATTAAGATTTTATAGCATAAAAGACATCCAATATTTTCATAATGTCAAAGGTCCCTCATACATCGATTCATAGAAATTTCAATCCAGAGAATTTCTCTAGACTTCCTAGAGAAATTCTCTCCAAATTTCTCTAGACTTCCCACTCTCTAGTTTGCAAAAAATTTTCTCTTTTGTAAAATTTCTCTAGTTTGCACAAATTTCTCTGGTTTGCAAATTTATCTGGCAAATGATATGCTTCCACCATCATAATAATCTCAGTAGTGGTCTCTAAATTGAAATTTCTCTGGTTTGCACAAATTTCTCTAGTTTGCAAATTTCTGTGGCAAATGATATGCTTCCACCACCATAATAATCTCAGTAGTGGTCTCCAAATTGAAATTTCTCTAGTTTGCACAAATTTCTCCAGTTTGCACAAATTTCTCTGGTTTGCAAATTTCTCTGCAAATGATATGCTTCTACCAGCATAATAATCTCAGTAGTAGTCTATGTAATCAAAGGAACACTAATTTCATCCAAAAAATCTTCTATGTAGTCCACAAAATCTCCATCTTCACCACTCAAAATCATAATCAAATGGTTCAACACCACACCCGAAGATTGCGAACATCGAAAACCCCTCGGATCACCCAAAGCCATCGAAAAAAACCTAACCCTACCAAAGCTCAGTTACGAAACTACCGAACAATTATGAACTTTCCAAAGAAGAGATGAAGAATCGAGCTTATCTATATATATATATATATATATATATATTCTAGAGCATGTGTGTATTTGTAGAAGAATAAGGGACCAGCAGAGGCAACGGTAATAACAGCTCCAGTGGGGCCTTTAGCGAGAAAGTTTCTGTTAGCAAAAGTGATGATCTATTCATAATCGATGAAATAATCCATGGATAAGGATGCTTTGAGCTTCGCTTGATGGAAAGAGAGTTGAAGAAGACGACAATGACGATGACGATGAACTCCAACGATGGAGGTTGTAACAACCCCGATCTCTGATTAGCCTATAATCCTTAATTAAGAATACTTAATGAGTAATTAAGGAGGAATCATGTGTGAATTGTGTTTATATCTGTTCATGGTAGGAATATATGTCTGTATTTCTATTTCGATACGCGAATTGAAGGCCTTATCAGCATCTGATCACAAAATTGACCAAGTTTACGTGTTATTTAGAATATTTGGCATGTTATGGTAGGTTTAATTGGAAGGTGATTTGGAACCAAATAATTAGAATAAATTAGATTAAATTAAGTTAAGCCAAGCTTAATTAAGTCCATTAATCAAGCCTATATAAAGTTTATACACACACTAGAGCTTTCTTTGTTCATCATTTCTTGAGGAAAAAACGTGAGAGAGGGAGAGTTAGAGTGAGATGAGTGAATTCAAGTAAGAAAGAAGAAATTGCTAGAGAATTAAGTGGGTATTTGGGAAGTGGCTATTTTTTAGGCTTTTTGGCTTTTTGGCTATTTTAGCTTTTGTGTTTGGAAAGATATGATGGATTTTTATTTGAGTTGTTGTATTGAAAAATTTGTTTGAAATGATGCTTGAGGTAGAAATGACAAATTTGTCCCTAACCTCACTTTTTCCAAAATTAGTCTAAAGGGGCAAATTAATCATGGGTCAATTGTTATGGATCCTTATGAACGTCTCTGTGCACATGAGTCAACTGTATACGTCCCGTATAAATGGGTCAATTGTTCTGTTAGCACTAATGGATGTACCACGCTTGTGACGCCCCGAGTCTACACTATTGGTTGCAGTCAAGGGAGAGTCACTAATGAGTCCTATGGTCAATAACCAAGTAAGATCCCAGATCGCCAGAGGAGTCAAAATAGCCTCCCTTCTAAGTCTGGCTTTCTTAGGCAGCGCACTACCCTTTTGACAGATCTTAAAAGGTATTGACACAAAGTCTCATAAGCAACAATAAGGTTCATACACAGAATATAAATACATAACAACCGCAATATACTTAATTCAAAAAATGGTTCCATTACATTACATCCCAAAAGAAAGCTTAAATCTTCACACGAGTCTTACAAAATATCCAAAAAGAAACTTCTAATTTTTCTAGGATAGCCAAAAGTCTTCGAAAGTTTCAGGCTCGTCGTCTCTCGCTATGAGTTCTTCTTCGACACCTGGCATGATACGCTGTGAGCTTTGAATGCCCAGTAAACACACACACACCCCGCTCATTTTTCCCAGTCCAATACACAAACACAAATATAACATCAAGTAGTAAAGCATGATACCCAGATAAATAAATAGATAAAGGGTTAAGTTAGATGTCAGTAAACTAGAAATCCCCCAAAGAGATTTCGTCCTCCCAACCACAAGAATCGGACGCGGATTATTCGGTATGCCCCCTCTTTTGCTGCTTTGTTGCAGACCTAACCTCGGATGCCTACCAATGGTTATGTACCATGTAGTGCCAACCGCAGGGCCTCAAAAGAGACGGTAAAATAGGGCCTTGCCCGAATCCCTCCTCACACCAAACCACCTAAGGTCCGAATACAACCGCTCCGTTCAAGGGTTCCGAAAATCACTTGCGCAAGACTTTAACTTTCAAATAGGGAACGCATCCCAACAATCCATATATCACATATCCTCATCTTTTCATTACTCAAGTGCTCGAAAACCCAATACCCTCCCAATTAGGTTTCCCGTTGAGTTAAATATTTTACATCAAGGTTAGACAACTTAACAAGATAAAAATACCCACACAAGCATGCATCAATAAGGTGAAGAAGATGAACAACATAACATAACACATACATTATCATGCCAAGATATGATCATAAGCTAATAAACATTTTCATGAATACAAGGGCATAAAACATCCATGCATAACAAAATTTTCAGATTTAATATCACATAAAGATTAAAATGAAAGGACTATTTTAGATCCTTCACCGGACTTGGCCTTCCTATGGTTCGTAGAGAATTTGATCTAATTTCTAGAACATTTTTCAGAAATGGGATTGCTTTTCCAGATTTTAAGTTATTTAGAAAATATTCCAGTGCTGTCCAGAATCTGTCCAGATCCGTCGACCGTTACGAAAAATTGATTTTCTTGCAAACCGCTTAATGTTTTTCGATGAAACAAATTTTAGTTGAAAGATAACACTTTAAGGAAGATTTTTACATAAAATAGAGGTCCAGAATAATTTTGTACATTTTTCTAGAATTTCTGGAGTGGGCTACAAAAACAGATTCTAGGGTACTTTGCCCAAAACAAGAAGATTTATGAAAAAATAGGTTCCACCAAGGGAAAGTTTCACTTATTTTGTGAAGAAAATATGCTAAATATCACATGTTTAACTCAACAAATTTGTTTGAAAGAGTGCCCTTGAAAAGTTGAGAGATTGATACAAAAGAAGATGGTTTTGTGCCAAAATGGAGAAACTACAAGAGACATGGAATCAATACTCAACCCTTAGCATTTTTAACATAAGAACTTAGTAATAACATATCTGAAAACATTATTTAGAACCTTTAGAAACATGTATTGAAAAAAGGAAAATGAAAGAGAAGGTTGTGTTTGTGGCTTACCTACTAATTTGGTTTAGTCATTGGTTTAGCTAGTTTGGAGAAATCTTGGATGAACCTCTGTTAATAACCGGCCAATCCTAAGAAGCTACGGGTTTCTAACACGGTTTTTGGTTGTCTCCAATCTAATTTTGCCTCTACCTTGGTTGGATCCACCGTAATCTCATTCTCTGATACCACGTACCCTAAGAATTTTACTTCATTCAACCAGAACTCACATTTACTCGCTTTGGCATATAACCGATTATCCCTAAGAACTTGGAGGACAGTCCTTAAATGTTGCTCATGCTAAAGTCTACTTCCCGGGTTGGCGGCAATCCCGGTAATTCCGTAGGAAATACATCTGCATATTCGCATACTACGCGTGGAAGTTCTATTTCCCCTTGGTCTTCCTCATTTAAAATCAGGCTTGATATCCTACCCACAAGTTGATCGCGCCACTGCGTTCGATGTTTTGTTGAAACCATGGGGTCTTGCCTATCCTCCTTAAACTGGAAATGTGTTCCATCTCGCGTATGAGCTACCACTTTCTTCTGGCGATAGTCGATCACCACTCGATGGGCGGACAACTAGTCCATGCCCAAGATGATATCGAAGTCCGTCATTTTCATGACACGAAGGTCGCAAGTTAAGCGTAGGTCCGACATTCCTATCTTACAGTCCTTACAGATCGATCCTACCCGAACGCATACTCCCATAGGTGTCATTACACTTAAGGCAGTTTCTAAAGGTTCACATATAAGTTATAATCACTTAACATAAGCAGAGGATATAAAAGAATGCGATGCACCAATATTAAATAAAACATGCACCCAAGAATTGTATAGTACTAAATTACCCTCAATTACAAACGGGTTCGCTTCTTCCTCTTGCAGGGCAAAAATTCTGCCGGTTGCCTTCTGGTTGCCACTGGTCTGGGCGTTCTGAGTTCTCCCACTATTCCGGTGCTGCTACCCGGTAGATCCTGTCTTATTCGTCCAAGGCTTCTGCCCACCTAACGCCTGGGCATTTGCTCCAGAACCTTCTCCTTGGTATCCAGATGGAGGGAGTTGGGGCATTCACTCTTTTTGTGCCCTAATTGTTGGTAATGAAAGCACTGGATTTGTTCCATCGGCCTTTGTTGACAGCCTCCTCTCTGGATCTGTTGCTGCGGTTGATGTCGTTGCTGTTGTGTTGTGGTCTGGAGTAGGGCTTTGAGGTCAGGTTTCAAGTGTCATTTGGTCCTTTTCCTCTTAAATAGTCATCCTTGACTTCTTTTCGTATAATTCCTTCCCCTTTCTATCTTGGAGTATGGTGTTGTATCCTTCTGGTTGCTCCTTTTGGTCCCTCATGAAGTTGGTTTACTTCCCGTAAGCTCCAAATCCTCTTGGATTCTACCTCTTCTCATTCTTAAGTCAATGTTGTGCCAACTATTTCCACAAAGATGGCAAACTCCCCTAGAATTTGATTCTTAATAAGGGTTAGGATTCTTGGTCACGGTTACTAGTCCATTCTTAAGGTTTCAATTTCCTGGTACCGCATTCCTATCGTTGCTTGCGAGCTCGTGTTATTACTTGCCTCGGAGTGTGGTCCACCATTTGTCGTTCTTTGAATGGGGTGAGGCGTAAGTCAAATTCTAACTACAGAGGCAGTTCCTTATGGTTAAGCAACTAATCTTAAGTTAGAGTTTAATTATCCTAGGGTGTTCACACAGCATAACTTCATGTATACATAATAATAATGACAAGATTCTTAAAATTGGATTGAAGTGGAGACGAAGAATACGAAGCAGTTATGGTGATAACATCAGGATTAACTGAAATATGGATGAATGGTATGATGTTATGGTTTCAAACTTCAATGTGATCAAGGTTATAGATGTAGTGACTAGACTAGATATTTAACTTGAAACTGCGTTGGCCATCCGCGTTTCAAACTGAATATCCAAGATTCATCACCGAGCAAAGAAAATGAAATTATTTACAAGAAGCCTTGGGCTAAACAAAATAATCAAGGGTCAAAGGAAGTCAAATTTACAAATAGTAGTATATAAAATAGGACTAGATAGACAAGACTTAATCTTGGAAAAGGATGACATTGAATAAAGGTTACGAATACAAGATGAGGGTACGACAATCAATAAAAGACGCGTAGAACTAATAGTATCCCCTACTGCGCGATGTGAGGCCGCACTCAAAATTAAAACCATTTCACGATCCTAAAGTAGGTCCTCATGAATTGATATTGGTGTGCCCGAAATTCGAAGAAATTCCCTAAGATAGGTCAAGAAAGATTCTATTTTCGATGTCCTTGATAGAATAGGTAGTGTAATAATATAACATAGTCAGGGCAAGGTAGTCTCTAACCGTAGGTCGAAACACGTGGGTAAGGGTTGAACCTAGGCTTTAATACCATTCTGTGACGCCCCGAGTCTACACTATTGGTTGCAGTCAAGGGAGAGTCACTAATGAGTCCTATGGTCAATAACCAAGTAAGATCCTAGATCGCCAGAGGAGTCAAAATAGCCTCCCTTCTAAGTCCAGCTTTCTTAGACAGCGCACTACCCTGTTGACAGATCTTAAAAGGTATTGACACAAAGTCTCATAAGCAACGATAAGGTTCATACATAGAATATAAATACATAACAACCGCAATATACTTAATTCAAAAGATGGGTCCTTTACATTACATCCCAAAAGAAAGCTTAAATCTTCACACGAGTCTTACAAAATATCCAAAAAGAAACTTCTAATTTTTCTAGGATAGCCAAAAGTCTTTGAAAGTTTCAGGCTCGTCGTCTCTCGCTATGAGTTCCTCTTTGACACCTGGCATGATACGTTGTGAGCTTTGAATGCCCAGTAAACACACACACACCCCGCTCATTTTTCCCAGTCCAATACACAAACACAAATATAACATCAAGTAGTAAAGCATGATACTCAGATAAATAAATAGATAAAGGGTTAAGTTAGATGTCAGTAAACTAGAAATCCCCCAAAGAGATTTCGTCCTCCCAACCACAAGAATCGGACGCGGATTATTCGGTATGCCCCCTCTTTTGCTGCTTTGTTGCAGACCTAACCTCGGATGCCTACCAACGGTTATGTACCATGTAGTGCCAACCGCAGGGTCTCAAAAGAGACGGTAAAATAGGGCCTTGCCCGAATCCCTCCTCACACCAAACCACCTAGGGTCCGAATACAACCGCTCCGTTCAAGGGTTCCGAAAACCACTTGCGCAAGACTTTAACTTTCAAATAGGGAACGCATCCCAACAATCCATATATCACATATCCTCATCTTTTCATTACTCAAGTGCTCGAAAACCCAATACCCTCCCAATTAGGTTTCCCGTTGAGTTAAATATTTTACATCAAGGTTAGACAACTTAACAAGATAAAAATACCCACACAAGCATGCATCAATAAGGTGAAGAAGATGAACAACATAACATAACACATACATTATCATGCCAAGATATGATCATAAGCTAATAAACATTTTCATGAATACAAGGGCATAAAACATCCATGCATAACAAAATTTTCAGATTTAATATCACATAAAGATTAAAATGAAAGGACTATTTTAGATCCTTCACCGGACTTGGCCTTCCTATGGTTCGTAGAGAATTTGATCTAATTTCTAGAACATTTTTCAGAAATGGGATTGCTTTTCCAGATTTTAAGTTATTTAGAAAATATTCCAGTGCTGTCCAGAATCTGTCCAGATCCGTCGACCGTTACGAAAAATTGATTTTCTTGCAAACTGCTTAATCTTTTTCGATGAAACAACTTTTAGTTGAAAGCTAACACTTTAAGGAAGATTTGTACATAAAATAGAAGTCCAGAATAATTTTGTACATTTTTCTAGAATTTCTGGAGTGGGCTGCAAAAACAGATTCTAGGGTACTTTGCCCAAAACAAGAAAATTTATGAAAAGAGAGGTTCCACCAAGGGAAAGTTTCACTTATTTTGTGAAGAAAATATGCTAACTATCACATGTTTAACTCAAAAAATTTGTTTGAAAGAGTGCCCTTGAAAAGTTGAGAGATTGGTACAAAAGAAGATGGTTTTGTGCCAAAATGGGAAAACTACAAGAGACATGGAATCAATACTCAACCCTTAGCATTTTAACATAAGAACTTAGTAATAACATATCTGAAAACATTATTTAGAACCTTTAGAAACATGTATTGAAAAAAGGAAAATGAAAGAGAAGGTTGTGTTTGTGGCTTACCTACTAAGCTTTGCACAAGAAGCTCTCTTCTTCCTCCTTCTTCTCCTCTAGACTTCTCCTTCTTGCTCTCCTCCCTCTCTCTAACCGAAATGTGTGTGTGAGTGAGTGTGTTGTGTGTGTTTGCAAGCTAGGGGGTGTGTTGATATTTATAGACAAACCTTTGAGGCAAAAAGTCCTAAAAGCCCCTTAGTTGGATATGGATGGAAAGGTTAGGATTTGTTTGAATTCTAAAGGAATGGAAGGGAATTGGGAGGCTTTTTCATTGGTTTAGGCAACTCCTAGTTGTAATGAAACTAGTTCTTGGATTTTGCATCCTAGGTCTAGGTCACTAGGTTATGTTTTCCTAGAAGTTCATGATGGTGTTTCTTGAAAATTGGCTCCTCCTTGGGGAAGTGTGATGGGGTTATTATTTAAATCATTTTAGGTTCTAGGCACACTCCTCTAGGTGTATATATATGTGTATATGTATCTTACAAGATTGATAGTACTTAAGGTACAAGGAACAAGTACTAGTTTTTGGGGCAAGTCTTGAATTTAATTAAAGGGTGAGGGCTTGGAATTAAATACATGTAACTTGGGTAGATTTAAATTAGGTTAGGGAACCTAATCTCCTTAGAAAAATTCCTGTTTTGCTAAAAAAAATAAAATCAAATGCCAACTGACAAGATTTGAAATAATTAAAATAACCGAGGGGCTTTAAGAAAATAATTCAAACATTAGGGTTCTTTATAGAGAATACATTTTTCAGGGGCTTCACAATGTATGACTATCTGTGAGCTTTGAATATGAATATGAATCTATTTCTGAATCTATTATGGACAATATTCATTAATACCTTTACTTTTTTATTATTCACTAGGCTCTAACTCACTGTAGTATTTATGTATGTAGGTGATCAGGTGTGTGATTAGGCCTAAGCTGCTGCCTGGATCTGTTTTGGAAACCAACCACAGCGCCTCCCGAGGATGTTCCCAAGTTAAAGTGTGGTTATGTTCTGTTAAGAAGTTTTAAGATTTTGTTTTATTCTGTTTGTTTGAACAATTTTTGTAAACTCTGTATATTGGGCTAAGCCCCTTTTTGATTGTATCTGAAATGATGATGTAAGACCAACATGGATATTAACGTCACAGATATGTATGTAAGTATCATATTTTCTATCTCATGTATGTCTACACAACTCTATGGACGTTATATGTTGTATTTGCTTTCGCTAGCCCTTGTATTTTGTTTAATTTGTTCAAAGGCCATTGGTAATCCTAGGATTACTAGCTGGTTACAATGCTAAACCTAGAGGGACGGGTTTAGGTCATGACAAAGGTGGAGTTTGTCGGAGAGAAAAGAGCAGAGAGAGAGGAAGAGAGGGAGAGGCAGTTTGATTTAAAGGGATCAAATTTCGCTGTATATATGGGTGTCAGGGGTTGAGGGACCTTATCCATCATAAAATAATATTGTAGATCTCTTCCATTATTAAAATGGGAGAGGGACCTTAGACTAATTTTCTCAACAATAAATAAATAAATTTAATTAAATTTAAAAAAAACACACACACGTACACACATACACACACACACTTGAAGGGTCATAGTGAAAAAAATAGCTAAACATAACCCCTACTAGGGCACAGAAAACATGTCCATTATATATAAATGAAATATATTACTCATAGTGATGCATAAAAGGGATAAATTGTAATTTACCAACCACAACACGAAGGGGATGATAATCAGAGGTGACCTCACCATAACAGATGTCACCCCTACCACTACCACAACTCCCCACTTGCATCACCATCTTTACTATTACAACAACTGTCGCTTCAACCACCACCATCACTACTACACAATCGCCACCACCATCAAATCACCACAAATACCATCACTACGTCCACTACACCACCTTTCCACTATCACCATAACCATTATCCCTCCACATCGTACACTACCACCACCGTCACCATCATCATTAGCACCATAACCACCACTATCATTGTCATTGTCGCATCCGCCACCTCACCATCATCACAATATATTCATATTGAAAGAGAAAATTTAAAAATACTAATAAATTTCAAATTTCATCTTGTCTTAATTTCAACATTAATTTTTATCAAATAATTTTTCAATTCAATTAGTGCAGCATTTAATTTTTCATTTTATCAAACACAAGTAACCTTCAAGATAGAATATTAAAAAGGAGTAGAAAAAGGTTCAAGTTTTCGATGTCATCAACAGCATCACACATTTATGCAGGTAGTTTCCAATTTATACAAAATATTAAGTTTGGGATGTACTTAAAATTTGTGTGCCATAGAGATTGAAAGATGTGTTGTAGAATCCCTATATAGAATAGGGCTATAAACGAGTCGAGTCAAGCTGAGCATTTGTATGTTTGAGCTTATTTATTAAGATTTTAACGAGTTTAAATTCGACTCAATAAAAATTTAATGAACTGAGCTTGAGCTATTCACATGCCATAACAAAGCAAAGAAATTATAAATTTATACCTGTGTATGAGATTAAAATTGCAATTGATATTTTGATTATACAATTATATATACGATATCTATAAACATACTAAAAAAAAGTCAATATCTTACCAAAATAATAATATCTACCACCATTATTATATAAATGTATTATCTATAGTTAACGATTATTTACATATAAATAAATTTAGCTATTATTTACATTTATATTATTTAAATATATAAATAACATATTTATCCTATTTTGTATACATATTTTTTTAAGTCATTATTTATTATTATTACTTTAATTTTTTTGGCTTCATTAATTGTGTGGCTACATAGGAATTTAATGTAATATTTAATTAGTTTACTGTGTTATTTAGTGATATATATTTATATATATAATTAATCTGAATATTTATATATATATATATATAAGAGTTACTTATATATTTGTATAATATAATATGTAAATTAGGTTATAAGCCTTAGAGGCTCACCAAAACAAAACAAAACAAAACAAAACAAAAAAGAAGCAGCAACAAGCCGCGAGAAAGAGAGAGAGAAGGCAAGGAGAGATAGGCGAGGTAGAGAGAAAAACAAAGGGGTTAGCGTTTTATTTTGGTGACTTCATTAATTCTTTAAGTAACTCTTTTAATTTTTGAAAAATAATTGTGAGTGCAAAACCCACTTCCCTTAATTTATGTTTCTTTCGTTATTTTTATTTATTTATTTATTTGATGTTGGTTTGATATTGTATTTGCATAAAGATGATGGATTGATTTTAATTATTTTGATTAGTTGTGTATGCAAGGTTTAGGGTTTTTATATGTATTTATTTTGTGGTTGTAATCACACTCATGGATATATGAAATTAAAATAAACTTGGAACCCATAGATAAATTCCAAATACTCCACCATAACTTCATAAATTGTTGTTTTATTTGAATGCTGGTGAGAAAGAGCGTATAAAAAAAAAGTGAAGATTATGAGATTTATTTGAATGTCTTAGGCTCGACATTGTGATATTTGTTCTCATCAGTAGATCAGGTGTTATGTATATGTATATATATATTGTTTCCTCGTTCTCAAGAGTAGACGAATGCTTTGATTTACGCGCGTACATATATGCTAACCTTCCGAAAAGTGTAGGCCAAACTCAGGACGATATCCCCGTGCAAGTTTGGCTTCGGAGTGGTGTTAGGTACATGGGAGGCACGTGTGATATATGTGTAGGGCGGAAGTGAAGGACCAAAATAGTGGAGTTAAGGTACAAAGAATTAAATATGAACTTATTGGTTTAGTTTGAATTGTATTGATTTGTACATCTTGGAAAATAGTAAACGACCTCGTTAGAATACGAAATTTGGGCAGAGACATGTATAAGTAATTCTAAACAACTTTTGTATTTTAACTTTTTACTAAAAAGATCAATTAAAACTTATAATTGGATGATCTTGGTTATAATAGTTTGTTATTCATTTTAGCAATGCAAATTTTAGATGATGTTTTAATGCACGAAACAAGCTCATTTTTATTGATTTCGCGTAAACTGAAGTAAAACATTATTTTGAACACATGTTGTGTTTTGAACATTTCCGAAAAAAATCATCTTAGGAAAGTTTCTTTTCGTTTTCAGTTTCAGATTCTTCAGTTGAATTCCATCTAGGTTCTTCTATGTAGTTTTTCTCTCAACCTATTCAGTTTCTACTAAATTCATCCAAGCTACCTTTTAGAAAATTTGATTCTATACAACTTTTGTTCTTTGAGTTTTGGTCACTTCGAATGATTTAAGCATGAAACAGTGCGTTTTTATACTTTTTCAGCAATTTACTTATGATTAAATTATACTAATTTTATTTATTTGCAGAATGGTGGGTCTTACTAACTTTTTATGTAGGGCTGACCCACTATATTTTTATTTTTATTTTATTTTATTTATTTTATACTTAATTTATATTTAGTTATGTACAGACAAGAAACTAAATATCATCGTATCTCAAGAAACTACCCCCTCGCCTCGGTGCGGGTGAAACTATTTGTCTTGTCCCATAATAAGAATTAAATATACTTTTGTTTGTGTCTAGTGGATACGTGGATGCCAAATCTTATACTCATACCAGTATACTTGTATACTGACCCGTTTTGTCTCTTGGCATCTCAGGTGTGTTCTATTTGAGCGCAGCTGAGCTTCCTTTGCAGGATTAGTTGGGACTACGTTGGTGACAAGAAATAACTACGATAGTAGGACATGTCTTTCAGATTTCTTTTGATTTCTGGAGTTTATGATTGATATTAGTTTTTTTATTTTTTTATGACCTTAGTATTTTGACAATTTGGCATTGTGGGTTATTTTTCAACTTTACATTATTTGAGTTGTTTTGACTAGTTGTTGTTACTTTAATATCAGAGGTATTTGATAGTTATGATTTTATGATGGATCGTTTGGTTGGCGTTTGTTAATTTTTTTTATCCCTTGTATTTTTTTTAGCATTGAAATTTACTTAAACCTTATGGAGATGATAACATTTAGATTTTGTTTCACCCCTAGGATTTGGATGATGGAATATTGATTAGGGTTTAGTCCTAATTTAATATTTAATTGTCTAAATTTTGTGGTGTGACAATTTAATACATAAATAATATATTTATCCTATTATTTAAATAAATGTTAAACCAACTCAACTAATGAGCCTAACGAGACGAGCTTTAGTATGTTTGGCTTATAAGCTGGCTTTTTGGTTTGTTATGAGAAAACGTGCAAAAAAATAAAGATGTGATATGACTCAAATAAGCCAATAAGTTGGCTTATAAGTTGGTTCCCAAAAGAGACCTAATATTTTAACAAGCTCGAGCTTGATTTCGAACGCAATAGAAATTTAACGAACCGTATTCAAATGAATCTTTACTGAACCAAACTCGAGTCTGTTCACGAACAAGTTTGTTTATTTGCAGCTTTAATGTAGAAAAAATTTGAAATCCTCATTTATATTTTTAAGTAATTTTTTGAATAAAATTTTGTAGTTGAAATTATAGTATTACTAATCAAAATAAGTGGTTCCCCACATTGAAATAATTTTTTTGGCGAAAGTGAGGGAGTTTGAAAGAGTCAATGAGTATACATATATTCATTCATTCAACAAAGACAGGGGAAGGTAGGAGTGTAAAAATGGCCAGCGGCTCGAAGCCCACCCACAACCCATGGTGGGCCCGACCCTGTTTGGACCCAAGCCCAAGCCCTGCCCGAGACCCTGGGCTTGGGCCTGGGCCATCATTTTGAAGCCCAGCTCGACCCGTGGCTCGACCCATCGGCCCATTGTAGCTCTACTTTTCGTGCTCCTTTCGAAAGACGATAAGCCATACAGTTCGGACTCCTGCGGTTCTGAATCAAATCTCACAAGTGCAATGTGAAATAGATAAACACCAAAGAGTCCAAATCTGGTAAATCGTTTAAAAATCGATTTTGAATCAAAATGTCAAAAATGGACTGCTTTGCCAGATACAGAGTCGCCACCTAAATATTTCTGGAAAACTTAGGAAACCCAAGACTTATGCCAAAGGCCACATGTCCATCATCACCAAAGTTGTCTCGGCTTGGGAACTTAGGTACGAGAGGGGAAGGTCATAAATTGAGCACCCCCGCTCACCTGATCAAAGATCGGCCTCTACTATTCATGATGTGATTCTTATTTATATTATATGCTCTTGTTCCGATTATTACCTATGTTACTATGTGACGTACACAAGTATAGACTAATTTGCAAAAATTGAAATATTTGATTTCATGTTTTGTTTTTGAAAAAGTTTGTGAATGTGCCACTTAAAAAAGTGGGCTTAAATGTTCATTAATCGAAATCATCCCAATTCAAACAATTAGCGTTCATCCATAAGCATTCAAATAGTTTATCATATAAGCACTTAGCCTCATGGTGAACACGCCTTACATGCCAACATTAACATATAATGCAATATGCTAAAACAAATAAAAGCTCACCTAGTACTCCAAGCCAAAAAAAAAAGGAAAGAGTTAGAAAAACGAATGATCCTAACTAATGTAATATGACTAATGTAACACATGCGATATTCAATCTAAATAGGCTTGGATACTTAACATAACATGTGAATCAATTTGATAGCATGCGGTCCAAGCACGTATTCAAAGAAGCGTTAAACTAACAATGCAAATTAAAATGATGAACCAAGTCTTGATGCATACAATACAATTGGATGTAAACATGGAGTATGCTAAATGAAACATGATGCTCTAATCTGACCATCATAAGCAGGTAAATAAAAGGGAGAAAGACGTGGGGTTGGAAGACATATATGTTATTACAATTGTGCCCTCATGCAGGAGGGTCTGAATAAACTAACTAGCTAAGCTAATTAACTAACTATTACAAACCCAAATGAAATAAATTAACAAAACTATTAATTATTACAACAACAAAATAAACAACTAGTCTAGAAATAATTACAACACAAAACTAACTAATTACTTACAAGACAAAATTTAACTAGCTACAACTATTTAATTACAGCAACATGAATTAACCAAGCAATTAATCAGCCCCGGAAAGCGAGAAATGTATATGTATGCACGGATTTCCACCCGAAAAAGCCACTTTTCTGGTGCCAGATGCCTCTATTGTGCAGTTAGAACACTTGCACTATTTTTCAACTCAGAATCAGCTCTGTTCTATTTCAAAAAGGGCACTGCTTGGTTTTGCAAAAAGTGGCCGGCAGGCCAGAAGAAGTGGCCGACAGGCCAGAAGTAGTGGCTAGCCGGCCACCAAAGGTAGCCTGCCATCCAAAAAAGTTGGCCAGCCGGCCAGAAAAAGTGGCCGGCCGACCACTGGAGCCGGTTCTTCCTGCTGCAACAGAGAGCAAACAGAGCACAAGCAGGGTATTCTCAAGGGATGTTTGTACAATTTACCCCTCCTTATCATCAAACAGCTTAAAGGAGTAGTAAGTTTGATTCACAAACCATTAATCGATACAATTTCATTGCATGATGGCCTATGAATCAAATGGTACAATTTCAATAATATGCACAAGAAAAGATTCTCAAACCCCCTCCCTATCATGGATTAATCAAGGGGAGTGGTTGACAATAACTCTTGAACCGTTTTCATCATGAACAAGTATGAAACAACTCAAGACTCAAGGGTTCAATTAACGCCCGATTAAACCCTAAACAAGTTATTATCTTACACCATTTTAGTCCAAATTTTATTACTCTATTTTAATTACCAACCATTCTTTAGTCCATTGAGTCCAAAAGTGATCATTAAGTCCTCTAATGGAAAGAGGCATCAAACCAAATGTTGTTTTAGGCATGAGAAAAGTGTCATGCCGTTAGTAATAAACTCCTAAATGGATTAAACCATTAAGCACAATACTTCTATCTCAAACTTAAACAAGCAGTTAGCTTGAAACCACTTTCAAAGCAAAGAAAAAGCCAAGAAAGGAGGGAGATTGCAGAAGTGATTAGAGGTGATCACAAGTAAGGAAAGCAATAAATAGACACTATCAACTCAAATAAGTTGGTGTCTAATGCCTAAAACACCAAACCTATAAGGACAATTACACTAAAAGCATGCAAAACAAAGGATAAATGCAATGAACAACTGAAAACAGTCCTTAAACTACCCTAAAACAGTCAAAAGAAGTGTTGGAATTCAGACAAAAATAGCTAAAAAAATAAGCTACAACATGGAGCAATGTAAGCTAGTAAAAAACACAAGGGAGGCTAACCCCACCATTTTTGGGACTTCAAAATATGATTTTTGCCACAGAAAAGCCTCTGAAAAACAGTGGTAAAAAGCTCAAAACAAGATAGTGTAAAGGTGGGAAACACAATGGCAAAGGCTAGAGAAGCAAAGTGGAAAGAAAAGTGAGCCACCCCTCCACCCTTATTGGCCTTAAACCACAAGTTTTAGCCCAAAATTATAGAGTTTATACAACCCGAAAATAGTAGAAAAACAATAGGAAACTAAGCAAATAAAGCAAGGAGACAAGCCAAGCCCTATACCTCTTGAAGAGGAGAACACTTTTAAGCAACAAATCAACACCTACACACCCTCAAGAGCTCAAAGTACGCTCAAAAGTACCTTAGCTCAAAGACCACAAGGTTTGGTTACGAGTGTATAAGCAAAGGTTCAAGAACTAGTAAGAGAGAGAGAGAGAGAGAGAGAGAGAGAGAGAATTGTAGAGAGAGAGAAAATAATTTGCTCCAATTTTTCTAACCCTCAAAAATGAAAAGAGAGGTCCTCTATTTATAGAAAAACATCTCACTCCTCAGAAACATCCATCCATACATGTGGGAGCAAATGCAAGTAGCTGTGCAAACAACTGGCACAACTGGTAGAAAATATCTATAAAACACACAAGTGGCCGGCAAGCCACCAATCTTGGCCGGTAAGCCACACACTTGGCCGGCAGGGTACAAAGGTGGCCAGTAGCCAAAAAAAGTGGTCGGCAGCCGACAAAAATGGGCTTGCAGGTCCCAGGGTTTTTAGGCTTGAAACACTGTTGTTTTTGGTCCAAAGACAAGGCACAACGTTTGCAGGGTTTTGAAGGCTTAAAATTGTGGCATTCTGCTGAGGACTTCGAGCACTTAACAAGCACATACATTCATCATTGTGCGTGCAAGCGATGGTGTCCAAGTCATAGGGGCGGTCAAAAATAGGGTATCTATACCCGCTTAAGGTCCACTCAAGGCTTGGCCCGAGGCGTAGTGTCTTTTTTAATGGAAAATAATAAAATTTTCGTAGAATAAAAAAAAGGTTCAGGCCTACCCAAGCCCGACCCAGGCCCACTGGCCCGCTCAAGGCCCAAATACCTCCTGGGCTTGGGCCTAATTTTCTGGCCTGTGGGCCAGCACGGCCCGATGTGGCTTGCCTTTTTTGCGCCTCCTTTCGGAAGGTTTGAAAGAAAGCCCTATAGTTCGAACTCCCGCAGTTCTGAATCTAATCTCACAAGTGTAATGTGAAATTGATAATCACCAAAAAGTCCAAATCCGGCAAATCTTTTCGAAAATTGATTTTGGGATAAAAAATTTCAAAATTGGACTGCTTTGCCAGATACAAAGTCGACACCTAAATATTTTATTTTGGAGAAATTTAGGAAACTCATGACTTGTGCCAAAGGCCATGTGTCCATCAGCACCAAAGTTGCCTCGGCTCGAGAACTTAGGTACGAGAAGGGAAGGTCATGAATTGAGCACCCCCGCTCTTCCGATCAAATATCGGCCTCTACTAATCATGATATGATTTTTTATAAATATTATGTGCTCTTATTCCGGTTATTAACTTAGCTTTACTATGTGATGCGCACAAACAAATATAGACTAGTTTGCTCAATTTGGAACAATTCAACTCATGTTTGTTTGCGAAAATGGTCTGAATTTGCCGCCAAACATAGTGGGCTTAAAACATGATTTGCCACTCAACAAAGTGGGCTTAAAACTTACATTCATTGAATCGTTCTAATTCAAACAACAAGCCTTCATCCACAGGCATTCAACCAGTTTAGCATTTCAGCACATAGGCTCATGGCAAACATGCTAATCATGGCAACATTCACACTTATGCGAGTATGCTAAAGCGCAAAAACTCACCTAGTACTCCAAGCTATGAAGATATGAGTTAGAAAATAATACATGATTCCTAACTATACAAGATGTCTAATGCAACACATGCATTATGCAATTAATAGGCTCGGCTAGCAATATGACATATGATTCGATTTGACCAACATGCAATTAAACACATATTCAAATAAGATATTGAAATGACAATGCAATTTGAATGATGCGCCAAGCCTCGGTGCATGCAATACGAATGAATGGATGCAAGCATAAGGTATGCTAATTAAAACATGTCCCTAATCTAACCATCAAAAGCGATTAAATAAAAGGGATAAAGACGTGGGGTTGGAAAACATACACAAACGTATGCACACTTATTACAACATTATGCCCTCGCAAAGGATGGTCTGAATGAATAAAAGCTAACTAGCTAACTAGGCTAATTAAGCTAATTACTACAACACTTGAAAGGATTAACTAACTATTCTAAGCTAATTAAGTAAAACAAATGAATAATTAACTATCTAAATTAATTAAATATTACGAAGCAAACTAATTAACTAAATACTTAAGTAATTAATTATAAAGCAACTAAGCTAATTAATTACATCATGAACTAATTAACTTATCAACTTGAATGATTACATCACTTGCAAGCATTAGTTACAACTAATTAACTAAACAAATTAACTAAAAGGCCACGGGAAATGAGGGATGCAAGCATGCTCGATTTTTCACCCGAAAGGCCACTATTTCGCTGCTACAAGCCTCTGTTGCACAGAAGCACTTACGCTTTCTCCCTCTCCGGATCAACTCTGATTTGTCTCAGGAGCAAATTGTTGAATTTGCATTGGTGGCCAACAGGGGGGCCGGCCAACCATTGCTGATGGTCGGTCAGCCAACAATTGTGGCCAGTCGGCTACTGGTGGTGGCCATCGGCCACCACTAGCTTGGACTTCCTTGCTGCAACAAAGAGCAAACAGAGCAAAATAGTGTACTTTTTCAAGGTTTGTTTGTACTGTTACCCTACTTATCATCAAACAACTTCAAACGAGTGATACTCTTGGCTCTCAAACCATCAACCGAGCAATTTCATTGCATGATGGCCAAACAACCAAGTTTGTACAAGTTTAATGAATGAAAAACAAGACTCAAATGACCATCACTCTATCATGCATGATCAAGGGCAATGGAGACCTAGGAAAATGGCACATTTCATCACTTTTGTGTATGAAATGTTCCCCTTTCCTTGTGTTCAAACTAACGTTTGATTTGAACACATGCAATGCAACACAAAGAAGTGCTTATCTTGCCACTTTTACTTGCCCATTTTGTTTACACATTTTAATTACCAAATCATTCTTTAATCAATTAGTCCATTGGTGAGTGTCTTCTAAGGTCAAAGAAGTGTTAACTAAGGGATAGTTTAAGGCATGAGAGAAGCTTCATGCCATTGGTAACGAACCCTCAAAGGAGGATTAAACCATTAAGCATAAGCCTCCATCTCAAGCTTAAACAACCCTAAAAGCAAATGAAAAAGTAAAGAAATGAGGGAGATTGCAGAGATTATAAGTGCTGAAATCAGGTGGGAAAAAGCACTAAAACATGCAATCAACTCAAACCAATGATGGTTAAAACCTTAAAACACCAAGCTAGTGAAAGGACTTATACTACAACTATGCAAAACAAGACTCAAAAGGCACCAAACAGCCAAAACAGTGTGTAAAACATGTTGGAGTTGAGCCACAAAAAGCTAAAACATTAAGCCAATACATTGGGGCTAACTAGGCATGCAAACAAGACACAAGGAGGGGAGGCTAACCCCTTCAATTTTGGATTTCAAAATGAGTTTTTTGCCACTAAAAAACCTTTGAAATTCAGAGGTTAAAAGGCCCAAAAATGTTGGTTTGAAAGTGATGAACAAAGACACAAAAACTTTACAAACAAAGAAGGAAGAAAGATGAACCACCCCTTAACTAAAAATGGCCTCAAACCAACACTTTTAAGCCATAAAAACAGAGCTTTTTATAGTTCAAAATCAGCCTCAAAACAATCAAAATAGATGGCAAAGCAAGTGTGCAAAACAAGTATAAAAGGAGAGTGTTATACCTCTTGAAGCCAAAACACAATTTGGCCAACAATCCAAGTCAAAAGCCTCCTCCTAGAGCTCAAAACAAGTCCTAAGCTACCTCAGCCCAAGACTAGCAACTTCTATATAGGGTGTATAGGCAAAAATGTAGGATTTGTGAGCAAATGTGTATAAAATTACAAGCAAGAGAGAGAGAGAGAGAACTCTAGAGAGAGAGAAAGAGAATTTGGTTCCAAATTTTCTAGCCCTCAAAAATGGGGGAGGAACCCCCATATATATAGCAAAGCAAGCCTTAAGCTTAGAAACATCCCACAATACACATGTAGGGAGATGCAGCTCAATGTGCCAACAGCAGGCACAACTGTCAACAAATATCTGGAAAAAGACACTGGTGGCCGACCGGCCACCAGTGGCCGACAACCATGAGCCATGGCCGACAGCCTATGGTGGTGGCCGACAGGTCACCACAAGTTCCAGGCTTGAAACAACAAGGTTTTGGTCCAAAACAAAGCACAAAATGGACAAGCTTTAAAGGCCCAAAGACAGGGCATTCCATTGAGGACTTTGGGCACTCAAAGCAAACAAATAAAATTGTAATCGTCGAGTGCACAAGCGATGATGTCTAAGTCTTAAGGTCGGTCAAAATGGGGTGTCTATAGTTGCCCCTCTTTGACAGGACTCAAAAGTCATGAAATGACGAAAGTGAATGTCCATGCCCAGAGACAACCCATTTTTGACAAGGCCGAAGACTTGGACAAACAAACAGGCAAGACAAAAAGGTTGCGCCCACAGGCTGCCTACGTATCCCTTTGCAAGGAATCAAACCAGCATAGTTCTGGGGCAAGATGCAAGAGCATAACTTATGATCATGCAATGAGGCTGAGCAATGAAACATTTAAATACAAATGCAATGCAATGAAAATGCCGCATTCAAATAAACCGAAACAAGATAAAACATCCCAAACATGAAAAGAAATAAGTAAATGAACACGCCACGCGTGAGAATCATGAACCAAATCACATTTTATGCAGAAAGGATGTAAGAAAATTATGCAAGCTTAATTACGTGACACGCAGGAAAGGCGAAAAGCAACATAACCATCGAGCTGACCCAAGGTTTCAACCGAGGTCCTAACGCGTTGCATGTGAGATGAGGGAAAGCGATGTAAACACCGGGCGCACCCGAATGTTTTTTAATGAAAGCAAACAATCCTAACGCGTCTCACGCGATAAGAGAAAGATGAACAAATCCAAACACGTCTTACACGAGAGGATAAAGTGAATACGTGCAAACGCGTCTCATGCGAGAGAAGAAAGTGAATACTTCCAAATGTGTCTCACGCTAGAGGATAAAGTGAATACGACCAAACGCGTCTCACGCAAGATGATATAGTGAATATGTCCAAACGCATCTTACGCGAGAGGAGAAAGTAAATAAATCCAAACGCGTCTCATGCGAAAGGATAAAGTGAATACGTCCAAACACGTCTCAAGAGAGAGAAGAAAGTGAATACGTCCAAACACGTCTCATGTGAGAGGAGAAAATGAATAAATCCAAACGCATCTCATACGAGAGGATAAACTGAATACGTCCAAATGCGTCTCACGCGAGAGGAGAAAGTGAATAAATCCAAACGCGTCTCACGCGAGAGGATAAAGTGAATACATCCAAATGCGTCTCACACGAGAGGATAAAGTGAATACGTCCAAACATGTCTCACACAAAAGGAGAAAGTGAATAAATGCAAAGGCGTCTCACACAAGAGGATAAAGTGAATACGTCCAAACGCGTCTTACGTGAGAGGAGAAAGTGAATAAATCCAAGCTCGTCTCACGCAAGAGGATAAAGTGAATACGTCTAAACGTGTCTCACACAAGAGGAGAAAGTGAATACGTCCAAATGCATCTCACGTGAGAGGAGAAGTGAATAAATCCAAACCCATCTCACGCGAGAGGATAAAGTGAATACGTCCAAACGCGTCTCATGCGAGAAGAGAAAGTGAATAAATCCAAACGCGTCTCACACGAGAGGATAAAGTGAATACGTCCAAACACATCTCACGCGAGAGGAGAAAGTGAATAAATGCATTTCGAAGGGCACAAATGATCTTACCTAGAACTCCTCTGAGTGAACTGTACATACAATATTATTTGCTTTCTCGAATGAACCGTACATACAATATCGTGCCTGTATAAAACTCAACAAATGCGATACAGTAACAATGCATGTTCTATGTAAAGGAAACAATCGAGGCAAAATGCTACATGAAGGCATATTCAACGCCAAGTACCAAATGCATGTCCTATGCACGATTGACAGCATGTTCTATGCAAAGTACAAAAATGCATGTTCTATGCACAATTAACAGCATGTTCTATGCTAAATACCAAATGCATGTTCTATGCACGATTAACAGCATGTGTGAAATGCACACAATGAAGAGATGCATAGTCTATGCATGAATCAAAAGCATATTCTATTGAAACAAGTTTAGTAGCAACTTTCCAATTTACCTCTCGAAAAAGTTACGATATGCAAAAAGGATACACCTCGTTCAACAAGTGACGAACAACGATCACCGAAAACATGGTTTCAAGCTTCCACATAGAGAATTTGAACTCAACAATGACATTTCCTCATACCACTCAGGAAATAGGAACAAAAACAACATCAGGATTCGATATAGGAGCACTGGGCACTGGACGGCCGCTAGGGGAGAGTGTCAGCCACCTGTCAGTCACCTCTAAAGATTGTCGGCCACCGATGGCAGATCGGGGCCATTTTGGTCTTTTCACCATGGGTCTTTATATACACTCATCCATACTTCAATTCCTTACTCCTCCAAGGCCGAAAATCCTCCTTCTCTCTCCCTAGACACTTTCCTACTCTAGATCCGAGCTTTACACGCGTTTTCCAATGTCCCACGCACATTTTTTTCGTTAAACCCTCTTACTTTACTCTGTTTTGAATCGATTGAAATTTGATTTCAGTGTTTTTTCTTGGAGTTTCACCACTTGAGGCTTGTTTCCTTTGAGTTCTTCTTGGGTTTGGTGCCTTTTTCCGAGCTTTGACTTTTTCTTTCATTTTCTCTCTCTTAGGGTTGACTTTTGGCATTTTTCACCTATTTTCCTTTACTTGCCATGGATTTTCCTATCTTCTTTTCAAATGGCGGACGACATACCTCACAATGGAGCTTCCCCAGAGATCCCACCTCAGTTGTCTCCAGAGATGGAGGCGAAGCCTGAGCCAGTGATACTACCACCCAGGATTCGACCATTTGATCCGACGACATATCATCCTCGGACACATGCGCTACCACTAGAGAGTATCCGGGGTTTCAAAGGGTTTGCGCGAGGTGCACCAAAGGACCTCTTGCTACGAGAGACGGACTCCCATTTGTCTTATGGTGCCACCGAGGTATACACTATATTCTCATGTTCTCTTCGTTATATATTGCATTTCTTGCTTTAACTGTGTTCCTTGCTTTAATTGTATTGTTTACATTTCATTTTTTGCCCTAATCACACTCTTGCACTATATTTCTTACACTGCCTTTTCATCTGCTTGTTCTCATATCACTGTATATCACTGTTCTGATCACAAAAGGACTCTCGAGCTATCAGAGGCTATGGAGCCACGTCCATGAGGGACTGGTATATGGATCTCCCTGCCGGTGTCCACTACATTATCGATGAGGCCGACTTTGGCTTATTCTACATGGGGTTGTCGCGCCTTATCGCGGGTCGACCCTTACTTGGGGCATTGGTAGAGAGGTGGTGGGATACCACCAACTCTTTCCACTTCTCTACTGCTGGGAAGATAACAATGACTCCCTATGACTTCTCCATGCTCACCGATATAGGAGTAGGGGGTCACTCAATTCCTTACGATATGGACATGGATGAGTGGGAGGCTGCCTGGATCTACCTGTTAGGGGCACGCCCACCTCACTTCCGACCAGGGATGGTACGATACAGTTGACTCACGGAGCAGTTCTGGGGGACCGAGCCAGAGACCCTGGAGGAGACCGAGCATTACATCAGAGGCTTTTTGATGTTCTTCTTCGGCATCACCTTGTTCATGAATAGAGCGAACACTGTAGGATTGTATCTTTTGAGCGCTTTGGTGAACTTATCTCAAGTCTGTCTCTACGATTGGGGCGGTGCAAGCCTAGCCACATTGTACGACTATATAAGCTCGACATCCCGCAGGAGTGGAGACAGTGTCGGAGGCTACTGGCGAGCCTGGGAGGTACGCTTTACATTTCTATTTTACATTCTTTGCTTTTTGTTTCTCTACTTTCTACTTTGCACTTTTTGTACACTGCATACTGTATTGTTTACACCCATATACTACACTTTCTGCACCGTACACTTTGCATCCTTTATATCTATACTCTCTGTACACTGTACACACATTCTGCACACATTCTGCTTTCTACATCTGCGCTTGCACTTTCCGTACACTATACATTATATACTGACTATTGCCCCTTCCCTTACTTTAGGTGTATGCATATATCCCGACTCTCGCTCCGGAGCCGGAGGTGGAGATGGCCTCCGTTGTGTCCTACTCTTATCGGTACGACAGCAGATGCTTACAGAGGACCAGGAAGACCTTTTCGTTCTTCCGTCGGTACTTCGACATAGTGACCGCGGTAGCGGTAACTCAAAATTCACAGTTATTTTCATTCTACATAGGCTTTGATTCATACTTCGATATCTAATGGCCACTGACAATTTGTGCATTCCCTATTTATAGATCACTTGGCAGCCTTGGGCGACGATGTCAGTCAGAGTCAGGGACCAGTTCGCTTGAGCTTGGGGGGCCTCCCGTTTTTGGCTTGTGTTCGAGGGCCCAGTTTGTCGAGCCTAGTTTCTAGGCGAGTGGTTCTTGTGCCAGACCATGGGTTTGCCTGAGCCGGTAGTTCCCATAGCACCCCCGCCATCTATGAGAGCTATAGAGAGACTCACCTTCCAGGAGATGATTTAGTTCACGAAGGGCTTAGAGGCCGACTACTTTCGCGAGAAGGGAGACTATTCAACATTCATCCGGACACACCTCATGCCTCCTTTCACCAGTATTCGTGGCGGCTAGAGGGTGAGGGCTCCAACTGTGAGAGAGAGACCTAGAGTGCCCAAGGCGACTAGAGTGACCAGGGCGCATAATAAAGGGGCTACCCAGGCGGAACAGAGGACCGCCTAGCCGAAGCTACCTACTTCACTTATATGTTGGTGGTATATTGGAAAGGCATACTAGATCCCTATTGAACCTGCTATAGCGGGGCATAGATATGTCAGAGCTCATGATGCACTCCCGGTATGTACTACATTTTTTAGTTTTCCTATCTCTTTCTGATATTTGTTCCTTTTGGACACTAATCATTCCCAATGCATTTGTAGGCACCCCTAGCATACATCGAGGATCTGCTCGAGCTACTAGCTTCATTTGAGGGTATAATATTGAGGGTATGATATTGAGAGTGGGGATGTTGATGCTGAGGCAGGTTCAGACACAGAGAGTGGAGATGGCACCAACTCAAACTCTAGTTCAGATTCAGACAACAACGCTGACGGAGATAGTGCGCTAGAGTCCCTTCCTCTAAGGAAGAGGACGAAGAGGACATCACGAGCCTGAGGCAACTAGCGCTGATTTTCTTATAGTTTTTTTTTTTTTTTTTTGCTCAACTTCTTTTTGTTAGTAGTGTTAGCATATGTATAGCTTCAAACAGGTTTTATTTGCTTTAAAAACTTGTACTACACTTTTGTAAAAACAACCATGACCAAAATGAAAACCAGTTTTCATTTGAAAAAGGTGTTGTATTTTGCATCATGAGCACAGCATTGCATGAAAACAAGATTGAATTTGATAATGAAATTTGAACATGGTATTGGCACAACTCTCTTAATCGGGTAATGAACCAACCAACACTAACAAACAAAGTAATACAACTCGATAATCAAAATAGCAACAATTCAATAAACAAAACAAAACAAAACAACTCGATAAAAAATAACTCAATAAACAACAAAACAACTCGATAAATAAAACAGCTCAAATACAACTCAACAAACTTGCTAGAACTAAAAGGACTCAAAACAAGACGTTAAAATGCATAAAGAACAGAACAAAACACATGCTTTCAGCATTTTCAGCACACAGGTGGACAACAGGACAGACAAGAAGGCTATTGGCCATGAATAAAGGTTGTCGACCACCAGTGATGGCTGGTCGGCTACCAAGGTGGCCTGTCAGCCATCAACAATGGCCGGTCGGCCATCAAGGTGAGGAACCTCTAGATTGTTGCCACCTGGCTTCCACTCACTGCCTTATCATCTACAAAAGGTTGAGCTTCGTGATTTCTTCATTTCAGTTGCGAATTCTTCACAAATGAAGCCATTCTTTACCGAAAAACTCTCAATTTGGATTGCAACTTTAGATGGGTTGGAAAAGCTGAATTTCTGGGATTTCGGCATAAATGCACTTTTTCCGCTGAGTCATTCTCCACTTTGTTTTCCATTCTTACATGCCGCGGCTAGATGTTGGGACTTGATTACACACGTCTTTAGCTTTGGGAGGACAAGAGCTATGCCCAACAATCAAAGAATTTCAAGTGCTAATGAAGTCCCGGTGTGATGAGAAAATCTTGCCTCAGCCCCGTTTTGGTCACATCCAAGCTTTGGGACAGATATGCCGGCTTACTCTACACGAGGCTCGATCCTTGGTTCATAATGGAGAGCTGGAAATTCCCAGTCTAATTCATCGATTTTCTGCCGTTGGCGACCGCGGTGACCTTCTTTGACGGGGTTTTCGACAACTCGCCCTTTGTTTGTGCATGCTAGCACACTTCCTCCTTGCCCCTAGTTTCGGAGGGTCTAGCATTCGGCTAGTTGAAGTAGCCCAAGGTTTGAAAGAGGGCAATAGTTGCATTGGTTTGGCATTGGCCAAGACTTTGATGGGCTTAGACACCTGTCATCGGCGAGAGACCACCAAATTCGCAAGAAGTCCACTACTTCTTCAGATAATGTTTCCCATCCTTTCTTATATGTGTTTCTCACATCACTCGGCACTTATGCTCTATTTTTCTCGCAAAGCCCTTTTCACAAATTTTCTCTCAACATACATCTCTCTTTTCTTTAATCTTTCTTTTCTTTCATCCCTCTCCAAATATGATTTATGGACAAGCTGAAGGTAGTGGACTCTTGCCCCGCATACTCAGCCCAAGCATACTTTTTCTGCCAACTGCTAGTTGATTTCTCGAACGAGGAATGGTGGTGCCATTGGATATGCAACAGGTCTGCTACTCACATTGCTTAGCGTTGCCCCTAGCTTAACCTGACTGAAATGAGCTATAGCATGGCTCGACAACCTGGCATTCAGCTGATTGGCTTGACACACTGTGTATTTTACTTTTTGTTCCAGTTCAAGCGTCAATTTGGACATGATTAGACCTGCCCAGAGGAGGAGGTAGAATACTCAGTTTCATTCCTCATCTGAGGTTCACATTCAGCTAGGTACCTCATTACTTGGAGGACGAGAGAGCTTTTGGCTCCTGCCCCTAGTTTCAGTTGTGTACTTTCTAGCGATGGGAACCCAGGAACACCTGACTCATCTATGCCCCTAGTCTATTTGCTTTGATCTTTTTTTTCAAGTTTTATGAATGTAATAAAAGTAGCTTTGATTTGTATCGAGAGTTGGAGAAATTTGTATTGAAATCAATAAAATTGAAGTTGTGAGCACTGAAAGTTTTCCTTTTGGTCCAAAAATGGTCTAAGTTGTAAAAGGTAAAATTTGAGCAAAAATCAACTTTTATCAAAACTTTTCAAAAGCATTTTCGACAAGGATCACAACTTGACACGCGCGGAATCTATCCTCGAGAAGTACAACCTTGAATCCGAAGATCACAAATTGCCCCTTGTTTGAATAACATTACTAAGCACTTGTAGACCGCCTGGAACTCCGCTCCGCGCGCGAGGGCCTAAATCGTTGTTCTTAGCTACTACAGTTCGAACTCGTGTCACGGTTCTGAATCTAATCTCGCAAAGTGCAATGCAAGACTGATAAATCACCAAAGAGTCCAAATCCGGCAAATCGTTTTGGAAAATTGATTTTTATAAAAAAAAGTGCCAAACATGGACTGCTTTGCCAGATACAGAGTCGCCACCTAAATATTTTGTTTTTGGGAAAATTTAGGAAACCCTGACTCATGCCTAAGGCCACGTGTCTTTCATCACCAAAGTTGCCTCGGCTTGGGAACTTGGGTACGAGAGGGGAAGGTCATGCAATAAGCACCCCCACTCGCCCGATCAAAGATCGGCCTTTACTAACATGATATGTTGTTTTTGAAAACACATGTGTTCTTATTCCGATTATTAATCTAGAATTACTATGTGATGCGCACAGCATACAAGTATAGACTCAATCGCTCAAGTTAGAACAAAACATCTCATGTTTGTTTTTCGAAAATGGTTTGAAGTTACTACTCGCAAGTAGGCTAAGACACTGATTTTGCCACCCTCAAGTGGGCGTAGAAAAACATGATTTGACACTCTCAAGTGGGCTTAAAACTTGCATTTCGATGAATTGTTCCAATTCAAGCAATGAAGCCTTCATCCACAGGCATTCATGCAGTTAAACACTTAAGCAGTTAGCCTCATGGCAAGCATGCTATACATGGCAACATACACATCTCATGTAGTATGCTAAAACGTAAACACTCACAGTGTACTCCGAGCCAAAACAGAGAACTAGTTAGAAATCATGCATGATCCTAGTTCATGTTAAGATGGCTAATGCAACACATGCAAAATGCAGTTAAATAGGCTCGGCTATTCTAAGATGTCATGTGAATGCAACTTGATAACATATATTCAATTTGGAATTGAAATACAATGCAGTTTGTATGATGCGTCGAGCCTGGTGTATGCAAAACAGATGAATGATGCACGCATGCAAGCATAAGGTATGCTAATTGAAATATGCCCTAAAACTAACTATCGAAAGCGGTTAAGTAAAAGGGAGAAAGAAATGGGGGTTAGAAGACATGCATCACACACTCGCACGCTTATTACAATAGTTGTTGAGGGTCCGAATAATAAGCTAACTAGCTAATTTAAGCTAATTAAACTAATTATTACAAAACAAAACTAATTAACTAACAAGTTAACTAGTTATTACAAAATAAGCAGCTAAATGCATTAACTACTTAAGTACAAAACCAAAGCATAAGATAGCTAAGTAAATGAGCTAAGTAAAGCAATAAAACAGGAGCCTCGAGGCGAGAAGTGTATGCATGCCCGGTCACCTCGTTCGGGAATCCATCGCGATGCCCCAACTTGCCTCTATTTTCAATTGTTCTCAAAACACTGCACCAAGCTCCAGATAGCTTCTAACTCACCTTGGGGACCCTCAGGAGGGCTGCCGACCAGTTATTGGTGTTGCCAACCACCTGCCGACTACCTATCTTTGCTACAGACCAGAAAAAGTGGTCGGCCAGCCACTTTAACTGGTCTGCTGACCACTTTTTGTTGCACTTCTCTAGTTTGCTGCAACAGAGAACAAAAAGGCTCATGGTAATGTATTTGCAAGATATGTGTGCACAACTACCCTCCCTATCATTTCTTAAGCTCAAGGGAGTGTAGTTCTCGACCCTCGAGCCATCGATCACGCATCTCGATGCATGATGGCCGAGAAGCCAAGATTGCACAATTCAATGTAAATGAATGCACAAATAACACATAAATGCCTTAAACTCTATCATGCATGATCAAGAGCGTCGGTGATCGAGAAATGAGGCACGTTTCATCACTTCGAGTATGAAACGTCCCTCGTTTCTCGGGTTCGAATTAACACCTAACCCAAACAAATGCAATGCAACTCAAGCATGCAAACATACAATGCAATTCAAGCATGCAAACATGTAATGCAACTCAAGCATGCAAACATGCAATGCAACTCAAACATGCTAAACACAATGTAAGGCATGCATACACAATGCAATGCAACATGAGCAACCTATCAATGCTAATAGCATGCATACACAATGCAATGCAACATAATCAATCTATCGATGCTAATGGCATGCATACACAATACAAGGCAACATGAACATTTCAACACAAAGCAAACAACAAGCATGCAAAGAACATGCAAACAAACATGCTCAATGGACTTAAACTGAATATGGACGGACCTCAGTCATGCCCAAATCAGTGGCCATTATGCTAAAATGAAGGCACCAAAAGGCAAGACATGGATGCACATGCATTGGCTCATCAACTAGGCCTAAGAGCACAACCCTCAAACACAGTGAAGAAGGGATAAACATGGAAGTGTGACAACACTACATGCTCTCGAATTAGGTATGAAATGATGCCAAATCACTCAAACAATACGAGCATAGCATGCTAGGGTCCTTAAAGCATTAAAGCTAGCAAAGAGGACTATAGAAGAGGCATGCAATACATGGCACAAATGCATGAACCAACCATGGACAGAGCTCAAATAGGTCAAAACAAAGACCAAATTATGTTGAGATGGGGGCTCAAATGTCTAAGCATGCATGCATGCACACTAGGCCACAAACAAAACAACAATGCACAACCCTTTAAAGCATTCAAAGAGTGAAAGAAGTGGGAACATGGCAGTCCTATATGCTCTAAAATCTCATGGTAAATGATGCCAAATCATGCACATGACACAAATGAAGCATGTTATAGTGCTCAAAGCTTGAAACTAACATAGGCACTTGCACTATAGCTATACAAAACATGAACCATATGGAAAATATAACCCAAAACAGTCCTAGATCATGTCAAAATGATACTAAAACATGTATGGAGGGAAGCCAAAACAAGCCAACATGAAGGGCCAAAACATGGATCATGCAAGGGCAATAGGGAGGATTACACTACACCTACCAAAACCAAACATGAGATGGCTTCGCCAACAAAAATCAGAGTTATATCATGGTAAAATAACCCCAAAAACACATTGAAATGATAGCTCACAAGCTTAGGCATGAAGGCATACGCAATGGCTCATGTTTAAGACATAAAACACCAACTCTCCAAAGCATTGAAAGAGTGACAAAAGTGAGTGTATGTAAGCATTATATGGACTGAAATAACATTTCAAATGATGCTAAATCATGGAAATTGTCCAAGCAATGGATGCTAATAGACTCAATAGCTAATGAGCAAGATTGAACCATGGCTATACAAAGCAATGCATGCATGACCAAGACAACACAAATCAAAGCTAGAGCATGCTAAAATATGAACAAAAGCTTCTTAGAGTTGAGCCAAAAGCATGCTAGAATGATGGTCCAAAAGCATGATGCATTTTAGGCTATTGAATGAAGTTGCACTACAAGTGCAAGGAGCATGCATGGGGCTATCAAACAAAGACAAAACAGATCTAAGGCATGTTAAAAGAACACCAAAAACCTACTGAGATGGACTCAAAACATGCTAGAAAGACATGATACTTCACGAAGCACACAAAGCTAGTTTGTAAGGATTACACTACAAGTGTAAAAGGCATGAAAAGGATGACTAAACCAAGTCAAAACAATGGTACGCCATGTCAAAATAACCCCAAAAATAGGCTGAGAACAAGACAACACAAGCTTAACAAACATGCTCAAACATGAGGCAAATAAGGCAAGGATACAAGAAACAAGGAGAGGGGATGACCCTCTCCTATTTAAGACCTCAAAACAAAAGTTTTACCACTGAAAATCCACTGGATTTCAGTAGTTAAAAGGCCAAGAGAAAGTGATCTCAAGGGCCTAAAGCGATGGTGTAAAACAAAGCCAAACAAGGCACAAGAGGGGGTAGACCACCCCCAACACAAAAGAGAGCTTAAACAAACATTACAAACATGAAAAATCAGAACTTTTTGCAATAGAAAGTCAAGCCAAAATAATCATGCAAATAAGGCCAAAAGCTAATCAAAAACAAGGGTTTAAGAGGTTAGAAACTCAACCTTGTAGAACAACTTTAGAGCAACAACTCCAGCAGCTCTTTTGGATCAAAACCAGTCCAATAACACCAAAACCAACTTCAAAGTGCCTCAGCAACAAAAGGGTGGTGTTTCACTATGTGTTTGTGTGCAAAAGTGTGATGAAAATGCACTTTAAGGCACAAAACAAGAGTGGAATGGAGGATTATAGATATAGATGATATGTATAGCTCAAGAAAGATTTTCTGAACGTAAGGTATGAGGGAGGAGGTTCCCACTTATAGAAAATCAAGCAAGAAGCTTGTTGAGGAAACTAAGGGCTCCAAGCCATCCCTCCATACACGTGTATGGAGGATGGTTTCTGTGCTCACCAGCTGGCACAGCTGGCAAGAAAATATCTCCAAGAAATTGAAGGAAAGCTACTGACCAGTTGAAGTGGTCGGCCAGCTACTTTTTCTGGTCTATAAGAATGAAAAGTGGTCAGCAGATGGCTAGCAAGGCCAAAAAGTGGCTGGCAAGTGTCCAAATTGAAGCCCCAGAAGTTAGCTTTCCAATGGCACCAGTCTTGCATCAAAATTCCAACTATGCAAAACATTATGCCTGTTTTGGTGAAGTCGTGCAGTTTCGATCCTACCCGGATTTCTGGCTGGAAAGAGGAGAAAGTGGCTGGAAAGTGGCTGGCAAGTGGCTGACAACTATCTAAATTGAAGCCCCAGAAGTAAGCTTTCCAATGGCGCCATCCTTGTATCAAAATTCCAACTGTGCAAAACGTTATGCCTGTTTTGGTGAAGCCGCTCAGTTTTGGTCCTACCCGGATTCATGCTGAACTTCTCCCAAACTAGTTTTCTTCTCTCCTTTCCTCTTTTCTTCAACTCCAAACCCCTAAACAAGGTGTTTTGAAAGATTTTTTATATATTTCATCTCACTTTCATTCATTTCCACTTTGTCCTCGCTCAGTTTACCGAAAAGTGCAACATTTAACGAAATGCGAGCGTCGGAACATCGTTGGAATTTTATTTTCAAAACATTTTGAAAAAGAGGGTTTCAAGGTCCAAAATCTTTTGATCAAGATTGTTTTGGTCCAAAAAGGGATATGAAGTTAGGATTTGACTCTCTCCTTGCTGAAGAAATCGACGCTTTTCACTGCACGTCTTCATCACCGAGTAGACCATCAGTAGTGCCCAAGTCTCAAGGGCAGTCAAAAATGGGGTGTCTACAGCACTGTAACCAATTTTCAGAGAAGATCACAACCGAACATCCAGATAAAGAACGGACAAGGATAACCTGATCAACACATGGACAAAAAGTTGAATTGGAGGTGTTTACGGCCGAACTTCATGATGAAGTTGCCTACGTATCCCAAAGATGGGAATCAGGCCTTACGTAGTTCGGTTCGGGTTCACTCGAGTATTAACGCTCTCCTTTTGCGCTCTAACTTTTGCCAAGGCTGCCCTTTAGGGTTTTCAACCTTGCGAGCTCAGTTTTTCTTTATTTCCAATTTTTTGTGTTCTAACTTTTGCCTGGGTTGCTCTTCCAGGTTTTCGGCCTAGCGAACCTCTCAGGGGTAGCATTTCTTCAACTTGTCCATGTTGATCGGTTGGGAAAATTCTAGGCCATCCAAGTCCATGAGAATAACAGCTCCACCCGACCAGATAGTTTTGATGATATGAGGACCAGTCCAATTGGGTCTAAACTTGCCCTTAGGGTGATGAATGGGAGCTCAGTTGTCTTTCAGCACTAAATCCCCTTCCTTGAGATTCTTGGACTTAACCTTCTTGTTAAAAGCCCTAACAATCCTGCGTTGATAACCCTGAACATGGTACAATGCTTTCAGCCTTCTCTCATCGAATAGCATCAGTTCTTCGAACATGCTCTGCTGCCAGTCTGCCTCTGCCATCTGGCATTCATCCATAACCTGCAAAGATGGAACTTCTATTTTGATCAGGAGGACAACTTTCATCCCATAAACAAGAGAGTAAGGAGTTGCCCTAGTAGACGTCCGAATTGAAGTTCTATAGCCCTAGAGTGTAAATGGCAATTTGTCTGGCCAGTCCCTGTAGGTCTCAACCATCTTTGGTAAAATATGCTTGATGTTCTTGTTGGCGGCCTCAATAGCTCTGTTATTTTGCGGCCGGTATGTGAATGACTTATGAAAAGCCACGTTGTATTTCTGTAACAAGACGATCACTTCTTTCTTAAAACGGGAGCCATTATCTGAAATGATCTCGTTTGGGACTCCATAACGGCAAATGATGTTGTTTCGAATGAACTTAGCCATATGCATTGCTTTCAACACTGCATAAGACTGAGCTTCTACCCACTTTGTAAAATAGTCAATTGCCACCAGAATATATTCATGCCCATTTAACCCTTTCGTTGTGACTGTGCCAAAGACATTAATTCCCCAGACTGAGAAAGGCCACGGTGAAGTCATGTTGTACAGCTTCGACGGCGGAATATTCATACGATTGGCATGAATTTGGCATTTGTGGCATTGCTGAACAAAACTGTTACAATCCTCCTCCATGGTAGACCAGTAGTAACCTTGCCTGAGAATCTTCTGGGCTAACATTACTTCACTCATGTGTGCTCTGCACTCTCCCCCATGGATGGCCTCCATTAGGCGTTTTGACTCCTCTGCGTCGACACACAACTTGTGCATTCCCAGATAACCCCTCTTGTACAGTTTACATCCTCAGATGATAAATTGAGCAGTCATTCGATGTATTGCTCTCTTATCTTTGGCATTTACCCCTGGTGGATGAACCTCCTTTTCCAAGAAGTTCCAAATATCATAAAACCAAGGCTTTTGATCTTGCACTTCATCTATTGCAGTGATAGACTCGTAGGCCGGTGTATATCTCTACTCAATAATGATTGGACGCATCCAGACTCCAAAAGGGATGTCTATCATGGAAGATAGAGTTGATAAGGTGTCAGGGAACCTATTGTTCTCTCTTAGTAGATACGTGAAGATCAGCTTTTTAAACCTAGGAATCAGAACGTCCAAGGTCTGGTGATAGATCTCCATCTTTTCTTCTTTAACCTTCCGGTCTCCTTTTGCTTGAGACACAACTAGGTTCGAGTCCCCAATGACGTCCAACCTTTTTGCCCCTAGTCCCAGGGCGGCTTCCAAACTAGTGATACACGCCTCATATTCTGCTTCATTGTTGGATACCTTAAACCAAAGTTTGAAGGCTAAGGGTATATGGGATTTGTCAGGTGCTATCAGCAACACCCCTATCCCATAACCGTATTCATTAGACGCTCCGTCAAAGTACATTGTCTAAATCTATTCCTCGACTTGTAGAATAGCTTCATCTGGGAACAGGTATTTTACTGCTTCATCCCCTTCCACTGGGTGATCTGCTAGGAACTCAATTACTGCTCTCCCATTGACAGACTTGCGAGTAACATACTTCAGATCAAATTCAGAGAGAAGGAGCAACCAACGAACTAGCCTACCCGTAAGCGCCGATTTCTCAAAGATATTTGATGGGATCTAATCTCGAAACCAGAATTAAGAAGTGGGCTAACAGGTAGTACCTCAACTTCTTGGTAGCCCATACCAAGGCTAGGCAAGCTTTCTCTAGCGGAGTGTAGCGGGTCTCATAATCCAGCGTTTTCTTCCTCAAGTAATAAATGGCTTTCTTCACCCTATCCTGAGATTCCTGAGCAAACATGCATCCCATTGTTGTGTCCATTATTGACAAATACATAATTAAGGGCTTCCCTGGCTCTGGCGGCGACAACATGGGGGGGTTTTGAAGGTACTACTTGATCTACTCGATAGCGAATTGACATTGGTCATCCCATCAGAATTTCTTTCCTTTCATCAGGAGACCAAATAGTGGTTCACAAGTCAAGGTTAATTTAGAAATAAACCGTCTTATAAATTGCACTTTACCAGAAAGCCTCGCACCTCCTTTTCAATCCTTGGTAGTGGCATTTCTAGGATGGCCTTGATTTTGGAAGGATTTACCTCGATGCCCCTCTATGTGATCAAGAAACCCAGCATTTTCCCTACTATTACGTCAAAAGTGCACTTTTGTGGATTCAACCTTAGTCTGTATTCTCTAATCTGTTGAAAAAATTTCTTCAAGGCGGTCTAGTGGCCTTCTCTTTCATTGGATTTGAAAATTGTGTCGTCCACATATATCTCAACCTCTTTATGGATCATATCATGTAGAATTGTGGTTGCAGCCCGTTGATAGGTAGCCCCAGCATTCTTCAACCCAAACGGCATCACCCTGTAGCAGTAGGTTCCCCACGGCATAATGAAAGAAGTTTTCTCTCTGTCCTCAGGTGCCATCAGAATCTGGTTATACTGGGAAAATCCATCCCTGAAGGAGAGCAATGCATGGCCTACAGTGATGTCCACCAATTCATCAACGTGCGACAGAGGAAAGTCGTCCTTCGGACTAGCTCTATTTAGATCCCTGAAGTCCACACCCACCCGAATTCTGACATCTGTCTTCGGCACTGGAACAATGTTGGCTAACCAAGTTGGATACTCAGATACTAGCAAGAACCCTGCGTCTATCTGCTTGGTGACCTCTTCATTAATCTTCAAAGCCCAATTCGAGCATATTCTCCGCAACTTCTGTTTCATGGGTTGGGCCTTGAGGTCAAGAGGGATCCGATGCTGTATAATCTCAAGATCGATTCCAGGCATGTCTTCATAGGACTACGCGAAAACATCTTTGAAATCTTTTAATAAAGCGACTAAGCGCTCATGCTCCTCTAAAGACAACATGGACCTAATTTGGACCAGACGCGGATCCTTCTCAGTACCCACATTAATAGAAATGATTTCATCAGTGAAGGGTTTTGCAAACCTCTCCTCCTCTCGATTAATCAAATGTTTCAAAACTAGAGGAATTCCTTTCTCATCATTTTTATCAAAATTTTGACAATCATGATCAATGCAATAAACAAGAGGCACAGAGAAATACTCAGAATCTGCAGTGGCATTCTCATTCAAAAGGTCCATCTTATTCAATTCTTCAGTTACAACCGACTCAAAAGAAAAAGAAAAGGACGACCAGGACAAAACCTCAACATCCAGATTATTAATCCCAGGAATACCGAACCCAGACTCAAAAGAAACGGAATCTAATTCCGACTGCACAGACTCTGTGGAATCAGATTCTGGTTTACCACTCGGGGCTTGTTTCCCTCGGGTTTCTCTTGATTTCCGTGCCTTTTCCACACTTCGGCTTTTCCAACCATTTTTCGCCCCGCCGGGGTTGACTTTCTGTTGACCTTTCGCATTCTAGTCCGGTTTTCCCTCTCCTGGCCATTTTCACACTACTCTTAGCATGGCAAACGATCTTCCACAATGCGGGACTCCCCCGGAGCATGAGATGGATCCCGAGGCCGAGCTTTTGCCCTTGAGCGTCCGCCCGTTCAACCTGGCGACCTACAGGTCGGCGATTCACGAGCTACCTCCTGACGGTCTTCGCCAGTTCAGGAGCTTTGATAGGAGAGGGCCAGCGGAGCTGCTTCTGCATGAGCCCGAGACACACTTTTCACATGGCGCTTCCGAGGTATATTCTTTCCCCGGTTTCATTTTCTGTAAAGTAGAATACACAACTGCCATAGTCGATTCTATCTTTAACTGTCTGACCCAGATACACCGGTATATCATATGCTGTAATTGACTATGAACACACTTGTACTGATATCTGTTTGAATCTGAACATATGCACGCACGCTATGTTTGTACTAAACCACTCAAACACACTGACACATCATATGTTGTAGTTCACTGTGAGCACACCGGCACCCAATGTCTGTTTGAATCTGAACACGTGCACACACACTATATCTGTACTGAACCACTCAAACACACTAACACATCATATGCTGTAGTTCATTGTGAACGCACCAACACCCGATGTCTGTTTGAATCTGAACCCATGCACACACGCTATATCTATACTGAACCACTCAAACACACTAACACATCATATGCTGTAATTCATTGTGAGCACACCGGCACCCGATGTCTGTTTGAATCTGAACATGTGCACACACGCTATATCTGTTCTGAATATTCTTCAAAACTATATATTGAATATTGCTTCGCAACTGTTGTTTTTGGATATAGGGGGATTCCCATACCTGCCGGGGGTATGGGAATGTTGCCGCCTGAGAATGGTATATGGAGCTACCGGACGCTGTTCGTCATATCGTAGACCAGGCCGGCTTCGGCGCCTTCTGCAGGGGACTTTCCAGACTTACCGCGAGCAGGCCTCTCCTTGCCACTCTGGTGGAGAGGTGATGGGACACCACCGACTCCTTCCACTTCTCTGCCACAGGAGACATAACGATGACTCCTTATGACTTCTCGATGCTCACCGGCATCGGGGTAGGGGGTGATCTGATCCCTTTCGACACTGACATGGATGAGTGGGAGGCCGCTCAGATATACTTGCTCGGCACCCTACCGCCTCTTGCTCGAGCAGGGTTCATTTGATACTCGTGGTTCGAGGACCACTTCAAGATTCAGGCACCGACCACTCAGGAGGAGGTGGAGCAATACGCGCGTGGCTTCCTCATGTTCTTACTGGGGACGACCATCTTCGCCGACCAGGAAAACACTGTGCCCCTCTGTTTGTTGAGCGCTCTGGTGGACGTGACCAAGATCCTGCGCTATGACTGGGGTGGGGCAGCCTTGGCCACACTCTACGGGCACATGAGCTCATCCTCTCGATGCAGCGGGCAGTTGCTCGGAGGCTATTGGCGAGCTTGGAAGGTACATCTTCTTCCTCTTTTACATTTTTGCTTTACATTTTCTGTACTTTGTACACTACACACACTGCGGTCTGCTGCACGCTAACTGTATACTGCACACATGGCACACATATACTCTACTTTACACTGACTATACACTGCACACACTATACACTCTGTACAATACACTGCACAACACACGGTTCTACCATTTCTGCTTTATTCTGCATTCTACTTTATCTGATAAGCATACTGATATTTGTCCTGCAGTTGTGGGTCTATGCCTACTTCCCGAGGCTTGCGCTAGTGCCTGACGAGGAGACTTCCTTCGGCATTCCGTTCTCTCAACGCTTCGATGTGAGGTGTGTGTAGAGACCGCGGGAGTCGTTCATCTTCTTCCGCCGCTACTTTGACACCATCACTGCCGCAGAGGTATGTTCAACTTTAAAGTTTATTTCAGCTTCGCTTTGCACTGTATTTTCAATAACAGTAGATAACAAACGGCATTTCACTTACAGATCACCTGGCAGCCTTAGGCTCCATTACCAGCCGGGATTCGGGAGCGATTTGCCCGTGCGGAGGAGACTGCCCGGTTCAAGATCTTGTTAGAGGGCCTGGTCTGTCGGGCTTGGTACCTAGGTGAGTGCTTCCTGTGCCAGACCTTAGGTTTACCGGAGCAGATAGTTCCGGGTCCGCCTCCTACACATATGAGGGAGACAGAGAGGTTTACTCCCGATGAGATGGCTGATTACACGATCAGTTGGGATACGGAGAGCTTCAGGAGTGAGGGCGACTACGCAGAGTACGTCCGGACCTACATCATGCGGCCTTTGAGTAGTGGCCGTCGAGCTGAGAAAGAGAGGCCTGCGGTGCCGGTAGCTGGAGCAGGAGCTCGGAGATGACGGGGGGCTAGTTGGCCAGCACTACCCACGACGATGACATGCCGAGGGCAGGGTGGGGAGACTTACCAGATCCCCATTGCTCCCCCTCCGGCTGATCATGAGTTGGTCAGATTCTACGACTTGCCTCCGGTATGTACTACTGCATTTTGCATCTTGCATCTTGCATTGTTATTTCATTTCATTTGATATTCCATAGAATACTGATAATTCTAACACTTTTGCAGGCTTCCTCCGAGCACACTCGTCAGTCCCTGGAGCTGACCGCCTCCGTGATGGGGATGTTCCAACGGAGCCTCGACCTACTGGCCATCTACAGCATTCCGGTATGTTCTTCTGACCACAGTCTCAAACCTTACACAATCTGATGCATCGCACTGTCAGCACAACACCCAATACACAGCCCTCACGGCATCTGATACACTGTAGCCCACAGACTGTTCACAGTATTACTTACAGCATTCGTACACTGCACTCAGTCACTGCATTTTGTACCAACACACTGTTCACAGCATTCATACTCTGTACTCAAACACTGTATTCTGTACTGATACACTACTCACAACATTCATACTCTGTACTCAAACACTGTATTCGGCATTCATACTCTGCTTTGTGTAGCATACTGATGTGTTTGCCATTTTGTGCTTTTCAGCCTCCATTCCAGATTCCTGCTGCAGGAGGTGCTCTGGTTGGGCCTTCTGTTCCTCTTCGAGGGCGAGATGGCAGATTATACCCCCGCACCAAAGCGAGGTGCACTCATGTGGGGAGTAGCTCACGGGCACCAATCCCAGATGATGATGATGGGTCCGAGGCAGAGGCAGAGGCCGAGTCATCTGAGGAGGAGGCTGGAGACGACTCAAACTCAGGTTCAAATGGTGGTGCTGATGACGATGCTCTTGGACCTTCGTCCAGGAAGAGGATGAGGACAAACCCTCAGGCCTAAGACTACTGATACTGATCTAGATTTTTACTGCTTTTCTTCCTTTTGTTTTACTTTACTTTTTTCTGGTAGCTTGAGTACCTTGTACTGCCGCAGGCAGGTTTTTGTTTTCTCCAAAACTTTGTACTTGAAAAGATGATGAAATGAAACAAACTTTTTATTTGAAAAAGTGTTACATTGGTACATTTCATACATTGCATCGCATTGCATCATATTACACCTTAATGTAAATGAGATTGACCTTTTGTCTAAAAATCAAACACTCGTATTGTAATAACCAGATAACGAACCAGTTATCGACAAAACAACTCATACAACAAAACTGCTCATTCTGAACACACAGCCCATAACACAGTACTCAGTTTATTCGGCACACAGCCCATACACACAGTTCAATCTGATTCTGAACATTGCTCACTCTGAACTCTGCTCATTCTGAACTCTGCAGAAGTTGAAACACACTCAGGTGCTCCAAGGGTTCTTGCTTCGCAACCCGGAACCCAAAAGCTTCGGATAGGTTCAGGTTTTCCTGTTCACACTTATCGAGGGTGGACCCTGCAGTTTTATGAAAGAACCAAATCATGTTCTGCACAAATGTGGAGAAAGGTATAGCACTCTGAGCACAAAATGTTTTGAGACAAGGAGTCCTAACCGGGTATTGAGCCTACAATCGAACACAGTGAAAAGACTCAACAGTGAAAAAAAAAAAGGTAAACCACCCTAAACACATCAAGACACGCTCGGAATCGACTCAAAACAAGAGTTGAGGTAGACAAAACAAAAGACACGACACTCAGACGCGTTATAAAGACGAGAGACCTCAAAAATCACGAGGAGCCAGTTTCTTCGGGTATTTTTTTTTCCCACCCTTCTTATTTGTGATTCTTACATCACTCAGCCCTCAGGCTCGGTTTTTCTCTCAAAACCATTTTGCTCACTTTTCTCTCAGCGCACATCTCTCTATTCTTTACTCTCTCATTTTTTTAATCCCTCCCCTGGGTGGTTGATAAATAAACAAGAGGTTGGGGGTTCATGCCCAACACTATTAGCTCGCGGCTATTTCCTCCAGTGATGATTAGTTGACGTTTTGGATTAGGGAATGGAGTATTTTGATCCATTCCAATTCGTGCTTCGCACTTGGTTCGTACCTCGTTGCTTGGAGGATTTTGAGAGAGCTTTCCGCCCTTCGTTGCTAACCTCAGTTATACCTTTGTTGGCAGGTAAAGTGCCCTTCTGGAAAGTATGTTGACGACGAGGGAAAAGGCAGGAAGCCTGACTCAACTGTGCCCCTTGTTCATCATTTTGACCATTTTTTGGTTTTCTACTAAAACAATTTTAACCAAAATGAAAGTCAGATTAACATGCTTGTTCGATTTTTGATTTGAAATCATGCGAGTCAGGCTATGAGCACTGAAAATTTTCCCTTTTCGGTCCAAGAAAATGGTCCAGTTTTGGAAAATGAAATTATTTTCGAGAAAATGATCAACCTTAGTAAAAATTCTCAAAAACTATTTTTGTAAACGATCAACGCTCAACGAGCGCGGAACTTACTCTCGAGATGCATAACCTCGGATTGGAGGCAATGAAAAACTGCCCCTCGTCTGGATGGCACCGCACGGCAATGGAAAGTTGCCCCTAGTTTGAATAGCAACTCATGGCAACGGAAAGTTGCCCCTTGTTTGAGTGACGACTCATGGCAACGAAAAGTTGCCCGTTGTCTGGATAACGCCGCAGCATACTGTGAACAGTTCTCATTATTGGTGATCACGACCGAACTCTCAGATACAGAGAAGACGAAGATGGTCAAAACCAATATATGGACACAGTCACTTGAAAGTGTTGGGGGCTGGACTTCAGGATGAAGTTGCCTACGTATCCCAAACATGGAAATCAAGCCTCACGTAGTTCCGGTTAAGGTACACTCGTGTATTAACCCTCACCATGCTCTAACTTTTGCCAAGGTCACACTTCCGGATTTTCAACCTTGCGAGCTCAGTTTTTCTTTTCTTTTCAATTCTTTTCTTCTTCTCTCTTGGTTTTGTTTTTCATCTTTTCTTTTTGCATTTTCAACTTTTTTTTCCTTTTATTTTTTTCATTCTTTGCATTTTTCTTTTTCTTTTTTTTTTTTTTTTTGTATTTTTCTCTTGCTCTAACTTTTGCCTGGGTCACCCTTCTGGGTTTTCGGCCCAACGAGCCTCTCAAAGGGTAAAAGTGTAACACCCCTCGTCACTGATCACTAATAAACTACTGATTACTGCTAAACTGAGACTGATTATGATAAGTAATTGAACTAGGGGTGCAACTCGGGCGGGTTCGGTCGGGTTAGGGGTCTGTCCAAGCCTGACCCGAATTGCCCAGAGCAGTGCCCAAGCCCGCCCAAGCCCGAACATGAACCCGAGCTTTGCTGCCCAAGCCCGGCCCAAGCTTTGTATTTTGAACTCGGGTTAGCCCGAATTGCCCAGAAACTTGTAGGTAGATTTGTTTTGAAACCTGTAGGTAGAATTGATAATTAACAAAGAATTGAGAATTATTCAAAGTTATTTTCTGGTCACCAAAAAAAAAAATTAAAAATTAAGACTAACTATTTTACTTAATTTATATGTATTATATAATTTATTAAATTATATATATATTATATATTATATAATTTATATAATATATTAAATTTAATTCGGGTTCGGGTTGCTCGGGTTGGCCATTAGTTCTGCCCAAGCCCGGTCCGAATTTCGGGCATCAAAAATCTGCCCAGGCCCGTCCAGATTACAAGATATAGTTGCCCAAGTCCTAAAAAAACACGGGCTGGGCTCGGGTTGCTCGGGTTGAGCCCGCCCGAGTTGCACCCCTAAATTGAACTGACTGACTGAAATCTGAAACTGATTGATTGAGTATATCTATTTAATTGTATATCTATCTGTCGCTTGTTTGATTATCTGTTTGTGTTTTATGTTTAAACTGCAAATTGAAGGCCTTTTCGGCAGCCGAATCTGAAATTGATTAATGTTATGTGTTAACCATAATTTATATGATTTTATGGTATATTTATCTGAAATGTGATTTAGTACGTTTAAATTAGATTAGAATAAGTTAATTGCATAGGTTGGACTAATTACCATAATGCCACTTAAGTGGCCCACTACTTAAACCTTTTTGAACTCACTACATTAGAAACAACACAATTTCATCAGCCATTTCCCTTGTTTTGCTGACTAGAGAGAGAGAGTAAGAGGAAAAGAGTGGTTCAACTTGATTCATCTTGTTTTGCTTGTAAATTGTGAAGATTGGGGGAGCTTGTGATCACTTGAGCTTCTAGACCTGTATTTGAGGACCTAGGTAAGGAATTTATCCTTTTAATTGTGTATTCAAGTTTGTTCTTGCATGATTCATGAGTCTTTAGTGATCTAAGGTATGAATTGGTTCAATGGTGTTGAGTTAAGAGCTTAATCCATGTATGCATGTTGTCATTCTTGAGTTTTGAAGTTAATATTCATGAAATCTTACATGCATGTTCATGTTTATATTATAGACCATGATTTCATCTTGATTTTGTAAGAATTGGTCCATTTGAGCTTGTATTTGAAGCTTTGGATGGAGTTAAACTCATGCATGTCATGTTTGTAGCATGTTCATGAAAATTGGTTTGAATTTGGATTTAATTAAACTACCTTTGGGCCTTGATTTTACAAATTGAGCTTTGAATCACGTTATTCTATGTATTTACAAGTGTATTCCCAAAAATGGGCCCAAAGGAATTGATTTTGATTCAATGGAACTTGCTTTGAGCTTGGAAGTTCAAATCTGGAAATTCCAGATTTTGGACTCCCGCTCGAGCGGGGAAAGTAGCACTCGAGCGGGAAATTCGTGCTCCCAATACTTTGCACTGTTTTGAAGTCCGCTCGAGCGGGACCTTGTGTCTTACGCTCGAACGGGTGTCGAGCGCCCATCGAGCGTGATTTTTGAGCATCCAGTACTTTTGACTGTTTTAAAGTCGGCTCGAGCGTAGGAAGTGACGCTCGAGCGGGAACCGTTGTCTGCATGTCCGCTCGAGTCGAGTAACCTACGCTCGAGCGGGACCCCTGTTTTTTGAAAATTCTGAAAATGCTTCTAAAAGTGCATCTTTGCATCCTCATTTCATTCTAGGCATTCTTAGGCCTAGTTTAAGGCATTTTAATGAGGATATAGATGTAGAACCACACCGAGTCTAAGTAGGGACTAAGTCTTTGATTCCCGAATGTATAACTTAATGTGTGTTCATTCTGTCACTGTATAGGGTTGGCTTTCGGGGACGCGCTCTAGCTTTACTGTAGCCCAGAACTCTGTGAGTAACAATTGTGTAAAAATATGTTCAACTGAGAATGTTTTCTGACTATTTAACTGAACTGTTTTCTGAATCGATACTGTTAATCGAATGTATGTCCTATATTCTGAACTATATTGTGGCATCCTTAGCAATTACTGTTTACTGTTACTGTTACAGAGATCTCTGTCGGTTCCCCTGTTGGAACCATTACTGTTTACTGATTGATGGCCATTATTGACTGTTCGGTCTTTCAAGACCTACTATACTGTTCGATCTTTTTAGACCTACTGTTTACTGTACTGCTATGCTAATGGATGTACCACATATGACTGTTTACTGTATTGAACAACTGATATACTGATTGAAACGACTGTTTTCAATACTGAAGGACATTCATTCTAAACCTTTTTACGCATTATGTTATTCACTGGGCTTTGGCTCACTGCTCATATATATATGTAGGTGTACAGGCACCAGACCGTGGCTAAAAGCGTCGGGGTAACTCCAGTTTTGTCAAGCCAACCACTGTCCCTCACTGCGAGGTTCCGAGCCTGCCAAGCTATCGCTTAGGGGTGTTTTTATTTCCCCTCCCCCCCCCCGGGGTCTGTCTCTGTATCTGTTTTGGGTTATTGTATAGACAGATAGCACTGTACTGTACTGTTTAATAAGGATTTGGTCCCTGTTCTGAATGATTGTAAATATTGTGCATATTGTTCTGTACTGTGTATGTATATATGTATGAAAAGTCTTTTTGCATACAGACTGTCACAGCTCATTGGACATTGTTTATTTACTATATTGGCTTTCGCCATGCCCCTGTACTCTGTTTTACTGTATTACTATTAAGCAGGCCTTCGGTAATCTCGGATTACTGGCCGGTTACGGTGCTAAACCTATAGGGGCGGGTTTTGGTCGTGACAGAGTGGTATCAAAGCGATACTTACCACGAGTTATACCGCACACACATGTCCAAATGAGCTATAGGGTGTCCTAGAAAAGTTATTAGGGCATTGCATGAGCATGATAAGTGTGTGGCTATGACATGACTGAATATATACTAATGTGATAAACTGTTTAAGTATGCAACTGCTTATGTTGATAATTGCTATAACTGCTTATAGTGAAATGGATAATACAAGAACTGCAAATGAATCTGAATTCTCATCCTCTGAGGCAAGAATGGCAAGACTGGAGAGAATGATGGAATTAATAACTGAAAGATTAGATCAACAACAGAACGAACAGTCCCCACCTCCTCCTCCGGTACAGCCAGAACAGAATGTCAATGTTAATGATGGGGACATAATTGCTCTCACCCATAAGTTCAACAAAATGAAACCGCCATCCTTTTAGGGAGGCCTTGAGCCGTTAAAAGCTGAAACATGGGTTCTTGAAACAGAAAAATTGTTTGAGGTTTTTTCGTGCTCTGAAGCACATAAAGTACTGTTGGCCACCTTTACTCTGCAAGAAGAAGCTAGAAGGTGGTGGATGCTTATCCGTGATGACAACACTATAATGACTTGGGCGCAATTCAAAGGAGCCTTCTTCGACAAATATTTCCCACAGTGTGTCAGAGACAGAAAAGTAACTGAATTTGAATAGTTGAGACAGGGCACAATGTCAGTTGCTGAGTATGAAACAAAGTTCACCGAGCTTGCCAGATATGCACCACACATGGTGAACACTAATTACAAGAAGGCCAGAAAGTTTGAAGGCGGCCTGAATGTTGCAATACTGGATTGAATTAATGTTTTGAAGCTACCGAACTATGTAAATGTTCTTGACCGAGTTTGATGGCTGAATCAAACATCGAGGCACTGAAAACTGAAACACCAGCGTCTGAATGGCGTGGTAAAAGATAGGGTTTCAAGTTCAAGAAAGGCAAGCATAACCCATTGAACAAGAAATAGAATACGGGGTCAACAACTAGCCCCAGCCAAGGGAGTGGTTTCATACCACCCTGTTCTGAGTGTGGCAGGAAGCACAAAATATCTGGAGCCTGTTAAAAGTGTGGCAAGGTGGGCCACATGGTTAAAGACTGCCCCTTTGCTCCGCAGGCGAATAGCAAAGCTACACCAAGCGTGGCAGCATCAACTGTTGCACCAAAACCGAACCCTAAAGCTACTGGGAAAGAGCCTATGAGGCAGGGCCGAGTGTTCGCCCTAGTACCAGGAGACGTCCAAAATACTGAGACCGTAGTGTCAGGTATTCTCTCTATTTGTACTCAAAATGCATATGTACTGATTGATTCGGGGTCTACACATTCATATATATCGCATGCTTTTTCGCAAAAATTGAATAGACCCTTAGAACCCATGAATTATCTGTTAGCTGTATTTTCACCCGTTGGGGGATCCAGGACTTTTGCATACATGTACCCTGCTTGTGAAATTATTGTTGGAGATGCACATTTGTTTATTGACTTACTGCCACTGAATATTGACCATTTTGATGTAATATTAGGGATGGACTGGTTAACGAAATATCATGCCACCATAGACTGTGTAACGAAACAAGTAGTTTTCTGTCCATCGGGTTTACCTGAATTCATGTTTAATGGGGTTGGAGTAGTACCTCCTCCGTATTTGATTTCATCTATGAAAGCTGTCAAATTGATTAGAAATGGGTGTAAAGGGTATCTGTGTTTTGTATTGACTGTATCTATTGATGATAATGCTAATGTGAACAGTATTCCCATAGTCAGGGAATTCCCAGATGTTTTTCCAGATAATCTGCCAGGGGATTTGATTGACAGGGAGATTGAATTCACCATTGATGTGATTCCGGGTACCCAGCCAGTATCTAAAGCTCCTTACCGAATGGCCCCGACTGAATTGAAAGAATTGAAAGTGCAATTGCAGGAAATGTTAGATAAGAAGTTCATCAGGCCCAGTACTTCACCGTGGGGCGCACCTGTCTTGTTTGTGAAAAAGAAAGACGGCTCACTGAGACTGTGTATTGACTACCGTGAACTGAACAAGGTAACTATGAAAAATAAATACCCATTGCCTCGTATTGATGACTTATTTGATCAGTTACAGGGTGCTCAAGTGTTCTCTAAGATTGATCTCAGATCCGGATATCATCAGCTGAAAGTTAAACTAGAAGACATTGATAAAACTGCTTTTCGAACGAGGTATGAACATTACAAATTCTTAGTTATGCCTTTTGGAGTTACCAATGCACCTGCTACATTTATGGACCTCATGAACAGAATTTTTAAACCATTCCTCGATGACTTTATTATTGTATTCATAGATGACATTCTGATTTATTCCAAAAGTATAGCAGAACACGAACATCATCTGAGACTTGCCCTACAGACCTTAAGAGGACAGAAACTCTATGCTAAACTGTCTAAATGTGAATTTTGGCTTGATCATGTTATGTTTTTGGGGCATATTGTTAGCAAAAATGAAATTTCAATTGATCCGTAGAAAATTGAAGTGGTAGTAAACTGGCCTAGACCAACAAATGTGACAGAAGTCCGAACCTTTTTTGGGTTTGGCTGGATATTACAGAAGATTTGTCAAAGATTTCTCCAAAATTGCCTTACCGTTGACTCAATTAACTCAGAAAGGGATATTATTTGACTAGATTGACCAAAGGGAATCAGCATTCCAAGAGTTGAAAACTCGACTCGTGACTGCACCAGTTCTTACCTTACCTTCAGGTACGGATGGTTATGCTGTATTTAGTGATGCTTCTCATAAGGGTTTGGGATGTGTTTTAATGCAGAATGGGAGAGTTATTGCCTATGCTTCCCGACAACTGAGACCGCACGAAAAGAACTACCTGACCCACGATCTGGAACTTGCTACAGTAGTATTCCCACTGAAAATCTAGCGTCACTACCTATTTGGGGCGACATGTGAAGTATATACCGACCACAAAAGTTTGAAATATTTCTTCACACAGAAAGAATTGAACATGAGACAGCGGAGCTGGCTAGAATTAATTAAAGACTATGACCTACAGATTTTGTACCATCCGGGAAAAGCCAACACCGTTGCCGATGCCTTGAGTCAAAAATCGATTGGAAACTTAGCTTGTTTGCTCACCGGACAGAAAGAGTTGCTTTGTGACCTTGAAAGATCTAAAATTGAGATTGTGTTGCGAGAACAAGGTGGAACAATAGCTGCTATTTCTACTCAACCGGTACTGATTGAAGAAATTAAAGAGAAACAACAACAGGATGACTTCTTGAAGAAAATCATCGAAGAAAGGGAATCTAAGCCGAGACCGGATTTCAAATTTGAAAATAATGTACTGAAATTTCAGGGAAGACTGTGTGTACCGAATGACTCTGAACTGAAAAGGAGAGTTCTGCAAGAAGGCCACAATTCAAAACTGTCTATCCACCCAGGGAACACAAAAATGTACCAAGATTTGAAATTGAATTTCTGGTGGCCGAGAATGAAGAAAGAAATTGCCGATTTTGTATCGAAATGTCTTCATTGCCAACAAGTCAAAGCCGAACATCAACGACCCGCAGGCTTATTGCAGCCCTTACCGATACCGGAGTGGAAATGGGAACATATCACCATGGATTTTATTGTCGGTTTACCTCGCTCCAGTAAAGGTATGGACTCAATTTGGGTTATCGTTGATAGACTAACTAAATCTGCTCACTTCTTACCTATTAAAACAATTTATCATGCGGACAAATTGGCTATACTCTATATTGATGAGATTGTTAGACTGCATGGAGTGCCTGTGTCCATTGTTTCTAACAGGGATTCGAAGTTTACATCGAGATTTTGGCAAAGCTTACAGACTGCATTTGGTACTGAACTGAGACTGAGTAGTGCCTATCATCCTCAGACAAATGGCCAATCAAAGAGAACCATCCAAACTCTAGAGGATTTATTGAGAATGTGTGTCCTTGATTTTCAGGGAAACTGGGAAAGCCATTTGCCCTTAGCTGAATTCGCCTACAACAACAGCTATCATTCAAGTATTGGTATGGCGCCTTTCGAGGCATTGTATGGCAGAAAATGTAGATCTCCGATTTGCTGGGCAGAAGTTGGAGATGGGCCTTTACTTGGGCCCAAGATTGTATATGAGACGACTGAGAAAGTAAAACTGATACAACAGAGACTGAAAACTGCACAGAGCCGACAAAAAAGTTATGCAGATGTTAGAAGGCGAGTGTAGACACCCCATTTTTTACCGTCCTCAAGACCTGGACGTCACCGCTTGAACACTCGGTGATTATCCATGTTCGTGTTCGTTTGGAGTTCCCGGAGTTCTCGGCTACGCGCCTTGCCTCAGGACCTCCGAACTTGACCGTTTTGTGTCTGGTTGTGCACCAAACACTTGTGTTTTGCCTTGGAGGGGCAGGGAATGCCTTTTGAGGCATCCCCACACACCACCGGCAGTGGCTAGAGACCACCGGCTGGTTTTTGTTGCCATCGGCACTATATTGTGCCGGTCGGCACTCTTTTGTGCCGGTCGGCAGTCAACTTTGTCAAAATGACAATTTTGCCCTGCCGACTACTGTGCAGTTGATTTATGAGATATTTTAAGGCAGCTGTCTTGCATTTGTTTCCCCTCCATACACGTGTATGGAGGGATAAGCCTTTGATTGACTTAGCTTGTAAGCTTGGTTGTCTATAAGAGAAGGCTTCCTCCTCTTGGCTTAAGGTTAGCAACACTTAGACATTTTTAGAGAGAAAAGACCTCAGAGAAGCTCTGGTTTTATGGTTTGATTTCTATATCTATCCTATCTCTCTTCTTCCCTCTTGTTTGTACACTAGGTGTTTGTGACTTACTATTGCTCATCAACACCTAATGTTTCACCTTCCCTTGGTTACTGAGGTCCCAAGAGGTTGTTCTTGCTGTTCTTGACTAGTTTGGAGCTCAAGGAAGCAACAAAGTCAACATTTGTGAAGAAGGTCAACAAGGGTGAGAAACTTGCTTTATATACCCCATTCTTGCACTAAATTTTGACCTATCATTGAACTGTTTTTGTGCTTAGTGTTTAATACAAAAAAGTTCTATTTTTTAGTCCTCTTGATAGTTTATTCAGGGTACTTTGTGCTTTGGGGAGGTTTGACCCCTCTTAGGCCTTGAAAAGGCCTCATTTTGTGCTATTTTGTGAGAGCTCCGGGATTTTGGTGTTGGGGTCTCTTCACCACTGAAATCTTGAGGGATTTCAGTGGTGAAGGTGATGCCTTGAAGTCCCAAGAAGGAGGGGATCACCCCCTCTCCTTGTTGTCCTTGAAAAGGGCAAGTTTTGCCTCTTGAGGGAGCATTGTGCTTGAGTGTGTGTTGAGCATGTATGGACTGGTATTCATGCTTAGAATATCATGATTTAACATTGCTATGTGTTGGTTTTGGTCCCTTATGCATGCTTAGCATAGTTGCCATGTAATGCCTTGTATTGCCTTAACATGCCTTAGGTTGTTAGCCCTAATTTGAGCATGCTTTAGGCTTAGATTTTTGAATGTTTTGTGCTTATTTATCCATGCTTTAGGTCTGTCCATGGTCGTTTGGATCGATTTTGGCACGTTTAATATAGCTCCTTTGCATTTGTGGCTTGTCGGGCTTGTACGCCTCAAGTATGTGCATGTGTAGCATGTGTTGCTTACCTTATTTCGGTGGTTTGGAACCACCTAGCATGTCATTTCAGTCCCTTTGGTGTGCTTGTATGCTTGCCTTAGTTGCTTCTTTAATGCTTTAAAAGCATGTATTGAATGCTCCATGTTTTGGTCATTGTGCATGCCTTTGGTTTCAAGCCTCTTAGATGTCATCTAAGTAGCCTTTTGGCTTTGTTTTAACATGCTAAAGACCTATTTTTAGTTGTTTAATTCTTGCCATATTAAGTCTTGTCAAGTGTAGTTCAATGTCCTTTGACTAGCCTTGAGCACTTGGGCCATGTTTGTATGCTTTGGCTTGTCTCATTTGAGTTAGTTTGGTACCACATTCTAGCATGAATTTCAGAGCTTATATTGCATGCTAGTTGTCCATGATATCCCCTTTCAAGTGTGCTTGGAAGTTGCTTGTTTAGTGCCTAAGTGTTAAGTCTTAACATATGCATGTGTGTGTGTGTGGTGGCTTTCATCTTTGGGGCATTTTGGCCACTGATTTTAGGCCTATTTAGAGTTGCCTAGATCATGTTTAAAACCATCATTTGCTTGGTTTGCATTGCCTCATGTTTGCTTGCATGCTTACATAAGTATCTTGCTATGAACATGTTGCATATTAGCTAACATGCTTAGGTTGCATTGCACCTTGCATACATGCCTTGTTCCTTGACTTGGTGATAGGAATTGGGCCTTGTTTTGTTTATATGGTTTGCATGCATTTGAAATTGAAAGTGCACATTTGGTTCCTTGGGCCATCATGCATGGAAATGCGTGATTGGTGGCCCGAGAATCGAGGCACATGTCCCTTTGAGTCACAAATATGATAAGGGGCATGATTAGTGCACACATTGCTGGAATTACATTGCCATGCAAGTTTTTGTCCTCTGCTGATGTGAGTTGCAGGTTCTGCAGACATTCAGTGCCGGCCGGCAGTGCTTAGTGCCGACCGGCAGTCTATAGATGGCCGATGGATGAATTTTGTGCCGGTGGCCACATACTTCAGCCGGTGGTGTTTCCCCTCAGCCGGTGATGCCCCCCAGTGCCTTTAGAAGTGGTTCTGAGACTTTGGCAGTTTTTAGAGGAGCAAAGCAGGGAAAACAGAGGCAATCTAGGCATGGCAGTGCAATTCCGAGCGGAATCCAAGCACGCATGCATTGAGCCCCCGCCCCGAGGCGGTTTACTATTTTCCTTAGATTAATTAATTTGTTAATTTAATTAATTTGTAATATTTAATTAGCTTGCGTAGTTAATTACCTGTATTATTCTTTTGGTCCCTCCGAGCGAGGGCAAATCTGTAATAAGTGTGCGTAGGTGTGTGCATGTCTTCCAACCCCCACTTCTTTCTCCCTTTTACTTACCTGCTTTTAATGGTTAGTATTAGGGCACGTTTATTTTAGCATACCTTATGCTATGCATGCGTGCATCCATGCATTTGTCTAAACATGCACCGGGCTCGGTACATCATACAAACTGCATTGTATTCTAAATTCCAACTTGAATACGTGCATCAAACGATTGCATTTCACATGCCATCTTTAGGGTTAGCCGAGCCTACTCTAGATTACATCCTTCCATGTGTTGCATTAGCCACTTAACATGAACTAGGACACGCATGTTTGCTAACTAGTTTTTGTTTTGGCACGGAGTACGATGTAAGTATTTACGCTTTAGCATATCGCATGCGTGTGAATGTTAACATGACAGTAGGCCTAAGCCAGGGGCAATTTTCCGTCATCTCCGATTCGAGGTTGCGCATCTCGAGGGTAAGTTCCGCGCTCGTTGAGCGTTGATTGTTTGCAAAAATAGTTTTTGAAAATTTTCACTGAGGTTGACTTATTTTCTCGAAAACTGTTTCATTTTCAAAATTGGACCATGTTTGGACCCAAATGGAGAATTTTCAGTGCTCACAGCCTGATTCATGTGATTTTCAAATCAAAAATCGAATAAGTGTGTTAATCCAACTCTCATTTTGATCAAAACTGTTTTAGAAAACAAAAAGTGGTCAAAATGACGAACTAGGGGCACGATTGAGTCAGGTCTTCTGTCTTTCCCCCGCTAATATGCTTGCCAACAGGGCGCTCTATTCACCAGAAGGAATAGCCGTGAGCTAACAGTGTTGGGCGTGAATCCGCTATTTCCTATTCACCCATTAATCACCCTGGGAAGGGATTGAAAAATGAGAGATTAAAGAATAGAGAGGAGCAAGTTGAGCGAAAAGTGAGAAAAGGGTTTTGAGAGAAAAATGAGCCTGAGGGCCGAGTGATGTGAGTATCACAAATCAGAAAGGGTGGGAATAATACCCGGAGGAAATGGCTCCTCGACATTTGAGGTCTTTTTGTAAACATGTCCGTGTGTCGTGTCTTTTGATTCGTCGGTCTCGACTTTTGTTTTGAGTCTTTTCCGAGCATGTCTCATTAGGTCAGCTCGTGTGCCTTTTGTTTCTTTGTTTGAGTCTATCTCGTCGTGTTCTGTGGTAGGCTCGATACCCTGGTTGAAAACCCATCCTCTTCCAACAAGTAATCGCTTGTGCTCAGAATGCTGTGCCATTCTCTACATCCGTGCAAAGCAAGAGAAGGAAAGGGAAAATTTGGAACATCCGAGTGTGTTTCAACTGCAACCGTGTCATCTTTGTGATCCGTCTCGTCAGATTGGGGCTATTTGTTCAAGGTTTGCTGTGTGCAGAATGAACCGAATGCTGTGTTATGGGCTATATGCAGATCGATCCCCAGTAGAGTATGGGCTGTCTATTCAGTTTGAGCAGTGGTTTGTATGAGTTGTTTTGCTGTTAATTGGTTGGTTATCCGATTATCATAGTACAATTGCTCAATTTTCAGACAACAGATCAATATCATTTACATTTGAGGTCTAACATGACACAATGCAGTGCAAAGTATGAAAGATGCAGATATGTGCAGATATAACATTCTTTTCAGACAAAAAGTTTGTTTCATTTCATATCATCTTTTTCAAGTACAAAGTTTGAGGAAAACAAAAATCTGCCTGAGGCAATACAAAAGTACTCTATCTACCAACAAAAGGGAAAAGTACAAAAAAGAAAAGAAATAAAAAAAAATAGCAAAAGTCTGGGTCATCAGCATCATCAATGGCCTCGCGCTGGGGGATCTGTCCTCGCCCTCTTCCTGGGCAGAAGCCCAGGAGCATCACCAGAAGTGTCACTGTCTGAGCCCGAGCCGGCCTCCTCCTCGGATAACTCCGCCCCCTCCTCAGACTCGTCGTCGGGAACTGGAGCCCGCGAGCTGCTCCCAGCGTAAGTGCGCCCTCCTCTGGTGCGGGGGAATATCCTACCATCCCGAGTAGAAATGGAAGGCCCAGATGGAGCGCCACCACCCACTGGAGGAATCGGGAAGGGAGGCTGAAAAGTACAAAAGGCAAATGCATCAGTACACATGAAGCAGTTTATCAATGCAGAAAGTACAGAGTATGAATGCCGTGAGCAGTTAATCAGTGCAGAATGCAGTGTATGAGTACAGAGTGTGAATGCCGTGAGCAGTTAATCAGTGCAGAATGCAGTGTATGAGTACAGTGTTTGAATGCCGTGAGCAGTTTATCAGTGCAGAATGCAGTGTATGAATACAGTGTGTCAAGCGCCGTGAGGGCTGGGTATCCAGTGTTGTATCGTGCATCAGATTATGCGAAGCAGTTTGTGTATGGTTCGAAGCTATGTCAGAGAGAACATACCGAAAGGCCGTAAAAGGCTAGGAACTCAAAGGTCCGCTGCAACATCCCCGCCATGGAGGCATTCATCTCCAATGACTGCCGGGTGTACTCGGAGGAAGCCTGTAAAAATATCAGATGCCTCAATATTCTGTGGAATATCAAATAAACTAAAATGAAATGACTGTACAGAAATGCAGTAATACATACCGGAGGCAAGTCGGGGATACCGACAAACTCGTGATCATGCGGCGGAGGGGCGAAGGGAATCTGATAGGTCACCCCATCTGACCCCCGGAAAGACAGTGAAGAAGGCAAAGCGGGCCAGCTAGCCTCCCGTCCTCTCTGGACTCCGCCCCTGCCGCGGACTCGAGCCCTCCTCGGCTCTCCTCCTCCTACTCCTGCTCAGGCCGCCGGCGCCGCAGGTCTCTCTCTCTCAGCTCGGCGACCACCACTCAGAGGCCGCATGATGAAGGTCCGGACGTACTCTGAGTAATCGCCCTCGCCTCTGAAGCCGCCTGCCTCCCAGCCGATGGTGTAGTCCGCCATCTGCTCAGCGGTGAAATGCTCGGTGTCCCTCATATGCTCAGGAGGATGCACCGGGACTGTCTGCTCAGGTAACCCTAAGGTCTGACGTAAGAAGCGCTCACCCAGGTACCAAGCCCGACAGACCGGGCCCTCCAGCAAAATCCGGTAACGCGAGGTCTCAATGGCACCGGCAAATCGATCCCGCATCATCGCTGGCAGAGGAGCCCACGGCTGCCAGGTGATCTGAAATTGAAATACAGTTTGTTACCTACTGGTATCGCAAATATACAGTGGAAAAGTGAAGCTTAAATGAACTGCAAGTAAAACATACCTCGGCATGGGTGATGGTATCGAAGTAACGGCGGAAGAAGCTGAAAGTCTCCCGCGGCCGCCGTGCGCACCTCCCATCGTAGCGGCACGAGAAGGGAACGACTAGAGGAGTCTCCGTCTCCGGCACTGGCTCCAATCTGGGGAAGTAGGCATAGACCCACAACTGCAAGACAGATGCCAGAATGTTTATCAGATAAAGCAGAATACAGAATACAGCAAAAATAACAAAGCCGTGTGTTGTGTGGTGTATTGAGCAGAGTGTACTGTGTGAACAGTGTACAGTCAATGTAAAGTAGAGTATGTGTGTGCCGTGTGTACAGTATACAGTAACTGTAAAGCAGACTACAATGTATGCAATGTGCAGAATACAGAAAGTATAGAGCAGAAATGTAAAGCAGAGGAGAAGACGTACCTCCCAAGCTCGTTAGTAGCCTCTGAGCAACTGCCCGCTGCCACGGGAGACCGAGCTCATGTACCCGTTAAGAGTGGCCAGAGCCGCACCACCCCAATCAAAACGCAAGATGTCTCGGACGTCCACCAGTGCGCTGAGTAGGCAGAGAGGCACGGTGTTCGCCCAGTCGGCGAAGAGGGTCGTCCCTAGCAAAAACATCAAAAAGCCGCGCGTGTACTGCTCAACGGCCGCCTCAGTCATCGGACCCGCCGCCACCAACGCAGGCTGCACTCTGAAGTGCACCTCGAACCAGGAGTAGCGGACAAAGCCTGGACGAGCAAGAGGTGGCACCTCGCCAAGCAAGTAGACCTGAGCTGCGGTCCACTCGTCCATATCGGTGTCAAAGGGGATCGGATCACCCCCTACCCCGATGCCGGTGAGCATCGAGAAATCGTAAGGGGTCATCGTCATGTCCCCCGCCGCAGATAAGTGAAACGAATCGGTGGTGTCCCACCACCTCTCTGCTAGGGCGGCTAGGAGAGGCCTGCAGGCAGTAAGCCGGGTCAGACCCCTGCAGAAGGAACCAAAGCCCGCCTCATCCACGATGCGTCGAACCGCCTCGGGAAGCTCTAAATACCAATCTCGAGCCACGACGTTCCCATACCCGCGGATGGTATGGGAATCTCCCTGTTTTCAAACAAATAGTTGCGAAGCAATATGTAATGTATAGTTCTGAGGAAACATGTTAAAGTCGATACAAATCTAGCATGCATGCAAGTTTTTCAGATTCGAACAGATACCGGGTGCCGGTGCGCCTACGGTGGACTACAGTGTTTGATACGTCAGCATGTTTTGAGTAAGTGCAATGTAAACATGGTGCACGTGTGCACATTTTTCAGATCCAAGCAGATATCAGGTTTCAGTGTACTACGGTGGACTACGGCCTGTGATGTGTCAGTGTGTTTATGAGGATCAGCATACAGATATGGTGCATGTGTGCACATTTTTTTAGATTCAAACAGATATCGGGTTATAGTGTGCCAGTAGGTGAACTACAACGTATGATGCGTCAGCGTGCTTTGTGTGGTTCAGTTTAAATATAGCATACAATATGTTTTCAGATTCAAATTAAGTGCCGGGTGTCGGTAGGTCTGCAGTGAAGTACGGTGTGTGCCGTGTGTTTGAGTGGTTTAAGGCTAGTGCAGTGTGTGTGCATGTGTCCGTCTTAAACAGATATCAGTTGCAAGTATGATTGCGATCAATTACAGTGTACAACATATCAGAGCTAAGCAGTTAAAGAACAAATTCAGCTATGGCAGTTAACAGTTCTACATTGCAGAAAGTAAAACAAAGAAAAAAATGTTACCTCGGAAGCGCCGAAGGATAGGTGAGAGGTCGGCTCGCGCAGGAGAAGCTCCTGGTCCAGTGCTCGGTCAAAGCCGCGGAAATGGCGAAGACCATCCGGAGGTAGGACGTGGATCGCCGGGCGGTAGGTCGCCGGATCGAAGGGACGCTCACTCAACGGGAGGAGCTCGACCCCGGGATCCATCTCGTGATCCGGGGGAGTCCCGACATGTGGAACATCGTCAGCCATGGCAATGGTGGTGAGAAAATGGCCGAAAGAGCTGGAATGCGAAAAGTCAATCGAAAAAGTCAACCCCGAGCGGGCCGAAAATGACCGGGAATGCCGGAAGATCGAAAGGCACAGAAATGAAGAGGAAATCGAGGGGAACAAGTCCTGAAAAAGTAGAAATAGCAAAGGATGCTTCGAAACGGAATTTCAATCGGTGGAAAATGTCCGAAACGCGAAGGAAATCGCGAATCCAACGACGAAACGGTCTTGGAACACGAAGAAAACAAGGAAAGAGGAAGAGAAAATGCTCTAGGAAGAGAGGGCAAGAGTTTTCGGTGGTGGAGAAGTAAAGAACTAGGGTTTAGGAACCCTATTTTATAAAACCCGAGGCAAATTGTCAAAACTGCCCCCGATCAGCAATTTTTGGCCGGTCAGCACAATATTGTGCCGGTGGAGTTATTTTGAAGCCGGTGGCCAGCCGGTGGCTTCCTCTCCCAGCCGGTGATGTTCCCATAGCCTTGTTTAGGCCATATGGGTAGTTTTGGGTCTTCATAGCTCAAGAAAGTGCAAGAAAATGAATCCCCGATGTTCAACAGGCCTCCGTTTTGACCTCGGACCGTGTCTTCTGTGCGTGGCACCCAGATTTAAGCAAAGATTGTATCCTTTTGTATCCTCTGTCTTTTTCAAGATTTAAAATTGCCCCGTGTGCGTTGCGTGCATCCATCACGTTATCCGGTGCGTTGCGTCGCGCCATCTTGCACGTCCCTTGCGACTTGCACCGTTTTGCATTTTCGTGTGGCATGCGTGTCATACTTGCATTTCATTTTCCATTCAATGAGGTATGCGTGCCTCATTTTGCATTTCATTGCATCTCGAGGTACACGTGCCTCGTTTTGCATTTCATTTTGCATTTCATTGCATCTCGAGGTACGCGTGCCTCGTTTTTGCATTCCATTTTCCATTCAATGAGGTATGCGTGCCTCATTTTGCATTTCATTGCATCTCGAGGTACGCGTGCCTCGTTTTGCATTTCATTGCATCTCGAGGTACGCGTGCCTCGTTTTTGCATTCCATTTTCCATTCAATGAGGTATGCGTGCCTCATTTTGCATCTCCTTGCATCTCGAGGTACGCGTGCCTCGTTTTGCATTTCATTTTCCGTCTAATGAGGTATGCATGCCTCATGACCATTTCATTGCATCTCGAGGTACGCGTGCCTCGTTTTGCATTTCATTTTGCATTTTGCATCCATGAGGTATGCGTGCCTCATCTTGCATCTCATTTTGCATTTCATCGCGCTATTTTGCGCACCTCATTGTTTTTTGCACCCGGGTCTGGCGAGACCTTAAACACACACGGTCTAGGAGACCTTAAATCCTTGGAGGGTGCGAAACCTTCATCGTATTCGCACAGTTTAGGAGACCTTAAATCCTCGGGAGGTGCAAGACCTTCGGTGCATTAAGGTGCACACCTCATTGCATTTGGCATGCATCGCATCACGCAATCCTACACATCGCACTGTCTTATGCACCGCATCTCAATTCATGCATTGCCGCACGGTCTGGCGAGACCTTGAACCCGTTCACTTGCATTGTTATGCATCTCAAAAGCAGCGCGTGGTCGCACCTTTCGAAATCATGCATCGTACATTTCAATACATGCGTCGCCTCGCGCGTCATTCGCATTGTCATGCATTTCAAAACACATGCGTTGTAGCATGCATTGTCATGCATACGTTTTGCATCACGGTCTAGGAGACCTTAAATCCTTGGAAGGTGCAAGACCTTTGTTGCTTCGGCACACACGATTCATGCATTGTTATGCATTCGTAAAGCCGCGTGTTGCCGCACATTTCAAATTCATGCATTGTCATGCATTCAAAAATCGCGCGTTGGCGCGTATTTCGGAAACAACATGCATTGTCATGCATTGCATCTCGGTCTAGGAGACCTTAAATCCTCTGAAGGTGCAATTCCTTCGGTGTTTGTCGTGCCCGAACGACTTTCGATGGTCTGGTGCAGCCACCTGCCTGTGTTTTCGGTGAGTTCCTAGGAGACCAATGGGGACGGTGAAAACTAGAGTTTGAATGGCTTATGCCTAGAACACAAAGGTTCGGAATTTCCGAGACTAAAGTCTGGTTTAAATACCCAGGGGGTGTACCCTCGGCTTGAAATCTGTATGGAAGCCCCATAGGTTAAGGTGGCGTGTCTACGCCTCAATTCTGGATACTGAACCAACCTAGTATATCGCCCTGTTGGTAAGATAGGGAAAGCTGCAATCATAGTCGTTGCATCATAATGCATTAACATGCATCATTTGTAAGTACTGCATATATCATGCATTTCAAAAAATCAAAAACAAAAACAACATGCATCATTGTAAATACTGCACATGTCATGCATTTCAAAAAAAACAAAACAAAAAAACCATGCATATGTCATGCATCATTATTGCAGTATAGTGCATATGTCATGCATTTCCTATAAATATCCATTTATATTGCATTTTAGTTGCATGCATCCACTGCATCGTCTTCCATATATGGCTTGCGCCTTTCCTTGTTGAGCTTGGTCTGGTATGTGCCCTTACTTTTCACGTTGAAGCATAGTTCTGCATGTGTATCGCGCCTACTCCACGCTGGTATGTTGGATTAAGGTTGCGGCACCTTTTCTGTGTTAGACATGGTTTGTATGTGTGCATGCCTTTCCTAAGCGAGATACGGTTTGGCCCGCGCGCCATAATCGCATATTGCATTGTAGTGTAATTATTGCATCCAGCATTAGGATCATTATTCTTTCCTCAGTGGGTCGTCACCCCACTTATGTCATTCCACCCAATACTTGTTCTTGTGTCCGTCTACATCACTCATAGTTCAGACATCGTTCTATGGTAGACGGACTCGTTACTTCCATCAATCTATTTGACATACGTGTGGTTTCGAACCGCTCATGATTGAATCATGATTCGATTGCTCTGCATTTAGTTTGCATTGCATTGTTTCAATTGCATTGCATTATCATTTGCATTATTCATACATCATTTTGTATATAATGCACATCATTTTGCATTCATCATTGCATTGTCATGCATATGGTTAACAATATTGTACCTGTTAAGTTTGCTTTCTTTGCAGGCACGATATTGTATGTACGGTTCATTTGAGGCCGGTGCAACCGGACGAGCCGCACAGGTATTGTATCCTCCGCGTGAGACGTTTTGAGAATTGCATAATTCTCTTACATCCTTTCTGCATTGTAGTGTAGATTGGCATATGCTAGCTTATAACTGTTGCATGTGTGCTTCATTACAACTTTCTTTGCATGATCATAAGCTATGCTCGGCTTCGTGCATCTTCAGTTGCATTTTGCCCCTGCCTTCGGGCACATACCTTGTTTTGTCTTGCATGTTTGTCCAAGTCTTCGGCCTTGTCAAAAATGGGTCGTCTCTGGGCTTTGACATTCACTCCCGTCATTGTTATGACTTTCAAGTTCTGTCAAAGAGGGGCAACTGTAGACAGTCCATTTTTGACCGTCCTCAAGACCTGGACGTCACCGCTTGAACACTCGGTGATTATCCATGTTCGTGTTCGTTTGGAGTTCCCGGAGTTCTCGGCTACGCGCCTTGCCTCAGGACCTCCGAACTTGACCGTTTTGTGTCTGGTTGTGCACCAAACACTTGTGTTTTGCCTTGGAGGGGCAGGGAATGCCTTTTGAGGCATCCCCACACACCACCGGCAGTGGCTAGAGACCACCGGCTGGTTTTTGTTGCCATCGGCACTCTTTTGTGCCAGTCGGCAGTCAATTTTGTCAAAATGACAATTTTGCCCTGCCGACTACTGTGCAGTTGCTTTATGAGATATTTTAAGGCAGCTGTCTTGCATTTGTTTCCCCTCCATACACGTGTATGGAGGGATAAGCCTTTGATTGACTTAGCTTGTAAGCTTGGTTGTCTATAAGAGAAGGCTTCCTCCTCTTGGCTTAGGGTTAGCAAAACTTAGACATTTTTAGAGAGAAAAGACCTCAGAGAAGCTCTGGTTTTAGGGTTTGATTTCTATACCTATCCTATCTCTCTTCTTCCCTCTTGTTTGTACACTAGGTGTTTGTGACTTACTATTGCTCATCAACACCTAGTGTTTCACCTTCCCTTGGTTACTGAGGTCCCAAGAGGTTGTTCTTGCTGTTCTTGACTGGTTTGGAGCTCAAGGAAGCAACAAAGTCAACATTTGTGAAGAAGGTCAACAAGGGTGAGAAACTTGCTTTATATACCCCATTCTTGCACTCCATTTTGACCTATCTTTGAAATGTTTTTGTGCTTAGTGTTTAATACAAAAAAGTTCTATTTTTTAGTCCTCTTGATAGTTTATTAAGGGTACTTTGTGCTTTGGGGAGGTTTGACCCCTCTTAGGCCTTGAAAAGGCCTCATTTTGTGCTATTTTGTGAGAGCTCCGGGATTTTGTTGTTGGGATCTCTTCACCACTGAAATCTTGAGGGATTTCAGTGGTGAAGGTGATGCCTTGAAGTCCCAAGAATGAGGGGGTCACCCCCTCTCCTTGTTGTCCTTGAAAAGGGCAAGTTTTGCCTCTTGAGGGAGCATTGTGCTTGAGTGTGTGTTGAGCATGTATGGACTGGTATTCATGCTTAGAATATCATGATTTAACATTGCTATGTGTTGGTTTTGGTCCCTTATGCATGCTTAGCATAGTTGCCATGTAATGCCTTGTATTGCCTTAACATGCCTTAGGTTATTAGCCCTAATTTGAGCATGCTTTAGGCTTAGATTTGTGAATGTTTGGTGCTTATTTTTCCATGCTTTAGGTCTGTCCATGGTCGTTTGGATCGATTTTGGCACGTTTAATATAGCTCCTTTGCATTTGTGGCTTGTCGGGCTTGTACGCCTCAAGTATGTGCATGTGTAGCATGTGTTGCTTACCTTATTTCGGTGGTTTGGAACCACCTAGCATGTCATTTCAGTCCCTTTGGTGTGCTTGTATGCTTGCCTTAGTTGCTTCTTTAATGCTTTAAAAGCATGTATTGAATGCTCCATGTTTTGGTCATTGTGCATGCCTTTGGTTTCAAGCCTCTTAGATGTCATCTAAGTAGCGTTTTGGCTTTGTTTTAACATGCTAAAGACCTGTTTTTAGTTGTTTAATTCTTGCCATATTAAGTCTTGTCAAGTGTAGTTCAATGTCCTTTGACTAGCCTTGAGCACTTGGGCCATGTTTGTATGCTTTGGCTTGTCTCATTTGAGTTGGTTTGGTACCACATTCTAGCATGAATTTCAGAGCTTATATTGCATGCTAGTTGTCCATGATATCCCCTTTCAAGTGTGCTTGGAAGTTGCTTGTTTAGTGCCTAAGTGTTAAGTCTTAACATATGCATGTGTGTGTGTGTGGTGGCTTTCATCTTTGGGGCATTTTGGCCACTGATTTTAGGCCTATTTAGAGTTGCCTAGATCATGTTTAAAACCATCATTTGCTTGGTTTGCATTGCCTCATGTTTGCTTGCATGCTTACATAAGTATCTTGCTATGATCATGTTACATATTAGCTAACATGCTTAGGTTGCATTGCACCTTGCATACATGCCTTGTTCCTTGACTTGGTGATAGGAATTGGGCCTTGTTTTGTTTATATGGTTTGCATGCATTTGAAATTGAAAGTGCACATTTGGTTCCTTGGGCCATCATGCATGGAAATGCGTGATTGGTGGCCCGAGAATCGAGGCACATGTCCCTTTGAGTCACAAATATGATAAGGGGCATGATTAGTGCACACATTGCTGGAATTACATTGCCATGCAAGTTTTTGTCCTCTGCTGCTGTGAGTTGCAGGTTCTGCAGACATTTAGTGCCGGCCGGCAGTGTTTAGTGCCGACCGGCAGTCTATAGATGGCCGATGGATGAATTTTGTGCCGGTGGCCACATACTTTAGCCGGTGGTGTTTTCCCTCAGCCGATGATGCCCCCCAGTGCCTTTAGAAGTGGTTCTGAGACTTTGGCAGTTTTTAGAGGAGCAAAGCAGGGAAAACAGAGGCAATCTAGGCATGGCAGTGCAATTCCGAGCAGAATCCAAGCGCGCATGCATTGAGCCCCCGCCCCGAGGCGGTTTACTATTTTCCTTAGATTAATTAATTTGTTAATTTAATTAATTTGTAATATTTAATTAGCTTGCGTAGTTAATTACCTGTATTATTCTTTTGGTCCCTCCGAGCGAGGGCAAATCTGTAATAAGTGTGCGTGGGTGTGTGCATTTCTTCCAACCCCCACTTCTTTCTCCCTTTTACTTACCTGCTTTTAATGGTTAGTATTAGGGCACGTTTATTTTAGCATACCTTATGCTATGTATGCGTGCATCCATGCATTTGTCTAAACATGCACCGGGCTCGGTACATCATACAAACTGCATTGTATTCTAAATTCCAACTTGAATAGGTGCATCAAACGATTGCATTTCACATGCCATCTTTAGGGTTAGCCGAGCCTACTCTAGATTACATCCTTGCATGTGTTGCATTAGCCACTTAACATGAACTAGGACACGCATGTTTGCTAACTAGTTGTTGTTTTGGCACAGAGTACGATGTAAGTATTTACGCTTTAGCATATCGCATGCGTGTGAATGTTAACATGACAGTCGTTCTACCATGCGGCTAAGTGCTTACATAAGATAAACTGTTTGAATGCATGTGGGTGAAGGTTGGATTGCTTGAGTTGGAAAACTCATTGAAATTTGTGTTTTAGCCTACTTGCGAGTAGCAAATTCCAAAGCATTTCCAAAACGAACAGATATGCAATGTTTATTTCCAAATTAGGCATTCTAGTCTATACTTGTTGCTACGCGCATAACATAGTAATCCTAGGCTAATAATTGGAATAAGAGCATGTAATGTTTTCAAAATCAGATATCACGGTTAGTAGAGGTCGGTCTTCGGACCGGGCGAAAGGGGGTGCTCATAGCTGACCTTCCCCGATCGTACCCAAGCTCCCGAGCCAAGACCACTTTGGTGATGACGGACATGTGGCTTTCGGCACCGAGTCAGGGTTTCCGAAATTTCCCATTTTAAATATTTAGGTGGCGACTCTGTAATCTGGCAAAGCAGTCCATGTTTGGCACTACTTTTCAAAATCTGTTTTTCTTCAAAACGATTTGCCGGATTTGGACTCTTTGGTTCAAATTTAGAACCAACACAAATCGAGTCCGAACTGTAGTAAACCCAAATGAACGGAACGGGACTTAACCCTCCCGGGGCGTTCGGGGGACATCTACAGCGAGACAGAGAATATGAAGTGGGTGATCACGTTTTTGTGAAAGTGACACCGATGAAAGGCCAAACTCGTTTTGGAGTCAAAGGCAAGTTAGCGCCAAGATATGTCAGACCGTATGAGATTATTGAGAAAATCAATCCGGTGGCGTATCAAGTTACGCTTCCTCCTGAAATAGAGCATATGCATAATGTGTTCCATATTTCTATGTTGAGGGATTACCTCCGGGATCCTTTTCATGTGATTGAGCTGACTCGTGTAGTGCATAGTGATGACTACACTTATAAGGAACGGCCTATTCAGATTGTAAACAGACGGATCAAGAAGTTGAGAAACAAAGAGATCCCGCTAGTGAAAGTCAACTGGCAAAACCATGGTGGCGTATATGTCACTTGGGAAAGGAAAGATGACATGGCTAAAAGATATCCTGAACTGTTTCCACTGAATCCTATTTTCTTCTAGAATGAAGGTAACTCGAGTTTAGAGGACTAAACTCTTTATAAGGAGGGGAGACTGTAACACCCCTTACTGATAAACTACTGATTACTGCTAAACTGAGACTAATTATGATAAGTAATTGAACTGACTGACTGAAATCTGAAACTGATTGATTGAGTATATCTATTTAATTGTATATCTATCTGTCGCCTGTTTGATTATCTGTTTGTGTTTTATGTTTAAACTGCAAATTGAAGGCCTTGTCGGCGGCCGAATCTGAAATTGATTAATGTTATGTGTTAACCATAATTTATATGATTTTATGATATATTTATCTGAAATGTGATTTAGTACGTTTAAATTAGATTAGAATAAGTTAATTGCATAGGTTGGACTAATTACCATAATGCCACTTAAGTGGCCCACTACCTAAACCTTTTTGAACTCACTACATTAGAAACAACCATTTCCCTTGTTTTGCCGACTAGAGAGAGAGAGTAAGAGGAAAAGAGTGATTCAACTTGATTCATCTTGTTTTGCTTGTAAATTGTGAAGATTGGGGGAGCTTGTGATCACTTGAGCTTCTAGACTTGTATTTGAGGACCTAGGTAAGGAATTTATCCTTTTAATTGTGTATTCAAGTTTGTTCTTGCATGATTCATGAGTCTTTAGTGATCTAAGGTATGAATTGGTTCAATGGTGTTAAGTTGAGAGCTTAATCCATGCATGCATGTTGCCATTCTTGAGTTTTGAAGTTAATATTCATGAAATCTTACATGCATGTTCATGTTTATATTATAGACCATGATTTCATCTTGATTTTGTAAGAATTGGCCCATTTGAGCCTGTATTTGAAGCTTTGGATGGAGTTAAACTCATGCATGTCATGTTTGTAGCATGTTCATGAAAATTGGTTTGAATTTGGATTTAATTAAACTATCTTTGGGCCTTGATTTTACAAATTGAGCTTTGAATCACGTTATTCTATGTATTTACAAGTGTTTTCCCAAAAATGGGCCCAAAGGAATTGATTTTGATTCAATGGAACTTGATTTGAGCTTGGAAGTTCAAATCTGGAAATTCCAAATTTTGGACTCCCGCTCGAGCCGGGCAAGTGGCGCTCGAGCGGGAAATTCGTGCTCCCAGTACTTTGCACTGTTTTGAAGTCCGCTCGAGTGGAATAATTGACACTCGAGCGAGACCTTGTGTCTTACGCTCGAGCGGGTGTCGAGCACCCATCGAGCGTGATTTTTGAGCATCCAGTACTTTTGACTGTTTTGAAGTCCGCTCGAGTGTAGGAAGTGACGCTCGAGCGGGAATCGTTGTCTGCATGTCCACTCGAGCGGAGTAACCTACGCTCGAGCGGGACCCCTGTTTTTTGAAAATTCTGAAAATGCTTTTAAAAGTGCATCTTTGCATCCTCATTTCATTCTAGGCATTCTTAGGCCTAGTTTAAGGCATTTTAATGAGAATATAGATGTAAAACCATACTGAGTCTAAGTAGGGACTAAGTCTTTGATTCCCGAATGTGTAACTTAGTGTTTGTTCGTTCTGTCATTGTATAGGGTTGGCTTTCAGGGACGCGCTCTAGCTTTATTGTAGCCCAGAACTTTGTGAGTAACAATTGTGTAAAGATATGTTCAACTAAGAATGTTTTCTGACTGTTTAACTGAACTGTTTTCTAAATCGATACTGTTAATCGAATGTATGTCCTATATTCTGAACTGTATTGTGGCATCCTTAGCAATTATTGTTTACTGTTACTGTTACAGAGATCTCTGTCGGTTCCCTTGTTGGAACCATTATTGTTTACTAATTGATGGGCATCATTGACTGTTCGGTCTTTCAAGACCTACTGTACTGTTTGGTCATTTTAGACCTACTATTTACTGTACTGCTATGCTAATTGATGTACCACATATGACTGTTTACTGTACTGAACAACTGATATACTGATTGAAACGACTATTTTCAATACTGAAGGACATTCATTCTAAACCTCTTTACGCATTATGCTATTCACTGGGCTTTGGCTCATTGCTCATATATATACATGTAGGTGTACAGGCACCAGACCGTGGCTAGAAGCGTCGGCGTAACTCCAGTTTTGTCAAGCCAACCACTGTCCCTCACTACAAGGTTCTGAGCCTGCCAAGCTATGGCTTAGGGGTGTTTTTATTTCCCTCCCCCCCCCCCCCCGGGTCTGTCTCTGTATCTATTTTGGGTTATTGTATAGACTGATAGCATTGTACTATACTGTTTAATAGGAATTTGGTCCCTGTTCTGAATGATTGTAAATATTGTGCATACTATTCTGTACTGTGTATGTATATATGTATGAAAAGTCTTTTTGCATACAGACTGTCATAGCTCATTGGACATTGTTTATTTACTGTATTGGCTTCTGCCATGCCCCTGTACTCTGTTTTACTGTATTACTATTAAGCAGGCCTTCGGTAATCTCGGATTACTGGCCGGTTACGGTGCTAAACCCATAGGGGTGGGTTTGGGTCGTGACAAAAAGTATAACAAGTCCATGTGGTTTTAGGGTTTTGAAGCCATCCGTAACCAGGAGAGTGGCTGTTGTATTGATTTGTAAAAAGATCCATCTTTGGCTCTTCGAGCACATCGAACGTTTCTACCTCTAGTCCGAGGGGTGCTTCTGATTTAGCTTTACAAGTTTCTTTTGGCGACATCTAGTCTTCTTGATCTGACTTTGGTGCCTCTTGGTTGAGGACTGTTTCAAATCTGGCCACACAGGCCTTACGTCGCAATTGACTGTTAATCATTCTGAATTCAAGGTCAAGGCTTTGAGAGTGAGGGGTCGAGTCCCGGAGCTGAGAGCGATCCTAAGCCGCACAATCTCAAGAGCGATTCCACACAGGTCTTCGCAGAACTGCGCAAAACATTTTGTTTTTGAAAGTTTTTAAGAAAGCGACAGATTGCTCGCGCCGAAGATAGTGTGGAACCAATCTGGATCAAGCCAAAGTCCTTCCCAGTACTCACACTAACAAGCATGATTTTATTCATTAAGGGCTTAACATGTCTCTCTTTCTCTCAATTAGTCAAATTTTGTAAAACCCGAGGAATTCATTCCTCTTTGTTTTCACCGTAGCGTTCAAAAAGTTTTGAAAAACTTAGGTCAATGCAATGATTTCGAGGTACAGAAGAGTAAGTGAGATGCTCCGCCAGTCCATTCTAAACTTGCTGGCACAACTAGCTCAAAGTAGCAATAAGCACGGAAACATGATAGCCACAGCTGTTTCATTCAAAACCTTCGGTTGCAACTGGCTCCGTAGCAGAGACAGACTCAAAAGAAAACAAAAGGATAATTACAAAAACATGATATCCGAGGCAACAACTCCGGAATCACCTGACATTCTATATAATGGGACTGACTCAGTACAACAAGACAGACCCTTAAGCAAAAAGACTGACTTAAGACAATGAGACAAACTCAAAACAAAGATCAAAGAAATGGCTCAACACCCAAGCCTAAAATTACAACAACAACAGCATCCGCAAACGCTCAAAACAGTGCGTGCCAAACGCCGCATCTGAAGTACACTCAGCACTGCCTGCAGGTGGTCCAACCCTTTGATCACATACTCGCAGTATCCTTAAAATCTAATAACTCAGCAGTGACAGACTTCGCTGAGGAGGGTGGGAGGATGACCTCATTATCGATCAAATCTTGCACTTCGTGACGAAGACGAAAACAGTTGTCGGTGTAATGATCGGTTTGCTGGTGGTACGCACAGTACAAAGCAACATCATGTGTGGGAGGGAGATTCTTTGGGAGAGGCCTAGGCTCGAGGGGTTTAAGGTGCCCCCTTTCGGCAAGGATCTGAAGCGCCCTAGACAAAGGCATGTAGAGTGCGTGGAAGACTCTACGCCCTCGGGGCAGATACTTTGAAGTTTGCTGACTTTTGCCGAACGCACAGGCAAAAGGATCGGCAGGTGCCGCCTTGACTTTCTGATCCTTCCCTAGTGCAGAGTTGGGATTGGAGGGAACTGTTCTGGCATAACGGGGCCTATCCCGATTTTCTGTCTGGCTGGAACTCCCCTCGGTTGGAGTGGGGAAAGCATCATCCACAGTTTTGGCCACTATTGCGAATATTTGTTGCTTATTCATCCCCCCGTTTTCAAAGCCTCGACTGCCAACAGCAGTTGTTCAACGGGATCAGCACCTGTTCCCACCTTGTTCTTACCTCTGGCCTCGGTTTGATCGAGGGTTTGGGTTGCTCCATCAGAGCGGAACCCGGTTGTTGTTGACACGTCATTGCCATAGCTCGGGACAACCTCAGGTTAGCTGAGCTCGATCACAATGCGCCCCAGTAGCGGGGGCTCCTGCAGTACAAAATTCCCAGCATATGATGTGGTTGCTGGCGAAGCGGACATCCCATAGGTGAGATCAGCCACGGACCTCTGGAGGTCGCCAATCATTTCCATTAACTCGAACGTGGTGGGCTCACGAGCCTGATACAACTGAGGTTCCCAGATCGAGCGCGCGGCAGGTGACCTAGGCGGATGCGGTACATCAACATTGGTTTCATCCCGTAAGATATTCCTTTGATCCAATGCGACTGTCATAACCACTATTTCCTCTGAACTTTGCGTCATCATAAGTCCTCTTGGACTGAACGAAGATGATGGATTAGATCTCTGTCTTGCCTCAGCAAAAGAGAACACTAGCTATTCTATACTGACTCTCTAAACTGAAAGAGAAAACACGCAGCATTTCGACCCAATCAGAACATACACGAGCATAGCTGAATAACTGTACTCTACTACTGATCACTGTTCCCCAAAATCACTGCCCAAAAACTGAGTCTGATACCCGCAGATATAACTGACTCCCACATATCGATATTGATGCTCTTAGGCCTGGTACTTAGACTTGCAAACTAGTATATGCATTCCCTGCAGAGATACACTCTAAAAGCACATAGCAAGTAAATGAAAGTCAAAACACCCCTATTTTGGGGTAGGGTTTCCCTGTCCTATTTCGTCAGGAGCTAGGGTTTCACTATGCACACAGCGGTTTCAAACAATCTAAAATCGGGTAGCAACCTGTCCTAGCTTGGAAGGGTCACTATGGATTCCGAATATGCACTAGGTCGAATGGTCAAAAGGGTGCCCCGGTGACAACCGAGGTTTGTGTTCCCATCATGGCAGAGCCCGTAACCGGTCAGCCTTATGGCACGCTTCTCAAAGCGAGCCTCCGACAAATCGTTCAGGAATAGCAGACAGCAAACACTGTGACTTAGGCGCACCAATGCACATGCAATGCAAAGAAACACATAAGTGTAATCAAAACAAGATATCACGAGTTCGAGTCAAGCTCTCTAAACTTCCCAGCAGAGTCGCCAGAAACTGTAGACACGCCCGTGTAGGGCCTCACACCACAGTTCGGACTCGATTGTCACGGTTCTTAATCTGAACCAAAGAGTCCAAATCCGGCAAATCGTTTTGGAAAACAGATTTTTGTAAAGAAGTGCCAAACATGGACTACTTTGCCAGATACAGAGTCGCCACCTAAATATTTTTTAATGGGGGAATTTAGGAATCCCTGACTCGTTTGCCTAAGGCCACGTGTCCGTCATCACCAAAGTTACCTCGGCTCGGGAACTTGGGTACGATTGGGGAAGGTCAGCTATGAGCACCCCCTCTCGCCCGATCCGAAGATCGGCCTCTACTAACCATGATATCTAGTTTTGAAAACTTTATGCGCCCTTAAACTAGTTATTAGCCTAGAATTACTATGTGATGCGCACAGCAAAACAAGTATAGACTAAATTGCCTAAGTCAGAGCAAAGCATCGCATTTCCGTTTGTTTGGAAAATGGTTTGAATTTTGCTACTCGCGAGTAGGCTAAAATACGGATTTCGATGAATTATCCCAATTTAAACAATCCAACCTTCACCTATAGGCATTCATGCAGTTATATCACATAAGCATATAGCCACGTGGTAAGCATGTTATCATGTTAACATTCACACTCATGCGAGATGCTAAAGCATAAATACTTACCTCGTACTCCATGCCAAAACAATGAACTAATTAGTAATCATGCATGATCCTAGTCCATGTTAAGTGGCTAATGCATCGCATACAAAATGCAACTATAATAGGCTCGGCTAATCCTAGTATGGCATGTGGAATGCAACAAATAACATGTATTCAAGTTAGATTTGAAATGCTATGCGGTTAGCATGATGCGCCGAGCCCGGTGCATGCAATACTTGATGAATGATACACGCATGTATAGCGTAAGGTATGCTAAATTAAACGTGCCCTAATACTAACCATCAAAGCAGGTAAGTAAAAGGGAGAAAGAAGTGGGGGTTGGAAGACATGCACACACGCACCCACACTCATTACAAATTCGCCCTCGCTCGGAGGGACCGAAAGAATAATACAATTTAACTAACTATCAAGCTAATTAAATATTACAGACAATTAACTAGTTAAGCAAATTAACTAAGCTAGTTAAGCAGTAAAAATCAGCCTCAGGAAGAGGGTCCAATGCGTGCATGCTCGGTTTCGCTCGGAAATCCGCCACCATGCACAAGTTGCCTCTGTTTTCCCTGCTCTGCTCCTCTGAAAATGGCACAATTCCCAAGGAACACTCTATGGACATTATGGAACATCACCGGCCAAGGAGAATGGTCACCGGCCATGGCAGGGTTGTCATCGACCATCTATGGAGCTATCGGCCACCCATAAATGGTCGATCGGCACTTGGTGTAGTCGACCGGCCAAAACTTCCTGCAGAACCTGTTTTGACAGCAGCAGAGGGCGAAACAAGGCATGGCAATGCATTTCAAGCAAATGTGTACACTAACACATCCCTTATCATGTTTGTGACTCAAAGGGGTATGTTCTTTGATTCTCGGACCACCAATCACGCATTTCAATGCATGATGGCCCAAGGAACCAAGTTGTGCATTTTGATTTCAAATGAAATGCAATGCATGGAAACATACAAAGGGGCTTTCAACCTCTATCATGGCTTGATAAAGAGGTGAAAGATGCATGCAACGATATGCAACCTGGACATGTGAACTAAGTGTGCAACATGAGATGCAAACAAGTAAGCATGCAATAGGCACACAACCTCAGCAAATAAGTATGCAAGACATGGAACAACTATGCAAGCTAATCAAGCATGCAATGCAACTTAACCATGCAAGGGGCAACATGGACAACATGTTAGGCAACTTAGCCAAGAGAATGCGTGCCAAATGCAAAGCGATTGAAGCATGCAACCCATGCAATAGGCTAAATATATGACAACACACAAGGTGAGCATGCGACGACATGCAAACAATGGACTTATACCAATTTGGGCAGCCCTATACTAGGCCCAAAACAGTGGCCCACATGCTAAGGAATGAAAGGCAAAACACACACAAACATGTACATGTTAAGACCTAAACACTTAACCATATGGAGACAACTTTTAAGCACACTTAAAAGAGGATAACATGGACATATGGCATACATTATAAGCTCTGAAATCATGTTATAAAATGATGCCAAATCAATCTAAACAAGGCAATCAGAGTATGCAAACAAAGTCCAAGGTCTAAGACTCACCAAAGGGGTATTGAACTACCCTTAACAAAACCAAACATGGCATGAATTGAACGACTAAAATCAGAGTTTTAGCATATTAAAACAAAGCCAAAAACACAATGACATGGCATTCTAGAGGCCTAAACATGATGGCATACATGAAGGCACAAACATGGAGCATGAAACACCAACCCTTTAAGGCCTTAAAGGAACACCAAACGCAAGCATACAAACACACCACAAGGACTGAAATGGCATGGCAAGCGGTTCCAAACCACTGAAACAAAGCGAGGATGGCATGCTAGAGGGGTCAATGCTTAGGGCATACAAGGGTGATTACATGGTAGCTATACAAAGCAAAGCATGGATGACCCAAATGACCAAAAATAGACCTTTAGCATGCTAAACAAGCATAAAAGCTTAACAAAGCTAGGCCAAAAACATGCTAGACACAAGGCTCAAAGCACAAAGCATGTTAAGGCAATTCATGGCATTACAAGACAAGTATGTAAAGCAAGCATGGTGTGTCTAAACCAAATAAAAAATAGAGGTCAAACATGGCAAAATACTACCAAATACCTACTGAAACATGGCCAACATGGTCTCAAAAATGGTGCTCACACATGAGGCTTAAATGGCACATATTAAAAACAACAAGGAAAGGGGATGGCCCTCTCCTTCTTAGGACCTTAAACCACCATCCTCACCACTAAAATCCCTCAAGATTTCAGTGGTGAGGAGGCCCAAACAAGGTGGTCCCGAAGCTCACCAAAAATGCACAAAATGGAGGCCAAACAAGGCCTAAGAGGGGTCAAACAACCCAAAACAACAAAACACCCTTAAACAACTATTTTAAGCAATGAAAAAAAAAAGACTTTTATTAGTTATATGCAAAGTCTAAAAATAGTTGCAAGATAGTCAAAAAAGCTATGCAAAAATAGGGAATAAAGGGCAAGAACACTCACCCTTGAAGAACACTTCCGAGATCACAAGACCAGACCTCTTCTTGGATCAAAACCAGCTCAAAAAGTCCAAGATCAACCCTCTAATGCCTCAGCAACTAAGGGAAGGTGTAATAGTAGGTGTTTGTGTGCAATAGTAAGGACAAACACACACTTAACTCACAAGGGGAGGGAGGTATAGAGATAGAATAGACACACACTTCTAACCCTAAAAACCAGACCTCTGGAGCATTTTTTTTAATCTTAGAGGAGGGAGGAGAGGCCTCCTCTTTATAGAAGATCACTCTTGCAAAGCTTACAAAACAAGCTTGGCAAGAGTGAAATCCCTCCATACACGTGTATGGAGAGGGCAAAGGTGTATGCCAGCTAGCACAGCTGGTATAAAAATATCTACAAAAGCAGATGCACAGTGATCGACCAGCCAAAAATGCTATTTGACCAAAAAAGATGGCCGGTCGACCACAAAGAGTGTCGGTCGGCCAAACATTTGGCCAATGGCAACAAACCAATGGCTAGTAGCCTCAAGCCATGGCCAGTGAGGTGTGGGGATGGCCAACAAGCCATTCCCTGCCCTCCAAAGCAAAAACACAAGTGTTTAGTGCAAAACCAGACACAAAACAGTCGAGTTGAGAGATCCTGAGACAAGGCACGTAGCCGATACCTCCGGGAACTCAAGATGAACACAAACAAGGATGATCACTGAGTGTTCAAACAATGACATCCAAGTCTTGAGGACGGTCAAAAATGGGGTGTCTACACCGGGCTGTGGCTCACCCTATTTGAGAAAATCCATTTTCAGGTGTTGGTGATATGCCCCCACCAAGGCCATAGCTTGGAAGGACTTTGGAGTAAGAGCTTCATTTTGTTGTATTTATTTTGTATAGCCAAGGGCTTATTTTTATTGAGTTAGAGTCGTTTTGTTGTAACCAAGCAGTGGCTTGGAAAGATGTAAACCACCAAGGCATATGACTAATTGTATAACTTGTTTTGTTATCATCTCATAAATGTATATTAAACTCTGATGAATGGAAGTATGTCGTTTCACTTATACTACTAGTTATGAAATGGGTTGATTGTATTATTTTTGGGACATTACAACTTGGTATCAGAGCGTACCGGGTTTGAATACTTTGGGTACGTGGGAAGTGGTTATTACCATAATGGGTTTATCTCACTTAGCTGAGATGTTAGTATGTATTGTATGCTTATGTGATAACATGCTTATATGATTATGAGTATAGGATTTAGTTCCTAAGATATTGATTGGGTCTGCAGGTTTTTAAAAGTCCTATTAGAAGAGCACTTGGTCACTGCTGTTTCTAACTGGAACTCTAGCAATGCCGCAGGATGGTCATTATCTAGGAAGGAAATTTGTATGTGTGTAGATGCACTCCCGAGAACTCCCTGACGTCCGCGTGCGCGCCTGCAAGGGGTGGCGCGAATCTCGTCTTGTTCTCTAAGCTACTACAGTTCGGACTAAGATTTCACGGTTCTAAATCTAATCTTACAATGTGCGATGTAAGACCGATAAATCACCAAAGAGTCCAAATTCAGCAAATCGTTTTGGAAAACTGATTTTTAATAAAGAAGTGCCAAACATGGACTGCTTTGCCAGATGCAGAGTCGCCACCTAAATATTTTATTTTGGGGGAATTTAGGAAACCCTGACTCGTGTCGAAGGCCACATGTCCGTCATCACCAAAGTTGCCTCGGCTAGGGAACTTGGGTACGAGAGGGGAAGGTCATGCAATGAGCACCCCCGCTCGCCTGATCAAAGATCGGCCTGTACTAAGCATGATATTTTGTTTTTGAAAACACATGTGCTCTTATTCCGGTTAATTAGCTAATCTTACTACGTGATGCGCACAGCATACAATTATAGACTAGATCGCCTAATTTGGAACAAAACGTTGCATATTCATTTGAAAATGGTTTGAAGTTTGCTACTCGCAAGTAGGCTAAATTCGGGATTTCAATGATTTGTTCCAATTCAAGTAATCCAACCTTCACCCACAGGCATTCAGGCAGTTATATCAAATAAGCAGTTAGCCTTATGGCAAGCATGCTTTCATGGCAATCAATAATACACATGCAGTATGCTAAAGCGTAAACACTCACAGCGTACTCCGAGCCAAAACAAAGAACTAGTTAGAAATCATGCATGATCCTAGTTCATGTTAAGATGGCCAATGCAACACATGCGAGAATGCAACTAAAATAGGCTCGGCTATCTAGGATGTCATGTGAAATGCAACTTGTTAACATGCTATTGAACACGTATTCAAGTAAATGTTTTGAAATACAATGCAGGTTTGTATGATGCGCCAAGCCCGGTGCATGCAAAACAGATGAATGAATGCACGTATGCAAGCATAAGGTATGCTAAATGAAATATGCCCTAAAACTAACCATTGTAAGCGGTTAAGTAAATGGGAGAAAGAAATGGGGGTTGGAAGACATGCATCACAGACACGCACGCTTATTACAACATTACGCCCTCTCGATGGAGGGACCAAATAAGAAGCTAACTAGCTAATCTAAGCTAATTAAACTAATTATTACAAAACAAATTTAAATAGCTAAACACATTAACTATTAAGGTACAAAACAAAGCAAAAGCTAGCTATCTAAGCATGCAGCTAAGGAAAGCAGTAAATCAAGAGCCTCAAAGGGAGAGGAATGCATGCAAGCCCGGTCGTCTCGTTCGGAAATCCAATGCGATGCCCCGATTTGCCTCTGTTTTCAATTGTCCTCAGAAACTTGCACCAAGCTCCAAAAAGCTGAAACTTCACCTTGGGAGTCCTATGGGAGGGTGGCCGACCACTTTTGGCCACTGCAACCACCTGCCGACCACTTTTCTTGCAGAAAGCTAGAAAAAGTGGTCGACTAGCTAGTTTTTCTAGCTGGCCGACCAGTTGTTGCTGCTGAATTCCAGTTTGCTGCAACAGAGAGCAAGAAAAGGCATGGCAATGTATTTGCAAGATATGTGTGCACAACCACCCTCCCTATCATGTCATGAGCTCAAGGGAGTGTAGTTCTCGACCCTCGGGCAACCAATCGCGCATTTCAATGCATGATGGCCAAGAAGCGAAGTTGCACAATTCAATATATAATGAATGCACAAGTAAACATATAAGTCCTAGAACTCTATCACATATGATCAAGAGCGTCGGTGACCGGGATTTAAGGCACATTTCATCACTTCAAGTATGAAACGTCTCTTATTTCCCATGTTTGGACTAACACCTATTCCAAACACAATGCAACACAAGCATGGCATGCACAATGCGACTCAACCATGCAACTCAATGCAATGCAACTTAAGCATGCAAACATGCAAGGGACAAACATGAAATTAGCATACTAGCATACACAATGCTATGAACTACATGGCAGTACACAATGCTCATGACAACTAGCATACGCAATGCAAATGGTAACTAGCATACACAATGCAATCAACATGGCATACACAATGCTAAATTAATCATGCGAACAACATGGCATACTCAATGCTATGAACTACATGGCATACACAATGCACAATGGACTTAAACCAAAATAGATGGGCCTCAACCATACCCAAATTAGTGGCCATTGGTGATGAAATCAAGGCACAAAAGGCAAGGTATGCATGCACAATGCATTGGCCAACCAAGTAGGCCTAAGAGCACAACTCTCAAGAGTGCTCAAGAAGTGATAAACATGGAAGTGTGGAAACACTAAATATACTGAAATAAGGTATGAAATGATGCCAAATCATTCAAATAAAGCAAGCATGGCATGCGAAGGTCCTAAAGCATGAAAGCTAATAAAGAGGACTACAAAGGAGGCATGCAATACATGGAAAATACGCATGAACCAACCATGGACAGAGCTAAAATAGGCCAAAACAATGATCAAAACATGCTAAGATGGAGGCTCAAAGACCTAGGCATACAAGCATACACACTAGGGCACAAACTAGGCAACAATGCACAACACTTAAAGGCATTCAAAGCATGAATGAAGTGGGAATATGGCAATGCTATAAGCTTTGAAATGAAGTATTAAATGATGCCAAATTATCTAAATAGCTCAAAGATAACATGCATGAGTCAACAAAACACAAAGCTAACAAGGCCAATTGCACTACAGCTATATAAAGCATGAAGTATGTGACCAAGGCAACCCAAAATAGTCCTGGAACATGTCAAAATGACTCTAAAACATGCATGGAAGGAAGCCAAAACAAGCTAGCATGAAGGGCATAAGGCATAATGCATACAAGGCAAATAAGGTGGATTACACTACACCTATTAAGACCAAGCATGGGATGACTTAACCAACAAAAATCAGAGTTATACCATGGCAAGATAACCCCAAAAACACATTGAAATGATGGCTCGCAAGCTAAGGCATGAAGGCATACACAATGGTTCATGTTAAGGCATAAAGGGGCAAACCCTCCAACGCATTGAATAAGTGATAAAGGCAAGTGCATGAGCATGAAACATGGACTGAAATCACATAATAAATGATGTCAAATCATTCAAATAGTCCAAGTAAAGCATGCTAATGGACTTGGTGCACAAAGCTAACAAGCTAAATTGAACCATGGCTATACAAAGCAAGTCATGCATGGTCAAAAAAAAACCAAAATTAGAGCTAAAGCATATTAAAACATGGACAAAAGCTTTATGAAGTTAAGCCAAAAGTATGCTAGAATGACATGTTAAAGTATGATGCATGTTAGGCTATTTCATGGAAATGCACTACAAGTGCATAGAGCATGCAAAGGGTGACCAAACCAAACCCTAACAAAGGTATGACATGGTAAAACAAGCCCAAGAACATACTGAAATGGACTCAACATAAGTTAGAATGACATGCTACTTCATGAAGCATACAAAGCTAGTCTACAAAATTTACACTACAAGTGTATAAGCCATGCAAGGGATGACCAAACCAAGCAAAAATAGTGGTAAGCCTCAGCAAAATAACCACAAATACATGCTAGGAACAAGCCAACACAAGCTTAAAACACATGCTCAAACATGAGGCATATATGGCAAGTATTCAAAATACAAGGAGAGGGGATGACCCTCTCCTATTTAAGACCCCAAAACAACCTTTCCACCACTGAAAATCCTCTAAATTTCAGTGGTAGAAAGGTCATGCAAAGGCTACAACAAGAGCCTAAAGGGATGGCTCAAAACAAGGCCTAAGAGGGGGTAGACAACCCCAAACGAAAAAGTGACCTTAAACAAACTTCTTAAGAACACAAAAACAGAACTTTTTCCAGTTAAGAGTTAAGCTTAAAACAACATAAAAAAGGGCTCAAAAGCTTAAGCAAGAATGGGGGTTTTAAGGGTTAGAAACTCACCCTTGATGAACTTCTTCAAGGCTACAACTCCAGCAGGTTTTTGGACCAAAACCAGTCCAAGAACTTCAAGAACAATCTCAAGGGACCTCAGCTCCAAGGGTAAGGTGTTTGAGTGTGTGTTTGTGTGTCAAAGTAAGAAAAAACTACACTTTTGAACACAAAACAAGAGCAAAATGAAGAAGTATAGATACAAAACTATATGTATCACTCAAGGAACTTTTTTCTGAACCTAGAGGAGGGAGGAGATGGTTCTCTCTTATAGAGAACCAAAAGCAAAGCTTCTTGGAGTAGCTAAGGTTCAAGGCAATCCCTCCATACACGTGTATGGAGGATAGCTTCAGTTCCCTCCAGCTGTGCCAGCTAGAGGAAAATATCTCCAAAAAGGTGGCAAAAAGCAGCCGACCACTTGAAGTGGTCGGCCAGCTACTTCAAGTGGTCGGCCAACCGCCACAAGTGGTCTCCCAAGACAACAAGTGGTCGGCCATGGTGGGAGATGATCAGCACACTGAAAACAAGCCAGGGGTGGGGTGGTTGACCAGAAAAGATGGCTTAAAGACCTAGGAGACTAGTTGTCAGATCAGAAAACTGGCTGGAGGGAAGCAAAGTGGTCTCCAAGGAAAAAATTGGTCTCCCACCCTTGTACCACCTTCCAAACAAGGAAAACAAGGTTTGTACCAAAAACAAACCAAAATGGATGCAAGACGAAAGTTTGGAAGGCAAAGCGCGCAGCCGGGAGCCTCGAAAACTAGCTGACAAGAACCAAAAGTGGTTTACGACCACAAAAGTGGTCTCCCAAACCACAGTGGCCCTCTAGGCCAAGGAAACAAGGTGTGGTTCAAAAACCACACCAAACGGAGAACGTTAAGCGGTCCCGAGACAAGGCACGCGGTCGAAGGCTCCGAAAACCAGAAACTAGTCTCCAAACTGGAAAAGTAGTCTACGACCATGAAAAGTGGTCTACGACCACAAAGAGATGGTCTACAAGACCTCTCCCTCCCTCAGAAAAGGAAAACAAGGCTTGGTCCGCAAACCAAGCTGAAACACAAAGAGTTCAGAGGCCCGAAGACAAGGCTCTCAGCCAAAACTCCAAAACCTCAAAACGAGCAAGACATGCACTATCACCGAGCGCTCAATCGATGACGTCTGAGTCTTAATGTCGGTCAAAAATGGGGTGTCTACAATGTGTTTATGTGATTACTTGCTTATATAGGGTGAATTACTGTTGTCCATCACATTCGGACACAAGTCAATTAGCTTTGGCACATTTGTAAATGTACTAATCTCTTTTATTACCTTCATTAGCATATCAGGACATGGACGTGGACGTGGTGGTGGTAGGCATGGTAGGCCTAGAAGGCATAAGATGCATCTACCGAATGATATTCCGGCATAGGAAGAAGAGGTTGGTCAGGCTAATATGACTAAACCAGTTGGTCTACATGCCATGAGCACCTTAGCTCACGAAATAGCCGGAGCATTGCGGGAGTCCATGGACATTCTTAGGGCTGAGAATCAAGTCCAGGCCCAAGTAGCTAAGGGAGGGCTGTCTTTCTTAAAACGGGAGTTCTTCCAGTCAAATCTGAAGGAGTTTTTGGGTGATCCCAAAGAGCTACTGAAGGTAGATGAGTGGCTAGAACAAATAGTAAAGACGTTCGAGATACTTGGCATCAAGGACAACCAGCTAAGGGTGACCTTGGCATCTTTCCAACTAAAGGGAAATGCAAGTCAGTGGTGGAAGCATACATGTGGGTGCATTGGGGTGACTTAGGAGGCATTCGTCAACGCCTTTCAGAACAAGTTTTTGCCTCCTATAGTTAGGGAGAAGTTGAGAGACCAATTCTCTAAGTTGGTTCAGTTGAACACACTAGTGGCCGAGTTTGAGATCACCTTCACTAGCTTGTCTAGGTTTGCACCCGAACTTGTGGCAACTAAGAAGCGCCATTGCTTAGAGTTTGAAAAGAGATTGAGGACCGGGCTCATGTCCAGAGTGACCGAATCCATGATTAGAGATTATGGGTACCTTGTGGAGGCGGCGGCCCATCTCAAGACCATTATGCAGATGAAGGAGGAAAGAATGAGGGGCTTCATGAGGAGTCAGGACAATCAGGGAGACAATAAGAGGTAGAGGGGTTCTAACCCCCAGTCGTCCTAGGGAGCTCAGTCGAGGTCCACCTTTCCAACACTACAACAAAAAACACATTTGGCGACCCAAAAATTTGTCGCCAAAAGTACAAATTCCGTCGCCAAAAGAATCGGCGACAAATATACAACTTGTTGCCAAAGGCCTGTCACTAAAAGTATTGGCGACGAAATCAAAAATTGTCACCATATGTAGACATTTAGCGACCAGAAAAATTGGTCGCCAAAAACCATATTTTTGTCGCTATAAAATTATAATTTGTTGCTAAAAGGTTAAAATTTGGATAGACTATGTAGTTTTAGCGACAAATAAATATGTCGCCAAAAGTACTATTTAACGACAAAATTAATTTAGTCGCTAAAAATCACATTTTTAGCGACGAGTAAATTTTAATTGCTAAAAGTTCTTGGAATAACCACTAACTTTTAGCGACAAAAACAATATGTTGTCGCCAAATATATTAACAGCGACAAAAATACCACCTGTCACTAAAAATTCAGTACACAAATTTTGATTTTAATAATTTTCCTGTTCAAAATAATCCAAAACACCTGTTTTCCTGTGCACAATATATACACAAATGTAATGTAAATAATAATACACCTGTGCAAGACATTCATACTAATTCAAAATTAATAGCTATAAAAAATCCCAATAAACATAATTACAATTCTCTGACAATCTAAAACATACATACCAAAGTACTTACAAACTACTAACATCAAACCCATAAATACATTACCAAATCCTATGTCAAAATATTTTCAAAATTACAACCAAATATTTTGATGTTAAACATCTAACCAACAAGTCATTTACTAAAATCCTATGTCAAAATATTTGCAAAAACACAACACCAAATATTTTAATGCTAAATGTTTAATCCATAAATCATTTACCAAAATCCTATGTCAAAATATTTCCAAAAACACAAAATCAAATCTTCTGATGCAGCCCAAACTATTTTCCACCATTGCCAATCTGTCACATGAAAAAAGAAAAAACAATATTAGATTCACAAAAAAAAAAAAAAAAAAAAAAAAAAAAAAAAAAACCTCGATATGAACTTCACAATTTTGATTTTAATTTTGCAACGGGAAGTCCAATTGGGTGCTGTTTGCTCATACAACTCTATTTAGACTTGAACAAGCTACTCGTGCCAAGTTTCGGTGGTTTCAGTGGTAATTTTGCAATTTTGGCCCTTCAACGGGCCTTTTAAGTCTTATGTTTTACATTTTTCCTTCTAATTTTCTAATCGGAAATCCAATCGAGGTCCCATTTGTTCCTACAAGTCTATTTAGGTTTGAACAAGCTGTCCGTGCCAAGTTTTGGTGGTTTCGGTTGTCATTTCGCAATTTCAGCTCCTAAACGAGCCTTTTAAGTCTTGTGTATTACAATTTTCCTTCTAATTTTCTAACCGGAGATCCAATAGAGGTTCCGTTTGTTCCTACAAGTCTATTTAGGCTTGAAAAGGCTATCCGTGCCAAGCTTTGGTAGTTTTGGTGGTCATTTTGAAATTTTGGCCCCCGAACGGGCCTTTTAAGTCTTGTGTTTTACATTTTTCCTTCTAATTTTTTAACCGGAAATCCAATCGAGGTCCCGTTTGTTCCTACAAGTCTATTTAGGCTTGAACAAGCTGTCTGTGCTAAGTTTCGGTGGTCATTTCGCAATTTCAGCTCCCGAACGGGCCTTTTAAGTCTTGTGTTTTACAATTTTCCTTCTAATTTTCTAACCGGAGATCCAATTGAGGTCCCGTTTGTTCCTACAAGTCTAATTAGGCTTGAACAAGCTGTCCGTGTCAAGTTTCGGTGGTTTCGATAGTCATTTTGAAATTTCGGCCCCCGAACGGGCCTTTTAAGTCTTCTGTTTTACAATTTTCCTTCTAATTTTCTAACCGGAGATCCAATTGAGGTCCCGTTTGTTCCTACAAGTCTACTTAGGCTTGAACAAGCTGGCCGTGCCAAGTTTTGATGGTTTCGGTAGTCATTTCGAAATTTCAGCCCTCGAACGGGCTTTTTAAGTCTTGTGTTTTACATTTTTTCTTATAATTTTTTAACCGAAAATCCAATCGAGGTCCTGTTTGTTCCTACAAGTCTATTTAGGCTTGAACAAGCGATCCGTGCCAAGTTTCAGTGGTTTCAGTGGTCATTTCGCAATTTCAGCCCCCGAACGGGCCTTTTAAGTCTTGTATTTTACAATTTTCCTTCTAATTTTCTAACCGGAGATCCAATAAAGGTCCCGTTTATTCCTACAAGTCTATTTAGGCTTGAACAAGCTGTCCGTACCAAGTTTCGGTGGTTTCAATGGTCATTTCGCAATTTCGGCCCCTGAACGGGCCTTTTAAGTCTTGTGTTTTACAATTTTCCTTTTAATTTTCTAACCAGAGATCCAATAGAGGTCCTGTTTTTTCCTACAAGTCTATTTAGGCTCAAACAAGCTATCTGTGCCAAGTTTCAATGGTTTCGGTGGTCATTTCACAATTTCGGCCCTCTAACGGGCCTTTTAAGTCTTGTGTTTTACAATTTTCCATATGATTTTCTAACCGGAGATCCAATGGAGGTCCCGTTTTTTCCTACAAGTCTATTTTGGCTTGAACAAGCTGTCCGTGCCAAGTTTCGATGGTTTCGGTGGTCATTTCGCAATTTCGCCCCCTAACGGGCCTTTTAAGTCCTGTGTTTTACAATTTTCCTTATAATTTTCTAACCGGAGATCCAATCGAGGTCCCGTTTGTTCAATACAACCAGACATATTAAATGAAATGCGTGTAGTGATTTGAAAAGTAAATTATGAAAAATATACTTACAAAAGTGTTTGTCAATAAGATTCCTCTGATCAATAATCATTTTCATCAACCTACATGCCTGCTTGATCCTTGGTCATCCTCATAAACTTCTCAATCTCTTCAAATCTTTTGTTTTGCATTTCAATCATTTTAGCTTGCTCTTGTGCTACCACGTTCTGGGCTGCAATTTGTTCTTGCTGGACCTTGGACAAATTCTTCAATGACTCTAGTTCTTTTTGTAGGCTCGAAACCACCTCAGTATGTGCATGTGCAGTAACAGAAGATCTGGATGATGATGGTTTTGGACCAACTCCAAAGCCTTTTAAATATCCCGATTTCTTTCCAAGAATCTCGATTGACAGCTGCTCCTGAATTAAAAGTATTGCCCCAGGCTCTAAAGACTCTTCATGTCGCTTTTTCAAAGCTTCCTATCAATTTGTAAACAACTTCAACAAATACCATCATTTACATAAATATGTAACTCTATTAATTGGCATACTTACATTAGTGTCTAGTTTCCAGAAAAAGGGTACTACACACATATGAGGAGTCAATTAACATAGCTTGACTGCATCAAATCAAGGGTGCAGATATGTGAAACTGGAGATAAATATAAACACCCCACAACCAAAAATAACCACTAACAAGATAGAAGAAATATTTGACAAATAAGTATCGTATTTGTGAACATGTGAGACATTAATGGCCAAGCCTTCATGTACTGTCCACTCTCCCTGGCAAGCATCACGTGCAATACTCACGAGAGATAGCATAACTTGACAAAAATAATAAAACTATAGAAAAAAATAACTCTTACCGCAGGAGTAAAATGAAAACAAGCAGACCATCAGTCAATAGAATACATTGTCTATCAGCAACACCTTGTCATTTAGACATCAATTTGTACAATCTCTGGGATGAGTATCAACCTAAGAATTAAACAGTTTAGAAGTTGATGGAAGAATTGGTTACTACCTATCATGAAAAAGAGCTCTCACCGCATAGCAAATTCAAAAATATTTTCATCTGAAAGAATATAAATGCACAAGAACCACATCACCCTAATCTAGATATTAAGTCCTAAAAAATAATAAAACATAAACTGAAGACACATTACCAATAAGCTAGGAACAATGTATATCCAGATTGCAGAAACACAAGTTATTAACATATAAGTTCCATGAGTTCTAGAGAAGAAAATTGAAGAGCCCATTACCTGTACTACGACAGCACCAGCAGCATCACCAAAGAGAATACACGTCCCTTTATCGGTCCAATCAACATAACGAGAAAGCACATCAGCCCCAATCACAAGGACATTATTAAAGCCACCTCTTGCAATTTACAATAGTAGAGTTCAGTTTTAAACTTTTTATAAACGTTTGAACTTTAATTGAGATCTCCTAAAACAATTAATAAAATGTTACCCCGAATATAACAGGCAGCCGAAACTAGACCCAACAAAAACCCACTACAAGCAGCTGTAATATCATAAGCCAATGGATTTCCTTTGCAACCAAGTGCCTTTTGGATCTGAAATGTGACATAAAATATAAATTAAAAGCACATAAGAAAATTTAGAGTGCTTGTCATACCAAATGTGGAAGAGATCAATTATCATAATCAGGCAACAGTATTTCAAATCATCAATTTTATTAGATAGGATGTCCATCAAACCTAATCAGGATAATCAAAATTATAACCAAAAAAAATTTTGTTATACTCATAAATTAATAATTTTAATCCTACGTTATAATGCGCACAATCAAACAAACTCTTAACTGATTTGAGTAACTCCCATCTACAAAAAAATTAAAAATGTTTTGAGTAAGCCTGAATTCTTTAGCATACAGACGTACATGCAGCGACAACAACAGTACAAGCTTAGTGCATTTCAAAAACTGTATCAAATCAGCAACATGTCTCCTTAAAGCTACATCAAAATCTCTCTTCTCGATCCTTTCCCACTATATTATCAGATCTTTTAGGTCTCACAGCACATGAACAATATACCTTGTCTTCAGGCTTTGCAAGTATGTGCATGTCTCGGAATCCTTGTATCCAATTTCATATCATATTTTATTAATATGACAAAACAAAACAAATATATATATATATATATATAAACTAAAATATCACATATATATAAGCTAAAATATCACATTTCTTAGTGAAGCTCACCATTAAAACTCTAACCACACAAAAATGAGAGAAATTACAATCATTTTTTTTTCTTTTTTTCTTTTTTTTTCTTTTCTCTTATAACTTAAGTAATCTTTTCTTTTCTTTTCTCTCCTAGGTTCCCAAACATAGTGTAAAAGCTAGTCCAAAAATCCTATCAAATTAAAATCAAAGAAAAGAGGAGCAAAATGAAATGCACTTTCTGTATGAAGTCGGAAACTTAAAAGTTTCAAACTAGAAAAATGTTCATGCAAAGGGCACAGATTTCGATAGGGAAAGACATATTTCTAGTGCCATCAAGAACAACTTGGCAGCTGCCAATGTATATGGAGATAGTTTCTGTAGATGTTAATATATAAGAAAAATAGATGCACCAGATCTTGGAAGCAATTAGAGAGAGAGAGAGAGAGAGAGATAAACTCTTTAGCAGCCTTTTTCACTAACCTGCTGGCTTCTATCAAAGGTAGATGATCATTATGAGGCTTCTCTATTACATTCTTCACCTGCAAATCCAAGGAATAGTTAACATTACCATACCTCAAAAGATATTTCAGATTTATCATTACACATCAAAGAATCTAACTGAATTAGGAACATTTCCAGAAGACACTATCAAGTATTGGTTTCAATTCTTGTTATCATCGCCAGTCCACGCTGCTTACAGGGATTCCTCATCTAAGGAATATGTTAATAAGCCTCCTTCTACAACCACAAGAAAGGTAAATGCTCAAGCATCCAAACCATCCAAATGACCAGTGATCCAGCTGAAAGAATCCTTTTCATTGACCACTTCACTGACCATATAGTCAATGTTCATGTGAAGTGGAAAATGATAATCATATAATAATCATATCAAACAAATTATCACATAGCTACATAAAATAATCACTATACCAAGACTACACAATAACTTCAGAAAAGGGATAGATTGGCAAGAACTAGAAGCCATACTCTACAATTTAGATCCCAACTTCAACATCAATTTCCAAAATGCAGTAGACCCTGCTCAATGTAAAATACTAAAACTAACTAAACCATCCAATGTTCATTCTTCTGTTGTAAAGAGCATAAACTTTTGGTAGGATGTTAAAATCATTTTCAACTCAAATAGTTGTCATTAGAATATGATGAATTTTATTAGAGGTTAATAGTTTCCTCAGCAAGAAAAATTCCATACTTCATGCCTGATCTTCCAGGTATTCCTTACTAAGACTGATTACAAAATGATATTTATACCTTTAGAAAAACTTTTTTTTTTCTGTATGGATTCAAGGAGAAAAACACAAACAAACATTTCCAATAAAACAACCCTTTTCCAAAGAACCTCTTTCTCCCTCTCTCCTCATCTCCCATTTCCCTCCTTTTCTGTTCTTTTCTCTTCTTTTTTCTTTTTTTCTTTTTTTTTTTGGTAGCTGTGGGGTTGGGGAAGTGTTTCAGGGTAAAATAGTTTTTAATGGTCATAAAGGCAGTTCTTACGAACATAATACATAATCAACCAAATAATAGTAATAATAACATACAGAACATGAAACACACAAACATCTGGAGCAAGGCAAATATAGTACTTACAGAATGAAAATGTCAAATGGAAGACAGTAAAATGTAATAGTTATGGCCCATTTAGTAAAGTTTATGTTTACACACAAAAACAAAAAAGTTCCAAACTGGAAATAAAAACTTGTCTGGTGTCTATTTTCATTTCCACAAAAAAGGAAACAGATTTCAAAATTTATCAAATGCTTAAAAGAACAAAAAGTGTTGTACCTTGTTTCATTTTAAAAAAAATTCATTCCCTCCTCCCTCCACCACCCCTGAACACTCCCACCTCCAACCCCCATCACCTCCCGCCAGCAATCCCCTCCGGCCACTCCCCTCACTTGTTTTCAAAACAAATTTTTGGAAGCATGTGTTCACCAAACAGGATTTTGTTTTTGTTATCAGTAAATAAAAAAAATAATAAATTGTAAATGTTACTGAACTCCCCGTTAATAACTTTAACAATAAAAGATTGATGAGAAAATAGTGGCAAAATGTAATAAATTGTAAATGTTACTGAACTCCCCGTTAAAGTCAGTGCTCCTCATTAATCTAGATAGAAATTTAATACTGCTAAATCTGCATAAGATCCATAGTTGCTATGTGAAACCCCTGAAATATGTATTCACTTTTAAGACCCTAATGTTGAATTATTTTCTTAAAGCCCTCGATTACTTGAATTAATTCAAATATTATCGGTTAGCATTTTTTTTTTTTCTTTTCTTCAAAATAGGAATTTTCCCAGCCAGATTAGGTTCCCTAACCTAATTTAATTTAATTCTACCTAAGTAGGGTCCCAACACAAGAAATTAAGCCCAAGCCCTCACATTTTTATTAAATCACAAATTGACCTCAAACAAGTACCATCATATATTTATATATATACACTTGTATCCTAAAATCTTTTTTAACCTTTGTGTTTTACAATTTCCAAGATTTGTACACCAAATAAATAAGAAAATCTTCCCAAATTTTGAGGACATGACTAGGCATCATCATTATACTATAGTACAAACAAATCCCTTGAATCTTGGAGCAATAATGACTTTAGTACCAATAAAGATTTGCTATGAGTATTTAAATTAGCCCTAAATCTAACTAGATCATAAGTAAATACATAAATAAGATTCCAATACATGAGTTTAATTCCAAGCCCTCATTTCTTTTATTAAGCATTACCCCAAAAATAGTACATGTACCCTAATGTTATTAGTACCATCAATCTTGTAGGATATATATATATACACACCTTGAAGAATGTGCTCTAGGACCAAAACAAATAAAATAATAACCCATCACACTCCTAGGGAAGAGTGAGAAACCAATTTCCAAGAACCACCATGATGGAATTCTAGAAATACACAACCTAATACCTAGACCTAGGATGCTAATTCCCAAAACTAGTTTCATTACAACCAAGTGTTACCTAATCCTTGAGTAAACCACTCCCTAAGTCACTTCTATTCATTTGAACTTCAAACAAATCCTAAACTTTCCATCCATTTTCAACTAGTGGGCATTTAGGACATTTTGCATCAAAGCTTGTCTATAAATACCAACACCCCCTAGCTTGCAAGCACATATAACACACCACACTCACACACACATTTTGGCTAGAGAGAGAGAGGGGAGAGCAAGGAAGAGAAGTCTAGGAGAAGAGGAGGAAGAAAGAAGAGAGCTTCCTTGTGCAAGCTTAGTAGGTAAGCCACAACACAACCTTCTCTTTCATTTTCCTTTTTCAAATACATGTTTCTAAGGGTTCTAAATAATGTTTTCAAATGTGTTATTGATAAGTTACTTGTGTTAAAAATGCTAAAAGTTGAGCATTGATTCCATCTCTCTTGTATTTTTCCCATTTTGGCACAAAACCACCTTCTTTTCTACCAATCTCTCAACTTTTCAAGAGCACTCTTTCAAACAAATTTTCTGAGTTAGACATGTGATACCTAGTATATTTTCTTCACAAAATAAATGAAACTTTCCCATGGTGGAACCCCCTTTTTATAATTTTCCTTGTTTTGGGCATTCTACCTAAAAATCTGTTTTTGCAGCCCACTTTCAAAAATTCCAGAAAAATATAAAAAAATATTCTGGACCTCTATTTTATGTCGAAACCTTCCTTAATGAGTTAGCTTTCAACTAAAATTGGTTTCATCAAAAAACATTAAGCGGTTTGCAAGAAAATCAAATTTTCGTAACGGTCGACAGATCCGAACAGATTCTAGACAGCGCTGGAATGTTTTCTCAATAACTTAAAATCTGGAAAAGCAATCCTATTTCCGAAAAATGTTCTAGAAACTAGATCAAATTCTCTACAAACCATAGGAAGGCCAAGTCCGGTAGAAGATCTAAAATAGGCCTTTCATTTTAATCTTTATGTGATATTAAATCTGGAAATTTTGTTATGCATGATTATTTTATGCTCTTGTATTCATGATAATGTTTATTAGCTTGCGATCATATCTTGGCATGATATTGTATGTGTTATGTTATGTTCTTCATCTTCTTCACCTTATTGATGCATGCTTATGTGGATGTTATTATATTGTTTAGTTGGACTAACCTTGACTTAAAACACTTAATTCAACGGGAAACCTAATTGGGTGGGTATTGGGTTTTTGAGCACTTGAGTAATGAAAAGATGAGAATAAGTGATATATGGATTATTGGGATGCGTTCCCTATTTGAAGTTAAAGTCTTGTGTGAGTGGTTTTCGGAACCCTTGAACGGAGCGGTTGTATTCGGACCCTAGGTAGCTTGGTGTGAGGAGGGATTTCGGGCAAGGCCCTATTTTTACCGTCTCTTTTGAGGCCATGCGGTTGGCGCTACGCGGTATATAACCGTTGGTAGGCATCCGAGGTTAGTTCTGCAACAAAGCAGCAAAAGAGGGGGCATACCGAATAATCCGTGTCCGATTCTTGTGGTTGGGAGGACGAAATCTCTTTGGGGGATTTCTAGTTTACTAACATCTAACGTGACCCATTTATTTATTTATTTGAGTATCATGCTTTACTATTTGATGTTATATTTGTAATTGTGTATTGGACTGGGAAAAAGGGGTAGGGTGTGTGTGTGTTTACTGGGCATTCAAAGCTCACGGCGTATCATGCCAGGTGAAAAAGCGGAACTCATAGCTGGAGACGACGAGCCCGAAACCTTCGAGGACTTTTGGCTATCTTAGGAATAATAGAAATTTCCTTTTTGTTATTTTGTAAGAACTCATGTAGAGTTTAAACTTTCTATTGGGATGTAATGTAATGAAACAATCTTTTGAATTAAGTATAAATGTGGTTGTTATGTATTTGTATTCTATGTATGAACCTTATTGTTGCTTATGAGACCTTGTGTCAATACCCTTTAAGATCTGTCAAAAGGGTAGTGCGCTGCCTAAGAAAGCCGGACTTAGAAGCGAGGCTAATTTGACTCCTCCGGCGATCTAGGATCTTACTTGGTTATTGACCATAGGACTCATTAGTGACTCTCCTTTAACTGCAACCTATAGTGTAGATTCGGGGCGTCACATGCTAAGTAAATATTTTCATACAACTGTAAGTAAATATCTGCATAAGATCCATAGTTTCTAAGTAAATATAAAAATAATCTATTTGCAGCACTACAAAATCTATTTGTCATTATTATCTCAGAAGGGATCTATCAAACAACCGTCTTGCAGGAACAGTTCCAGATAATGGTTCCTTTTCACTATTTTCACTATGGATCTTATGCAAATATTTACTTACAGTTTCTCATTCATAGGAACAGTTCCAGATAATGGTTCCAGAAACTGAATTAATGCTTAATTGAATAAGATACAGAGGCATATATACAGCAGAACAGAGCAGCACACAGAAACAGAGGCATCATGTTTATATTAGCTTCATGTAGATGATTCTATGAAACCCAACTTCCAGGTTTGAGAGCTGCAACAACCATTAAAAAAAGTCATGCAGCTACATAAGACATAAACTTAAGCATAACTGTAAATACTAAAATGTAGAGCATGAAGAGGTCAAAAACAATGCATAAACTAAGTGGCAGAAAACAAGATTTTTGTTTAGAGAAAAAATACACTACCCCATATATATGTTCCATATTTCAATAGTGTCTAACACATGGTTTTACTGATCAAATTCATTGAACCAATGGATGAATACAAAAGAGAGAAAATGTATTCACACACTCACAGTTTTCAGTGAAGATGGGAAGGATGACAACAAATGCTGAAAATGGACAAAGTACCATCTAGAAGAAAGCTTACACAGCATAACATTATGAAACATGCAATGTATAATAGTATTTATGTAAGCAAGTGCATTAGGTTGCAGAGTTCACATCTGCTAACTCGTAGATGAGACTGAAATTTTGCCTCTATAGCCCATATTAACAGACAAAGTACATCTCTTGATAACACATTCTTAAATAACATAAAATTATTTAGGGCAATTGCAAGCAGAATAACAAAAACCAATAACCTTCTCCAAATAGCCTAATATATTCTTTGGAAATGAAAAATGATCAATCATCAACCTGAACTTTTAGCAGGATGGGTTGGGTCTAGGTTTCTTTGACACCAATATACATTTTCAGAAGGGCTCAAACCCACCCCAACATCTTTGTTTATGTGACTTCTACTGCTATGTCACTCTACTAAAAAATGGCATGTTAAACCCTTAAGGACACAATAAGCTATTTGTGCTGTTGAACGAATTGCAGTTTTGCCATTTATGTTAGTCAGTATTGTAGCTACAGCTTAGTTAGAGTTACACCCAAAATGTGTGCCAAAACATACAGGAATATAGGTAGCTAATAATATACATACAAACATAACCTTCATAAAAATAACAAATATCACTTTGGACTAGTCATCATATTAAACTCTCCCCCAACAATTCCCATACGCAATGCAATGGTCAAGAAATCCTACTCATTACTGCTTTTCCAATAAATAGTAAAATATTATGTACAGATTTATGAAAATGTACTAAAGAATAAAAGAACGAACCTGCAAGAGTTCTGAAACTTCAAATAATTAAGTCTTATCCTCCTACACATTCAGATTCAGAGCCTGAAACTATTATACCCTCCTAAACCAGATGATCCATACCCAAAATTATAATATCAGTCCCTTAAAAATACAAAATCAATTCCAAAATCAGTCCGAAATTTAGAATATACCAGTCTCGAAAATCAACCCAAAAATTAGAATATATCAGTCTGAAAATCACAATATCAGTCCGAAAAATCAGAATATCAATCCGAAAAATTAGATTGATGACAAAGAAGAAAAAGAGGAAGATGAGAGAGTGTGAGGGAAAAATCAGTCCCATTGATTGTGTTGTGTTCGGCAATGCAGAACAAGAGAATGAAATTGATGATAAAGAAGAAAGAGAGGAAGATGAGACAGTGAGAGAGAGAGAGTGAGAGGGAGAAGGAGAGAGAGAGGGAAAGAGAGACAAAGAAGAGGGAGAGAAGACATACCTCTTTGCCTTCTGTTGTGCTGCTTCAGGTTGTGGAATGAGAAGACGAAGAAGACTCATTTTAGGTCAATCTTGCTTATTCGGTCATTAAAAAAAAAAACAGACAGATTCAAAACGACGTCGTTTTGAAAAGAAATTTATTGGCGACGAAAACATTATGTTGCCATAAATATCATTCACCTTTCAGCGACTATTTTAATTCCGTCGCCAAAAAATCCAAATTGGCGACAAACATTTTCGTCGCCATATATTAATTTCGTCGCCAAAACTTTTTTAGCGCTCCCGCGCAGAAAATTAAATTGGCGCTAACCATTTTTGGCGACGAATTGAGATATTTGTTACTAATGGTGTATTTTTTGGCGACCAACACGTATATTGTCGCCAAAAACATACAATTGGCAACTAAATTCAATTTGGTTGCTAAAAAATGTCGCCAAAAATGCTTTTTGATGTAGTGCAATGCCAAGTTCAGGTTTTGAAAGAGGTAGTCAAGGTGATTTCACTTGTTTCAAGTGTGGTCAGTTGGGCCACAAGTCTCCAGCTTACCCGCAGAGAGGAGGAGGGCAACAGTCTGCATCGTCTTTGGCTCGTTCTCAGGGCCACAGTCAGGGGAGAGAACAGTCGCTCACATGTTATCAATATGGATAGACAAGGCATATGAAGAGATTTTTTCCCTCAATTGGGTGGCACACCCGGTGCGTCTAGTTCGAGACAGACACAGAGCCACGAGCCTACACAGTAAGCACAGGCCTTGAGAGCTAATAAGGTAGCCTCTTCGGCTCAATCAGTGCGTTAGACTTATGATCCGAGAGGTGAGCAGGTTGAGTAAAGACCTATGAGGCGTGTGTATGTTGTTACTGCATCGGATCTAGTACTAGCGCCTTCTGTTGTAAGAGATACTTTCTTGTTTTGCAATTTAGTTGCTAATGTGTTGATTGATACAGGTGCATCCCATTCATTTATCTCTTCTGCATTTACATCGATTTTGGGTTTGGAGTTGGCTCAGTTAGCATCTCCTCTCTATGTAGAGTCATCTATTGGTGGTGGGGTTATTTTGAAGCAGGGGTGTCAGGTTGTGACATAAAGGTTGCCGGTCGCCAACTCCCATTTGCATTTGTATTAATTAATATATCTAGTTTTGATGTTATTTTGGGTATGGATTGGTTGTCGTCATATCAAGCTATTATAGATTGCTACCGTCAGAGGGTTACTGTATGTACCCTGAGTGGAGAATGTTTCTATTTCTTAGTGGACCAGGTGGATAGAGTCTTATCACCGGTATATGATCCGCATGGGCAGAGTGAACTTAGCTGCCTTCTTGCAAACTTCTTGAGTGGTGAGTGTGATAAAGTCTGGGTTGAGTTGCCAAGGGTGGTTTGTGAATATCCCGACATTTTTTCCGAGGATCTTACTAGTTTACCACCTCACCGAGAGATCGAATTCTCTATTAATTTAGTGCCTAGAATGGCACCAGTTTCTATGGCATCGTATAGATTTGCTCCTGCTGAATTGAGTAAGTTGAAGATTCAACTCCAGGAATTGTTAGATAAGGATTTTATCCACCCGAGTACTTTACTTTAGGGAGCACCAGCTCCCTTTGCTAAGAAAAAAGATGGAGCGTTGTGACTTTATATCGATTACCGAAAGTTAACCGGGTAACTGTTAAAAACAAGTACCCAATGCCTCATATAGATGATTTGTTTGATCAGTTGAAAGGGTTTTGTTGCTTCTCTAAGATAGACCTGAGATTAGGTTATCACTAGTTGAGAGTAGAGGAGGAGGATATCCAGAAAATAGCATTCCACCCGCGATATGGCCATTATGAGTTCCTAGTGATGCCTTTTGGGCTGACTAATGTACCGGTTGTATTTATGGATTTAATGAATCGGATTTTCAGTGAGTTCCTAAACCATTTTGTGGTTGTCTTTGTGGACGACATCTTGATTTACTCACCCTCTGAGGAGGAGCACGAAGAACACTTGCGAGTAGTCCTCAAGTTTCTTAGAGCCCGCAAGCTGTATGCTAAGTTTGGGAAATGTGAATTCTGGTTTAGAGGTCAAGTTCTTAGGCCATGTAGTATCCGAGGAAGGGATGACTATAGATTCATCCAAGATAGAGGCAATGCAAGATTGGGAACAACCTAAGAATACTTTTGAAATCCGTCGTTTCTTGGGGTTGGCCAGGTATTACTGTTGGTTTGTAAAGGATCTCTCTAGAATAGCCTCACCATTGACTAGATTAACGAGGAAAGGGATCAAATTTGTGTAGAGTGAGATTTGTGAGAAGTCATTTTAAGAACTTAAAGTTAGACTTACCATTGCTCCAGTCTTGATTATTCTTCGGTGTATTGTGATGCCTCACGGAAAGGTTTTGGTTGTGTTTTGATGCAAGAGAGGAAAGTAGTAGCCTATGGCTCATGCAGTTGAAAACACATGAGAGGAATTGCCCTACTCATGATTTAGAGTTAGCAACAGTGATATTCGCCTTGAAAATTTAGAGGCACTAGCTGTATGCCGAAAGGTTTGAGGTGTTTTCTGACCACAAGAGTCTAAAGTATCTGTTTACATAGAAAGACTTGAATTTGAGGCAGAGAAGGTGGATGAAGTTTATAGAGGATTATGACTTTAAGTTGCATTGTTACCTGGGAAAGGCCAACATTGTGGTTGATGCCTTGAGTAGGAAGTCAATTAGCAGCATAGCTTGTATTGCCATCCGAGAATAGGAGATGTTGGGTACTCTTAGTGAGTTTGATTTGCATTTTAGCGAGTCCGTGGAGTCTACAACCTTGTTTACGGTAGTTGCACAACCTACACTTGTGAATCGAGTGTTATAAGCACAGAAAAGCGATCTTGAGGTAGAAACCCTCTGGGAGAAGATTTCCAATGAGAAGATAAAAAAGGGCCTGAACGTGTATTCCGACTCGAGTGTTAGATACCTTGACTGTCTCTTTGTGCCGGAGTCTTATCGAGAGGACGTACTCTAACAGTTTCACCATTCACGCCTTGCGGTGCATCCAAGAGGCACAAAGATGTATCATGACCTATGTCGCTAGTTTTGGTGGAGAAGTATGAAGAAAGATATGGTCGTGTTTACGTCAAGATGCCTTACTTATCAACAAGTGAAGACCGAGTATTAGAGGCCCGGGGGTTTGTTGCAACCCTTGCCTATAGCTAAGTGGAAGTGGGAGCATGTCATGATGGATTTTGTTGTGGGCCTTCCGAGGACTCAACGGGGTAGTAATGCCATTTGGGTGGTAGTTGACCAGTTAACCAAGTCGGTGCATTTTATATCTATGCCCGTGAGTGATTCGGTAGAATATCTTGCCGACCTTTACATTAGGGACATAGTAAGGTTACACAGAGTCCCTATAACGATTGTTTCGGATAAAGATCCGCGTTTTACAGTTCGGTTGTGGCATTGCTTGCAGAGTGCCTTGGTCACTAGACTGACTTTTAGCACAACGTATCACCCTTAGACTGACGGGCAGTCCGAGCGTACTATTCAGATCTTTGAGGATATGCTTCGAGATTATGTCCTTGACTTCAAGGGGTCGTGGGAGAGGCACTTGCCCTTAGTGGATTTTACCTATAATAGTAGCTTCCAAACAAGTATTGGCATGGCACCGTTTGAGGCCTTGTATAACCGACCATATAGATCTTTGTGTATTGGGCTGAGGTGGGTGATGCACCTATGTTGGGTCTAGAGTTGGTTCGGGAAACGACGGAAAAAATGGCACTTATCCGTAAGATGTTGGTTACGACTCAGAGTCGTCAAAAAAATTATGCCAACCGTAGGAGAAGTCCTTTGTCTTTTGAGGTGAGAATCATGTCTTTTTGAAGATATCACCTAGGCGGGGTTTAATGACATTTAGGAAGAGTGAAAAGTTGTCCTCTTTATTTATTAGGCCTTTTGAGATCTTTGAGTGGGTTGGAGAGGTTGCTTACCGTTTGGCGTTGCTGCCACAGCTTTCCGGGATTCATGATGTGTTTCATATTAGCATGCTTCGAAAGTATGAGCCGGATCCATCGCACGTATTGGATTGAACCAACTTAGAGGTAGATGAGGATGCCTCGTATGAGGAGAGACCAATGAGAGTCTTGGATACTCGGGACCAAGTCTTGTGAGGCAAGACGATTCCCTTGGTTAAGGTATTGTGGAAACATCACGAGATTGAGAAAGCAACTTGGGAGCGTGAATTAGAAGTCCGAGAGAAATATCCGGACTTATTTGTTGATGTTTGAACATGTATTGAGATTTTGATTATACTAATGAATTGTAAAAGCATTATATATGTTTTAAAAATACGAAAACATTGTATATGTTGTGGATGTTTTGGAAACATGGATTCAATATAAGCATTGTATATGTTTTGAGAATATGGAATGTTGTATATGTTGTATCACTTTTGGAAACATTGTATATGTTGTGTCATTTTTGGGAACTTGGGTTTATCCTAAACATTGTAAATGTCTTGGGAATATATAATTTGTACTTCAGTGTCGGAAATTGTATATTGGGTTAGTGAAAATGAATGACCGGAGGATAGGTCATGGTGATTGAAATTGATAGATTATCATCATTGGAAATAGTTTAAAAATGGTTTTGAACTTGATTTGTAATTTCAGGGACGAAATTCTTTAAGAGAGGAGGTTATAGCGATTCTGGTTTTGACCCGACCCTTGTTGTATTTCGAACTCGGGTTTGATGGTTTCATATTATTGTTTATATCTTGTTTTCCTTGTATCTCTTCAAGTTCGGCTTTTGGATTGTTATGGTTGCGTTTGGGACAAGTTAGTTACTTAGTTTCCAAACTCTTGTTGCCCAGATTTTTGGTCCTCCGCTCGAACGACACTTCTTGCGCTTGAGCGGGCTTTATGAACTCTTAGTACTTTTGCAAATCTGCAAAACTATTAGGAGAGTGTTTTCTGCGCTAGAGCGGCGTTTCCTACGCTCGAGCAGGTTGGTGCTCGAGCGGCCTTTATTGCGCTCGAGCATTGGTCTATTGTCTGTAAAACTACTAGGAGTGTGCATGCTGCGCTCGAGTGGAACAACTTATTGTGTTTGACGCTCGAGAGTCACTTCTTGCGCTCGAGCAAACTGTGTGTATATCAGTTCACAAAAATGACTTTTTACATCACTTTTTCAGATCCATTTCTCTACAAACCCTAAAGTTGAGACCCTCTCTCTCTAAAACACACACACACACACTCTCTCTCTCTCTCTCTCTCTCTCTCTACATTTTCATCTAAATCTAATGGTTTCTCCACCCTAATCCCTTTGATAAAAAGGTAGAGCATCTTGAGGGCTACGTTTTGATCCAAATAAACTTTAGTTTCAACGTCTTTGGAGTTTCCACATTGTTTTGCTCGTGTTCTAACTTTGAGGTAGGGATTTTCTATACTTTTATATGGCTTTTAACTTAGTCATTGGTAGTTATGTAGCAATGGTAGGATTTGGGAGTATTTTGAGCAAATCTAAGGTTTGGGTTAAAAATAAAAAAAAAAGGGTTTCTAACTGAATGTGTTATAAAGGGTCATAGGGTTTGAAAATGAGGTTGTATTGTGACAAAATAGTTGATTTTGGCATTTGGGTTGATATTTGGGAAAGAGGGAAGTTTGCCCTAAAATGTTTCAAATATTTATTTTGTATAAATAAATGAAATTGGCATTGTAAATGTGAAATTAGATGAATGTTGATATAAATAGCGAAATTGGATATGTATTATCTCACACCTATGGAAATTTGAATAAACTATCTGTCTTGAGATTGAATATATGTTTAGAAATATCTGTAGTGGGCTATCGGTGGAGGATAGCTATGATTGTTGTAAAAATTGCATGAGAATTAGGTGAATTAAAACTAATCTCTAGTTGGTTGTCATTAAATATGACTGTGTTTTAAATACATTATATATGTATGATATTTGGGAAAAGAAGAGCGATGTACACCATGTTTGGGAGGAGAAAGGAGATGGACTCCATTGAATTAAGTTAGCCTGTGTGTCCAGGGTGAAAGTTCCGAAACCGCGCGTATACATGGGTGCCGATTCCCGCGGACGAAATTTTCATAAAATGGTAAATTTAAGTGTTGGTGTGATTGTTGTGTTGATTTGTGAACCACTGAGTTGTAGTCTAAGTTGGTTTGTCTGGAAAATAAAGAAATTGGCTCATGAATTGAGATGAAATGAATTGATGTGGATGACATTGAGATAACAAAGATTGGGATATAAAACTTGACATATTATGATTTTGTAAAACACGAATGATTTTACTATGGACATTGTATATGTACACTTTCCTTATATCTTTGTTAAGACTTATGTATTGTGTTAGATTGTTTGTACTGGGCTATGACTCACCCTATTTAGGAAAAATCATTTTCAGGTGTTGGTGATATGCCCCCTCTCCCCTCCTCTCCCCAAGGCAATAGCTTGGAAGGACTTTGGAGCAAGAACTTCCTTTTGTTGTATTTATTTTTATAGCCAAGGCTTATTTGTATTGAGTTAAACTCGTTTTGTTGTAACCAAGTAGTGGCTCAGAAAGATGTAAGCCACCAAGGCATATGACTAATTGTACAACTTGTTTTGTTATCATCTCGTAAATGTATATTAAACTCTGATGAATGGAAGTATGTCGTTTTACTTATACTATTAGTTATGAAATGGGTTGATTGTATTATTTTTTGGGCATTACACAATTGCTCTGAGGTTTTTGAAGATTATTTTGAGCCTATTTTGATTATTCGAACCGTTTATATTATAGAGTTTGTTGAATATATTATTCATATAAAAAATTAAGTTAATCGTATATCCATAACCCAATTATTGGATTCTAATTATTTTAAAAAACATTATCAAAATTATGATAGCTATTTATTTTTTTACAAAAAAAATGTGGTCTTTTTATAAAGTTACGAATATCTAATTAACTTGATTTTTTCATTAATGATCTACTCGACAAACTTTATAATATGAACAGTTTAAATTATTGAAATAGGCTCCGAACGATACTGTATGACCCTAAGGGATTCAGATCTCTCTATCGCATAGTTGTAATGGAATATCTCTATCACATTTCTAATGGGTATCAATGATGGATCCAGGATTCGAACTTTGGAAGGCAAAAACATATATAACTTCTCATCTTTTGAAATTGATTTACTTTTTACGAGTATAATAATATGCATGATTCTTACAATTTTTTGATGGGTATAAAAAAAGTCATTATACTATTTTATAGCCATTAGATATATAACAGAGATGATCAGTTTGGTGCAACTTAAACAAACATAAATAAGTTGTAAATTTGTTACACATCTCGGTACGACAACAAAAATACACATGGGCGGAACAAAAAATATTGTTTAGGGGTTACATGTTTAATCGAAAATAATTTTTAGAAAATTAAATAAATCTAACAAATTACTTTTTTCATTTTGTCTAAAATTCCGAACTACGAATTAGAACTCGTATAATTGATTAGATCACCATTTTAAGTCATTTTATTAGTTAACCTAATCAAGCAAATAAAAAGTATGCACACCTCTTTGATTTTTAAAATAAAAAATAAAGAAAAATACATACCATAAACATATAATTATTGATTTAATCGAAAGACACTAAAGTTTGAATAATTCGAATCACTGAGTTGAACCTAAAATGGGTCCAAAAATTACCAAATTGAACCCTCTATTCCAATTAATGAACCGGAGGAAACTTGTCCTTGTGTTATAACATATATGGCACAATCACCTTGGCCAGCTGACAACAGCCTCCCTCCACAAATCACCTCTGACCTCCCCCCTAATGTTGAAAATCACTTCCAACTACCGGTAACTACGTGGGTGTTTGAGAAGTGGATTTTTATGTAGGTTTTTTTAGTTGTAGGATATTATTGGATAAAAAAATTTTGGTGTTTTGGAAGATAGTTGAATTTTTTTGTGATTGGATGTGATGTTTGTGAGAGAAAAAGTGAAATGATTATGAGGTTGGATGTGATATTTTGTTTGGATGTGTTTTTTTTTTTAATTTTGTAAAAAGTTTATCTTTTAATAAAAAAAATCAAAAAAAAATCTCAAACCCAAGTTCCTAAACACCACCGTAGCAACTACTTACAACCACTCATTCTCTCTCTTTTTTTTAGAACAAATTTTTAAAAATATTAAAATAATCATAAAGTTTTGAAATGTCAAATGAAATCCAGTTTATTAATGTGATTAGTGTCATATTAATTTATAAAAAAAAATTATTTGTATAGCATTACTCGGTTTTAAAATAAATGTGGGCATCATACAAGTTTTTATTTTTATTTTTAAATATAAATATAATTATATTTAATATTTTTTATAAATAAAAAATAATAATAAAATATAAATGTTATACAACCAGACCAATCAAACAAAAGGAAATTACAACACAGTTGTAGTTTCACAAAATTGTTATAAATTTAGAGAAAAAATTATAATTATAATTATTAATATTTATAAATTTTATCGCTAATTTAAAATTAAATTTTGAAATACACACTTAATTGTTATTTGGGGGATTTGGTCATAGCCCCCTCACTATCTAATTTGTCTTTCAAAAGGACAATAATTATATAAGTACTTTCAAAATCTCATGATATTTTAAAACTTGTTTCTTTTATTTTATTACCCTCATATCTATCAGCTCTCCTATTAAGCCATCTTCACTATGTATTTTAGAGTAAAATTTTACTCTGTATGAAAGTAAAATTTTACTCTGTATAAAAATAAAATTTTACACTCTGAAATTAAAGTAAAATTTTACTCTGTATAAAAGTAAAATTTTACTCTGAATGAGAGTGAAATTTTACACTCTGAAACTAAAAGTAAAATTTTACTCTGTATAAAAGTAAAATTTTACTCTAAAAAATAAGTAAACTATGAGACTCTGAAGATAAAAGTAAAATTTTACTCTGTATAAAAGTAAAATTTTACTCTAATTCTGTCAAATGAAAAAAACAGAGTAATAGAACCAGAGTAAAATTTTACTCTAGTTCTATCAAATGAAATTTTATGTTTACTCTGAAAAATCAATGGAACTTTGAGCTTTGAGCTTTGAATCAGGCCTATAATCCTTGAATCAATTGATGTTTACTCTGAAAAACATTGAATCAGGCCTATAATCTGAAAATTTCAGAGAAATCTCAATTTTTCATACCCTGGTTCTTCAGATTTTACAAATTTTTTAGATTTTTGAAACTTTGAGCTTTCAAAAATCTTAAGATTTTTCATATACAAAGATTTTTCAGATTTTACTTTAAATCTTTGAGCTTTTGAGTTCGAATCAAATGATCGCCGAGACCAATCTATGCAATCATTCAAATCTCCGATCTTAAAGATTCAAAACACACACACACACACATATATATATATATATATATATATGTATATATAGATTAGAGATCGGAATATGTAGATATATATATATATATATTCGAATTCAAATCTCAAAACACACACACACACACACACACACACGCACACACACGCACACACACACACACACATATATATATATATATATATATGTATCAGTGCGATTTGTAAGTTCTCCACAGCTCTGGCCATGGAGAAAGCTAGGGTTAGAAGAGAGAGACGAGAAAGAAGATGAACAGTTGAAGAAGAGTTGAACGATGAGAGTTGAGAAGATGCGAAAAGAGATCGTCGGAGCTTAGGAATGACGACCGGCGGCGACAGACGCATCGGAAGAAAAGTTCTCCACAGCTTCGGCCATGGAGGAAGCTAGGGTTAGAAGAAAGAGACGAGAGAGAAGATGAACAGTTGAAGGAGATCTGTGAGGATATAATAGTCTGATAAAATATTTAAATAATAAATTTTGTCCTTTATGTAAGATTTTATAATTATGAGGAGATTTAGAAAGTATAATTTTTTTCTTAATTCTTCTAACAATAAAAAGCAAGTAAAAATAGTTTATAGTCAAATTTCCCTCGTTAGTTTTCCATCAAAGAAACCTAGCTACTAATTTGGTTCCGTTTATGCCCTTTGTTCTCACTTTTGAAAGGACAACAAAACAAGAAGTGTGAGCTTGGAGGATATCATGTCACCTTCCACATTTTTTCTTTGCTTTATTTAATGCTTCCAAACAAAGGACAATGGAGAATGATTAGGATTTGTGCTTTTATCCATAGTCAATCCAATCACTATGCAAGTCAATGAACTAAGCTTAATTAAAAGAAGTAAGGAACACCTCCGGGCACAATTCTCCACCTAAAATAAATTTTGTTTCCCGCCCCAATTTTTGAGTTGTTTTGCAAGTAGGCTCCCCCAAGTCAAAATATTTTTGATAAATTACAATAATTTCATAAGATTTGCAAAAAAATACAGTAAATTTCACTATTTTAGTATAATTATATTAAACTTCCTTAAAATTTTAATTCACATAATATTTAATCCTATTTTCATCAATAATCCATTGATTATACATATGAAAAAATGATATTGTCATTTCTTTTATGTTAAAATATACATTTTTTTTTCTTGATCCTTGTGTTTTCACACTATTTGCATTCACCTCTTTAGAGTAACTAGAAATAAAATTAGTATAATTATATCAAAATTGTAAGACTTATTGTACTTTTTCAAATCTCAAGAAAAATCAATGTAATATATCCAAATATTTTTGTATAAAAAATAATATTTATCTTCTTACTATTTTATTTTATTTATTGTGTACATTAATACAATAATAGATATTTATATATATATATATATATATGTAGGACTTATTATGTTTTTAAAAATAATAAAGTTAATTATGTCATATTAAAAATTATGTAAAGTATGAAGCGTTTGAATAAAATATTTAGTGATATTACACCTTGCATTGGAAAGTGGTTATGGAATCTGTTTTATTTCATGGTTGCCCCACATAGGGGACCAAGACCAAAAAAACAAAAACAAAATAAATTAAAAAATCTTATTATATGTAAAATTATGTGACAAATTAAATAATGATATATCTAATCAACCAATGCCAACTTGTCTGTTTTTATCCTTAGACTGAATGATTAAACCTTCACCTTTTAGAAGAAAAGAGAAGTAGAACTTGCCAATAATGCAGAGCAAAAGTTAAACTCTCAATTACCATTTTCTAATCACTAAAGTACTACAAATGATCCTACTCTATTTCATTTTTTTTTTTGTCTCCTCTCGTGCATATTGGGCCCTTCAAACACCTTGGACTTGTTTGGCATATATTAAAAAAGTCAAAAAATTAAAAAGTCACTATCTTATTTAAGTTACATCATCTTATTTAAGTTATATCACCTCTCTACCATATCACTTCAAACCCAACCCATATTCAATCCAATTTCATAAAAAATCAAAAAGTACACTTATTTAGAACATTACAAACCACTCCTAATCATCTTTTTCTAGTTTTCTCTGCATTCTTTTTTTTTTTTTTTTTTTTTTTGCTAGATGTTAGTTTAGTTTTGGTGTCAAAAACAACCCCTAAAGTCCTGAAATAAAATAAAAATAATCGAAAATGATAATAAGCTAATGAACAACAGTAATAAAACTTCACATTTTAAGTAGCATACAAGAATTTAAAGTTTCTTATTAAATATTAATTCATTTTGCTAAAACCTAAAAATTAAGAATGTATCAAACAAATTAATATTTTTAACATTCACTTTTTTTAATCAATATTCTAGCTTTTTAGCTAACTCTTAAAGAAAGTCTAAGTAGGGTTTGGCAAATGACTTTTTTTTTTTTTAAATAAAATTTTATCAATTATTTTTCTTAGATTTTATTGACAAAACAATTCTAAAAATTTTAAAATTTGAGTTAAATTTTAGAAAAAGGTCATTTGTCTTGCCTTTCGTTTTTTTGTATTTAGCCAAGTTTATTGAACTATTTACATATTTTTTAGAATCTTCTAGTAACTTTAACAAAATAAAAAATAAAATTCATTCAAGGCAAAAATTTAAAAGAAAAATGGTAATAAATATTATTTCAAAAAATTATAGAGCATGCTCACATCTCAACATTTTCATAAGTTGAAAAGAATTATCTAGATCTAAGGATGAGTCGTGTCGGATCACGAGACTTCAACTCTATTGGACAAGAAGTTATCTAATGAGTTCAGCTTACCAAATGGTAATATATTCATATTGTAACAAATGAACATACAATCAACTTATCCAAAATATATAACAAAAAAACTCATTTCAAATATATTATGGGGGTGTTTGGGAAGCCTTGGGCTGGGCTATTTTATCCTTAAATCAGAAAATAGTCAAAAAGCCTCCCTTTGCATGATTTTCACAAAAAAAAAAAAAAAAGAAAAAGTCAAATGTTTCGGCTGCTGCAGCAACGCAGACTACACTGCCACCAACAGTGTAGGCTGCAGACAGGTATAATTACAATATTACCCCTATATAATAAATTCGGAAAAAATAAAATCAGGGGTAAATTTGTCATTTTAATTTAAACATCACTTCAAACACATTTCTCAATACAACAACTCAAATAAAATTCATCTTATCTTCCCAAACACAAAAACTAAAATAGTTACTAAAATAACCAAAAAGTCAAATAACCTACTAAAATAGCCACTTCCCAAACGAGGCCTATATATAAGATATAAGCCGGATGTATAGATTAATTTTGGATAAATTATACTTTACCCCCTTTATGTTGAGTCATTTTATCAGTTTAGCCCTTGAAGTAATTTTTTTTTTTTTTTTTTTTTTTTTCCACTTTGGACATTTATCAATTTTTTCTCAAATTTACTCCTAAAGCTAATTTCTATTCAAAATTAGATAAAAAATGTCACGTTATAAAAAATATATTATTATATTAAGATTTAAATTTATGTCAAATGTATGAGTTATATATAATAAAATATTTTTATATTATGCGACTATCAATGTGTCATTTTCTGTCTAATTTTAGACATAATTCAGTGTGTTTGGTTTCAGTTTTGTGAATTTAATTTTTTGAAAACTAAATTTTTTGTTTTTCGTATTTTTTTGTTTTTAGTGAATATTTTTAAAATTTAAAGCTTTTTTTTTAAATTTTTTAGATGCACCTTACTTAGATGTATTTAAAAAGTAAAATATTTGTGAAAAATATTTTTAAAAATTAATAAATACACAAAAATATGAAAAATATACAGAATTTTCATTTTTTTTTTTTTTTTGGGTATTTAGCAAATTTTTTAAAGATTTTTTCACAAAAATTATATTTTTTAAGTGTATTTATGTTAGGTGCAATGATGGATTTAGGGGGGGTGGCCGGACACCCAAAAATTTGAAAAATATCATATATTATAATAAAAAATTTAAAATAACTTAAAATTATAGGAGTTTGCACCCCAAATTTTTTGTAAATAATTTCAAAATTATATAGAGTAACCCCCAATTTTTTAAACTATAGAGTAGCCCCTCCAAAGACATCCTTGATTCGTCCCTGGTTAGGTGTGTCTAAAAATTTTTAAAAATGCTTAAAATATTTTTAAAAAATTGGTAAAAACAAAAAAATATGAAAAATAAGAAAATATAATTTTCTGAAAAATATTTTCAAAAAACTAAAAACAAACATAGCTTTTGAAGTAAATTTTAAAAAAAAAAATTAATATGACAAGTCTAAGTAGGGAAAAGAAAAAAAAAAAAAATTGAAAGGTCAAAGTGAAAAAATAGCTAAACATAACATATGCACATAAAACATGATCTATTATCTCCAAGGGCTCGCTTGGCATGAAGAAGCTTGAGGCTTTTTGGTTAAAATAGTCACAAAAAGACCCAAAAAAAAAAAACTAAAAAGCTAATAAAACAAAATGTCATATTCAAATCATAATCATTTTATTTTTTCTTTTATAAAAGTCAAAAAAGTAAAAAAATCTATCACAAACAAAACTTTTAACCCCAGGTTAAAATAATCAAAAAAACAACTCACATTCTAAACGAAACTTAAATGAGACATACAATTCATAGTTATGCATAAAAGGAATAAATTGTAATTTACCCTATAATTTTTGTTGTTGAGCATTGTCCCAAAACACTAAGGATGGTCATAGATCGAATTTGGAGTGGGTTTGTGGTAATTCGCTCCCGCTCCCGCCCCTGCCCCTGCACTTGCCCCCGCCCCGCCCTATACCATATTGGGGGCAACACAAATCAAGAGGTGATGGTGATAGGATTGGAGAAAGGCTAATTTCATAAGTTGAAAATTTAAAATATTAATAAAATTATGAATAATATAGTATATTACATATAATGGTTTATTATACGATATTAGATAAAAAAAAATAAATAAGTAAAAATTAATATTAAATATAATATTTTAGTATTTTAATTTTATTTTAATGAAAAAATTTTAAATTGCATATATTATATATAAATATAATTAGAACAGAATTGGATAAGATGAGGTGGGAAACTACAACTCGTCCCGACTCCATTTTTTCATCGGGATGAGAGATGCAAAGTGAAAGGAGAGGAAAAAATTAGAGGGAATTACTTGTAAGTGGGACAAAGGAAAAAAATGTCGAAATATGGAGGATGTAAGTTGTTTTGTAGTGGGATGCAACTCAAACATGAAAAATCATTAGATATTTTCGAAATACCGCGTGAAGTTGCACCCCTTCCATGATTGTGTATATTTTTTCCCTCTACAATTCTCTCAAAAAATTATTATCTCTACAAAACACCAAATAACTTATTCATAAGCACACAATGCATTTAAATTCACATTCAAGTTAATTCAAAATGGGAGCGTTTGGACTTGATAGGTGTATTTTAAAATCGATTTTCAGTAATTCGAATAATTTACTTTTATGGACTTATTAAATAAAATATTTATGCAAAAAAATAAGATAATTTTATATTGATAACTATATATTTTAATTAAATTTGTATTACAAAAAATAAATGATAAATATAATTTTTATTTTTTTATAATAAAAATTTAATTATTTTAATTTTTTATATAAATTTTACTTTTATATTTAAAAAAATACATAATTCAAATCATCAAAATAAAATTTGTAATTAATTCCACAAGCTCCTAAAATTCTTCCAGGTTGAGATATGATTATTTGAGAAGCCAAACCTAATCCCAAAAGGATGATTGAATGGAAAAAGCAAAAGTTACAACTCTGAGAATTTCGAGAAACCCCCCAAAAAAAAAAGTTAAAAAAAAAGAAGAAGAAGAAAGATCGTTTTCGCTTTTTTTTGGTCCTTCGAGCAAGGCAAGGTTCTGCAAAGGCCCTCGTCTTAAAATTACGAAAATATCCCTGCCCCTAACTAGCTCAACAGCTTCGAGATTAGAACCCACGTTAGCTGTCAGTCTTTGAATAACCATGGAAATTAGAGGAATTCATTAGCTAAATGAGGGTTGTTTGGGTCATTAACTTGTTTAATAGCTGTATGACTGACTTTAATTGCATTGATCGGTTTGCTTTAAAAAAAAAAAAAAGAAAATTACATTTTTCTCCTTATGTTGGTTATTTTTTCCCTTTTGATTTCTAATTTTTTTTACTTTGAATTTTCACGTTTTAAATTTTTCTAAATTTCTTTCCAAAATTAATTTTTGTTCAAAATTAGGCATAAAATCTCACATTAACTATCACATAACTTAAAAATAAATTATTATATTAAAGTTTAATTTGTCAAAAGTGTGAGTTATATATAATAAAATATATTTACGCAACGTAATTGTCAATGTATTATTTTTTATCTAATTTTGAACACAAGTTATTTTTTAAAGTAGATTTAAAAAACCTTGAAACATAAAAGATTAAAGTGGAAAAAAAAATAAATTTTAAGAATTAAAGTGAAAAAAGAAGACCAAATATAAAAGAGATAAAAGGGTAATTTGGAAAGTTAGTTAAAAGTTAATTTTTAACTTTTGATCCATTTTTGGATCACATTATCTCTCACATTTTTTACACACAACAGGATAAAAAAAATTAAAAAGTCAATTTTTAACTAACTTTTCAAAACAACCCCAAACTATAATTTATCCAAAAAAAAAAAAAAGGTAAGCCGGCCAAGCCATGAAGATCTTGTGTGGAAGGCGGGAATTCACCTCCGAAGGGCAAATTACACTTTTGACAAAATCTCTAAATGAAGTGATTATTGGGTGGTTTTCAATTCTGTTCACATTGTCACGCTTCTTCATTTGTCTTATAAATTTACCACAAAGTTAGTCATTCTATATTGAAAAATATTCAATGGAATAGTGATACCATTTCATTGATATTATTATTCAATTATTTTTCATTATTTATCTTTTTATGTATATGTTGCACTTACAAAGTGGGAAGCAGGGTCATTACTATGACCCCCGTTGTTGTGTTTCCTGTTGTGCCTAAAATGGCACAGTTTCAGCCTCCTCCTTTTTTTTTTTTTCTTTTTTTTTTCTTCTTCTTCTTCTTCTTCATGTTCTCACTATATTTTTTGACGTGATAAATTACACTCCTCTTTATTTTATGGTTTAGGGTTTAATTCTTAATTTTTTTTATTTTTTTTGTTCAGGATTTAGGATTTAAGATTTAGGGTTTAAGGTTTAATTCTTAAATTTTATTTAATTTATTTTTTTATTTTAGGGTTTAAGGTTTAATTCTTAATATATTTTTTTTAAGAGTTTAGGATTCAGGGTTTAATTCTTAAAATTTATTTTTTTATTTTAGGATTTAGGGTTTAATTCTTAAAATTTACTCTTTTTTTTTTTATTTTAGGGTTTAGGGCAAAGTGTAATTTATCATGCCAAAAACATAGTGAGAACATGAGGAAAACAAAAAGAGGCTGAAACTGTGTCGTTTTAGGCACAACAAAGAACACAGCAGTGGGGTCACAACAGTGACCCCGTGTCCTACAAAGTGGGGGGTTGACCCTCAACATGTAGGGGACTCTAGGATTTTTGTCAACCAATCTATATTAGATCAATAAAAAACTCTATTTATACATAAAATTTATATAAAAAATACGAAAAAAATGAGCAATAACAATATCATAAATATAAGTCGTCTTTACGAGTATTTTGTTTTAAAATTAAAGGTTGCTATTGAACTACGTCATTATGTATGAGAATTTTGTATAATTTTTTTTTGTATGTATATCATCACTCTTGATCTATTTTTTCACAAATATTTTTTCGTTTTGAATTTTTTATTTAATAATTTATTAAATTTTATCTGATTTGTTAATTTCTAAAGCCTTCATAAAAAAAATTTAAAAAATTAAAAAGCCAAAAAAAATACTTTTTAAAATTTTAATAAACATAAAAAAATTTAAATTAATAAAAAAGTAATGAAAAATTATATATATATATATATATTAAAAAAAAACTCAAGGCTTAACGTTGACAACAAATCGAACCTTAATTTTTTAAAATTATACCCATTTTAACTATCTTTTTGTATCAGTTAGACCATCTCCAACGGAGAATCAAATGCAGCATCAAATTCAAAATTTGATGAAAAATCCACTTTTTTGAGCTCCAACGGTTTCATCAAATCGATACCAAATCGGGAATTCAGCAAATCTGGTATCAAAATGAGAACACGCGAAGCCTTTCAGCAAAACACTGTTCCTGACCGTTGAGAATTACGAACCGGTTGACCATCCGGGTGACCAACCGGGTGACCAACCGGTCGCCCCGGAAAAAAGTTCAAAAGGTTCACTTTTCGGTTCAAACCAGTCAAAAAAAAAAAAAAAAAAAATTTTTTTGCCTAGGTGGTCGACCACCCGGTCGACCGGCCGGTTAACCACCCGGTCGACCACCCAGAAGTCCAAAAAGTTCAGAAAAAAGGTTCAAACCGGTTAAAAAAAAAAAAAAAAAAAAAAAAAAAAAATTTTGGCTTAACCGGTCGACCGGCCGGTCGACCAACCGGTTGTCCCGATGGAAATTTGATGAAAAATTGATTTGCTGAACCGTTGGAGGGCTCCGTATCAGAATGAGAAAAAAGTCATTTTTTTACTCAGATTTGATGAAATTTTTGGTGAACCGTTGGAGATGCTCTTAGTTATTAATAGTGGAAAAAGGGACAATTTAGACCATCTAATTATTTTTTCTTTTATTACTATATATAGCCACCTTACATCCTTATGCCCGTTTGTTTTGGGAGATAGAATAGAGGGAATTGATAGTGAGAGAATTGTTAGTAAGGAGATTGATAGTTAGGGGATTAATAGTGAAGAATTGTTAAATTATTTTTATATAAAATAATAAAACAAATAAAAAAATATAAAAAATTAAACATTATATTTTTTAAAAAAATCCCAATATATAAAAAATAAAAAAATTTTCTAATCCCCTTACTATTTTTCTAATACCATTTCTATCTCATCCTTACCAATCTCTCTCCCAAAGGGACTACTAATACCAAGGGACTAATAGTCCTCTCACCATCTCTCAAAACAAACACCTCATTAGTAATACTAAGGGATTAATAATCCCAATCCCCTCCCTATAACTCCAAACAAACGGAGCCTTACAGTGATCCATCACCAACCTGTCTCTTCTTTAACCCACCAGTATCTCTTCTTCATTCCTTGTTCTTGGGGGTATTTATCTCTTCTTCATTCCTTGGAATTGGGGATATTGATGTGCCTTAAGGCACAGCAGCTCCCTATGCCTTTTGTTGGGAGTTTGTTTCAAATGTTTTTTTGATAATATGAACCGATTATATTATAGGATTTGTCAATAATATTATTCGTGTAAAAAATTAAGTTGATCGGATATTCATAACCTCATGATTAGGTCTTAATTATTTTTAAAAATTTATGAAAGTCATATTAACCGTTAATTTTTATAAAAATAAATGCGCTTTGATTATAGGGTTGTAGATATCCAATCAACTTGATTTTTTGTATGGATGATCTACTCGATGAACCCTACAATACAAATGCTTCAGATTATCGAAAGAGGCTTTGGACGATGCTTTACAAGAAAGCACAATAGCTTGTTGTGCCCAAAAACACAGCAGATCTCCCTAGATCCTTTTTCCCCACCCATGGCTTACTCCCTTTCACCAGCTTCCTACCATCCATCTCCTTATTTCTTCAATCCATAGCCACGGTTAGAGCATCCTCATCAAGCTCTTCAAACTTTATTTTTTAGCTAAAAACTTCAAAAAAATCATCTGCATCAAACTCGCATGTAGCTCATCAAAATTTACAATCAGTACAGTAACTCGTTATAACAAGCGAGGCACTGTTCATCGCTATTTGTGTGTTACCGGATGTCCGCCCGGAAGTTCGGTCTGTTAACCAGTCAACGGCAAATTTTTTTTTATTACTTTTTTTAAGAATTGTTTGGCTGGTAACTTATCAATTTAATAAAAAAAAAAAAAAAAAAAGACTAACAAACACAATAAGAAAATAATATTTAATAAAATAAGTTAGAATAAAAAGTTTGATGCAATAGGTGCTAAAAGGTGAGTAGCTAAAATAATGAAATAGCTTTAATTTAACTAAAAAATTAAAGAGTTTGGTGTGGATGCTCTTATCATCTAGAACTGTAGCACCTATATCCTTCGAAACTTTTGAGAAGTGTATTTAAATCCTTTATTTTATTTTGGAAATCTTTAGTGTTGTTGTATGTTGGTTTTGGAGGAGTATAATCCGATTTAAACTCGTTGGGTTTGTTTGTTCACACTTATTCTTGTCAAAAGTTCCTTGGAGACTTAGAATTTCTATTCTAGGGTCGACACTAACCTTCTTAAGGGTCGACCCTTACTTGTTGGCGAAGTTTTTGGAATTGTTATTGGAAAATAGGGTAGACACCAGTCTGGGAATAGTCGACCCTCTCATATTGCAGAATCTATGTGTTAGTTCCTGAAAAATAGGGTCGACTTCCTCCTGGGGAGTCGACCCCCTTGCTTGTTACTAGATTGTCTTTTTCTACCTAAAGGGTCGACTCCTGCATTTTTTTTTTCTCTAGATTTTGGGGTTCGATTGGGCCGTACCTTTAGAGGGTTTTTGCCTATTATTTTATTTAACTTTAGGGCTATTCTCTACTACTATAAATAGGCCCAAACCACTTTTCTCTCATTAATTTCCTTCCCTTCTTCCTTTCAAACCGTGGTCTCTTCTCTCTCTCTAAAACTCAAATTTTTTCACTTAAATTTCTAGATCTACCCACCTAAGTGATCTTTTCACATTGCTCATTTGAGATTAAGTGTAGAGCTTGTTAAGAGCTACATTTTGATCGGGATAAATCGTTGTTTTGTTGCCGTCGATTTTTGAGATTTTCTCTTTTCTCTCTCATCTAAGCTTGAGGGAGGGATTTTTTCTACACGTCCATATGATATTTAGCTTAGTTATTAGTATCTAGTGTAACAATGATGTGATTTGGAGGTGTTTAAGGCAAACCTAGGGTTTGGGCATAAAATGGAAAGAGGAGTTTTTGGGTAAAGGTGAAATAAATGCTTTGGAGGTTTGAAAATGATGTTGTATTGTGTATAATTTGATAATTTTGGCACTTGGCTAATATTTGGGGAAAGAGGGGGAATTTGCCCTAATTGAATCAAATTATTATTTTGTATAAATAATGAAAATTCACATTAAAAATGTAAAATTGAAAAGGTATTGATATGAATGGTGGGATTGGTTATGTGTTATTCCATTATTTGATAGTTTCGAATAAACTATCTGTTATGAGATTTAATATCTATTTAGAAATAACTGTATTAGGCTATCAGTGGAGGATAACTATGATTGTTGTAGAAATTGCGTGCGGATTAAGTAAATTGAAACTAATCACTTGTGCTAGTCATTGAATATGACTATATTTATGTACATTGTATATGTATGGTTATTTGGAAGTGGAAAGATAATGTGTTCCATTGTTTGAATTTGTGATTAAATACATTGCATATGTATATGTGATTGTTTAGGAGAAGAAATGAGATTGACTCTATTATAATTAAGTTGGTCGGAGTGTCTTGGGTGAAAGTCTTGAAATTATACATGGGTGCCTAGCCCGCGGACGAAATATCCGTAAAATGGCAATTGTAGTGCTTGTATAGCCTACGTTTACATGGGTTCCATTTAACGGCTGCCCGCGAACGAAATATTCGTGAAAAAATACATGGGTCTAGTTTGACGGTTGTCTACGGACGAAATATCCGTGAAAGAAAAGTTTGAAGTGTTGACGTGTTGATAATATGGTTCTAGAACTAATGAGTTGTAATCTCATTTGAGTTATTGAAAAATGATGAAATTGGCTTATGTAGTTAAATGAAATGGAGGGAAATGACTTAATGATTGAGTTTGGTAACTTAATACTATACATAATGTGGATGCCTTTATCTTTGTCATTGTATATGCATAGTGTACTTATACCTTTGCTAAATTTCATATATTGTGTTAGATGGTTTCTACTGAGCTGTGGCTCACGTTACTCGGGAATAACATTTTCAGGTAATGATGACATGCCTTTACCAAGGTAATAGCGTTAGAGAAACTTTTGAATGTAAGGGCTTCTCATTTTGATTGTATATTTTTGTGAAGCTAATGGCTTAAGATGTAATGAGCAAAACTCACTTTTGATTGTAACCAAGATATCTCTTGAAAATATGTAAACCTGTAAGATATTTAAATTTGTTGTTATTAATTTGCATTACATGTTGTAGATTCTGAATGAACATTTATGAATGTATAATGCATGTAACCATTTTTGTAATACGATATCTGTTATGAGAAAGTGTACCAATTATGTTATATTTATTCCTCTTATGAGTTAAGTTATTTGTATTATTTTTAGGGCGTTACAAGAACTATTGATAAAAAATAATTAAATTATCTAGATTGTCCATATTTTATTAATTGTAATTAGAATTAATATAATTTTAAAAATTAAAAAATTAAAAGTTAATTGTTGTCATACTTAAATCCTGATGTTTTTTTGTAATTTGATAATTCACTAAAATCATTTTAAAAAATGTGATAAAATAACATTCGTTAAACCCATCTCAATTGGTTCAAAATAACCAGTTTTACCAATATACCTGAAGGGTTAAGCATATTTGTAAATATACCTGAAGGGTTAAGCATATTTTTGTCTTTTCAATAGTTCACATCACTGTGCATGAACCCATATGCTTCATGCTTTTCAGTTCAACCGCCTCTCAATCAATCCCATGTAAAAGAAGAAAATTTACCAGTGTCCTCCAAAAAGTGAAATACTATAAATTTCATTTATTACCCAAAATTAATCTCATTAATTACACTTCAACCCTTCCCAACGTTGTCCCCCTACATACATCACCCTCAACACAAAGCACACTTCACACTCCCTACTCTCTTTCCCTCTCTCTCTCTCTGGTTTCAGACCAACAATGGCGAAGCCATATTTTCTTCTCTCTCTCATACTCCTCAATTTCTCTCTCCTCAAAGCTTCAAACCCAGACATAGAACCATTAATGGAGTTCAAAGGAGCTTCAGACCCATCCAACAAGCTCAACACATGGAACCAATCCACAGATCCTTGCTCTTGGTATGGCGTCTCGTGTCACCAAAACCGAGTCTCCCGACTCGTTCTCGAAGGCCTAGACCTCCACGGTACATTCCAACCCTTAACCTCCCTAACCCAGCTCCGAGTTCTCAGTCTCAAGCGAAACAACCTCTCGGGTCCCATTCCAAATCTCTCTAACCTCACCGCACTGAAACTCCTCTTCCTCTCCTACAACCAGTTTTCCGGCGAGTTTCCGGACTCCGGCACATCTCTGTTTCGTCTGTACCGGCTCGATCTGTCTCACAACAACTTTTCCGGCCAGATTCCGGCGACTGTGAACCGTCTGATTCACCTCCTCACGCTCCGACTCGAAGAGAACCAGTTTTCAGGACCCATTTCCCAGATTGATCTACCGAATCTCCAGGACTTCAATGTCTCCGGCAACACACTCTCCGGCGAAATACCCAAATCCCTTTCTGGTTTCCCCGAATCCGCTTTCTCCCTCAACCCGGTCCTGTGCGGTTCTCCCCTACCACCCTGCAAAACCAACAACAACAACAACAACAAAAGCTTCTCCAGTGACCCGACCCGACCCGGACCATCCGGAGCCATCGCGTCTCCATTGAGCCCCGTAGTTTCGTCTTCGCCGAGCTCAATCCCGGTGATCACAACGCCGAATAAATCGGGAAACCCACGTCACTCGGGGGTAGGAAAAGTAACCCCGGTGATGATAATCGCGATCATAATCGGCGACGTGTTAGTCCTCGCCGTAGTGTCCGTCCTCCTCTACTGCTACTGCGGCAAATTCCGAAACGCAAAAGGGTCCCAAATCCTAGAAGGAGAGAAGATCGTGTACTCATCGAGCCCCTACCCTCACACCACAACCCAACCCGGGTTCGAGAGGGGTCGAATGGTGTTCTTCGAGGGTGCGAAGAGGTTCGAGCTCGAAGACTTGCTTCGAGCATCGGCGGAGATGCTGGGGAAAGGTGGGTTCGGGACGGCGTACAAGGCAGTGCTTGACGACGGCAATGTGGTGGCGGTGAAGAGGCTGAAGGAGGCGAGTATTGGTGGGAGGAGAGAGTTTGAGCAGCAGATGGAGGTTTTGGGGAGGTTGAGACACCAGAATGTTGTGGGGTTGAAGTCTTATTACTTTGCTAGGGATGAGAAGTTGTTGGTTTATGATTACATGCCTAATGGAAACCTGTTTTGGCTTCTTCATGGTATGTTTCTCACACTTAAAATCTTTTTACTATTGTTTAGCTTGTTTAGAGGTTTAGGAAGAGTTATTTGAATTGCAAATTTGTTAATGGGTTGGATTAAAATTAAATTTTAATCTTCTTTTTTTTTAGTTAATTTTTTGATTAATTTTTTTGGTTTGTAGTATTACCCATAAAATAGTATGGGATTAAGAGTCTCATGAAATTGTTAATTTCTTGTGTTTAGATCGTGAATTTAGTAAAGAAATTAGAAACGGAAAAGAAAAGTATGTGTTTAGATTATGAATTTGAATAGTGATGTAAAAAAAAAAGAAAAAAAAAAAAAAAAAAAAAAAAAAAGAAGAAAATTACATTTATATTTCATGCACACTGTTTTTTTTTCTAAATTCATATTTAAGCCCCCCGTTTGGAAAGTGGGTTGGTTTTTTGGCTTTTTTGGTTATTTTAGACTGGGCTTAAAAGCTTGGTTTGAGAAGGACTTTTTAGTTTTTTGAGTTTTTTTTTTAGAGAAAAATGTAATGATTATGGATTTAATGTGATGTTTTGCTTCTTATGGCTAAAATAGCCTATTTTGTTTTTTGTGACTAAAATAACCAAAAAAAACCCAAACCATGGCTTCCCATGATAGTAGTGTTAAAAAGTTTATTTAGATAGGGACACAAATTTAGAGATAGAACATCCCGATTTAGAGATTGAGTTGCAATCCATCGTCTAATTTTAGGTTTGAGTACAGAGATTCATAAAGGGTGAAGATTTTCCAGTCTAGTCTATACAGAGGATCGGATGGTGGTGTTTAGGCTTGTGGGATCGATTTTATAATAGAATTATGCTATTTTAATTATCATATCAATATGATTTACACACGAACCTAAAAGATAGTGAAACCGATGATAAGCTTGAAACCGAATTGTTTCCCATCTAGAAACTTCACCATAAGGTCTTCGCAGTGTTTGCGAAAGGAGGTGGCTTCCCTCTAGTTTATTAATAATCACTAATAATCACTAATTAGATTGGAGGGCCTAGTTTAGTGCTCACTGGGCCTATTTCGAGTCTATTAACACTTCAAATTTTAGGGCCTCCCAATTAGATCATTTATATAAAAATCATATTGACCAGATATCAATCTATTCTTGATATCATACTAGTTTATTTTTTTCAAAAATAAATATTATTCAAACATATGATTACTGATATTTGATTAATTTAATTTTACTGAAATTTGACTGTTTCAAATCACCGAAGTGGACTCAAAATGAGACTGTAAAACACTAACTAAGTACAATTAGTGAAAGTGAGCGAATTCTCCTCCTTTGTGAAATTATTAGTCAGTAATTTCTTAATAGGATGCAAGGTTTCTAACTAAATGAGTTTGTAATGCAATTGATTAGTATAATTACATGTGTAGTAAAAAAAGAAAAGAAAAGAAAAGCTTTGGTTAAGTAGCACTCATAGCCGTGGTTTGAATATTTTCTTTTGTAAGGTATTTGTCTCAGGTGGGGTGGGAATTGGGTAATGACATACTTCAAAAAAGTAGATTTAGTAGGTCCCATAAAATTTTCCTAGATAACCCATTTGACGAAATTGGACCATCTTACTTTAACAAAAGCCAACAATGAACCATTTTATTCACATTTGGATGCTCATGTGGGTGCTCTGCAATTTTTATGTTTAAAAATGTCAATTTAGTCATTTTGATCCGGTGCAAGGTTTAGATTCGATAATTATTTGATATTTATGAAAAGAAAACTATATGCAGTGGCGGAGTCATTATAGGCCCAGGAGGGCCCATGCCTCTCTTCAATTTTTCAAAAAATACATTTTTAGTGGTTTAATTAATTAATTTTTTTATTGTTTTTTATTTCCCTAAAAAATTATTGTTTATGTCCCATAATTTTTTATTTTATTTTTCTTTCAATAAACATGACACACCATTAAACTAGAATATGAACATAGATTGACTCATTTATTTCACAAATAAATCTAAGAAAGCATTTTATTCACATTTTTTTTTAATTTTAATTTCTTATTACTTCATAGTAATATAGGTTTGAACGGTAGATTTATTTTAGTGATATGCATGATATTATAATAATTTGGCTGAGTGAAAAAAAAAAAATCGCCTAACAACATAAGGTCGGTGACTATTGGGGTTAAGAGCTTAAGGGAGCCAAAGTCCTAGAGGACACCTTAGGTGGTGTTACATAAAATGACCACTCAATCATTTAACGGTAAGTTGCGGAGTTACACACAAGTAGGGACTTGAACCCACATTACTAGCACTTTAGGTATGGTTCATCTAAACCTGAAAGACTCACCCTACTTACCTTATATGCTATCATTTGAGTGACTAGTCCAGACGAGAGTTGAACTTGGGACTTGAGATTTAACACCCAAATGAGTTGAACTTGGGACTTTAGATTTAGCACCCCAAATCCTTACAGCTTGAACAATCCAAAACACTCCTATGAGCCACTCAAAAAAAAAAAAAAAAGTTGTCCCAATGGGGGCTTGCCTCTTCTTTCATTTGATTTTTTATATTGGGTCCACTCCACACACACTCTGTTGCTCTGTACCTTTCCCAATTTAAACAGTTACACAACAATGGAGGGGGACACACAAAGCTGCAAAACCAATTTCCCATTGGGGAATGGTGAAATACTCAATGGTGTGGTGTGTCTGTATCTGCACAGAGCCACAGAGACCCCATGGCACTCTGAAATATATAATCAGGATCTTTATTTTCCCTCTCCTACTTTTTGTTCTTTTCTCTTGGGTAAAAAGGTTTTGTTTTGGCCTTTGCCTTGTCTTTGCCTCCTCTTCTATATGTATCTACAGAATAATCACCGGCAGCAGCTACCATACAATTGTAAATGGGACCCAGTACCCAGTTGGGATCATCCTCCATAACAAACAGATATCTCCCCCTGTAGGTCAAGCATTCATTACTGTATATGCGATAATTCTGCAAATGCATTTAACGTTATCTATTTGCACTTGTATAAATGGATGGTGTTAGATTTATTTATCACATTGTTTGTCGCACACGATAATAAATCATTTTCTTTTTATTGTGTTTAATAATGTTATGATGATGTGTTACTACTGTTTTGATTTAATGGGTTTGAGCACTCATTTGTTTCCAATTCAGTAGTGACATATTACTTAATAAATAAAATATAATAAGAAAATGTGATAAGGTTAGTATTATTGCAATGTGACACTTGATTTTTTTTTTTTAAAGAAAAATCAAATCATGTGAATGTCAATGCAAAAGATCCTAAGCATTTCTTTAGGATGAATAATTTTTTGCGGTCTGTTTAGATGATAATAGTTTCGTAATTATTTTCATGGATGGAATGAAAATTTTTATTTCATGATCTAACTGATTGATTTTGAATTTTCACGATATGTTGTAAACTTAAGTATATGAAAAGAGATGATCAAAATCTGTTTTTAACAGGAAATCGGGGACCGGGGCGAACCCCTCTAGACTGGACAACAAGGCTGAAGATTGCTGCGGGAGCAGCTCGAGGGCTCGCTTTCATTCACGGCTCATGCCGGTCCCTTAGACTCACCCATGGCAACATAAAGTCCACAAACATCCTACTCGACAAGGCCGGAAACGCGCGTGTCTCCGACTTTGGACTCTCCGTGTTTGCGCCTCCGACAGCCTCCCTCCCAAGATCCAACGGCTATCGTGCACCGGAAGCATCGGACCCACGAAAGATCACTCAGAAGTCCGATGTTTACTCTTTTGGGGTCCTATTGCTGGAGCTGCTCACAGGGAAGTGCCCTTCTTTGGGGGATAATGTGGGGTCCGCGACAGGATATGGTGGGGTGGTAGACCTACCGAGGTGGGTCCAATCCGTGGTGAGAGAGGAATGGACGGCGGAGGTTTTCGATTTGGAGCTGATGAGGTATAAGGATATCGAGGAGGAGATGGTGGGGCTGTTGCAAGTTGCCATGGTTTGTACAACGGCAGCCCCAGATCAACGGCCTAAAATGAGCCACGTTGTCAAGATGATAGATGAAATTCGGGGAGTCGAGGTGTCGCCGTCGCACGAGGCTTTCGACTCTGCGTCGGACTCGCCGGCTGTGTCCGAAGATGCTTGTGGAGTGACTCAGTGATCACAAACACGAACAACAAAATGCGGTCTTTTTTTAATTTTCTTGAACAAGTTTGTAAGAGTGCTGTAAATCTTTTTTTATTTTTTTATTGTTAGCTGTTTTTAATTTAATTTTGTTTGAATTAGAGAATTGGTTGTGCGTTAATTTGGTGTTGATTAACGGGATTTGGAGTAGATTTTATGATAAAAACGGCTTCTTTCATTGTCTATTTGAATCATCGAAACACTATGATACAAGAAAATATGTTGACTTATTTTGAAAAATAGGTTAAAAGTTAGTTTTTTAAATTTTTTTTTAAAAATATATGTAAAAAAATATAGAGATAATCAATTTGTTTGGTTTGATTTTTATGAATTCATTTGTTAAAATAATTTTAAAAAAAATTCTGTTTTTTTTTTTTTTCATTGAATTTTTTAAATATTTTTTTTTAAATTTTAAATATACCTAACATAAATATATTTAAAAAATATAATATTTGTAAAAAAAATATTTTAAAAATTCACTAAATACTAAAAATATAAATAAAAAAAATAAAAATTAATACATTTTTTTATATTTTTCTGTATTTATTAATTTTTTAAAATATTTTTTTTACAATATTATATTTTTTTAGATATATCTATATAAGGTGTATTTAAAAAAATATTAAAAAATTGTTTAAAATTTTAAAAATATTCACTACAAACAAAAAAATAAGAAAAATAAAAAATATAATTTAAAAAAAATTAAATTCAAAAAATTAAAATCAGACATAGTGAATATGATCTAAAACAATTAAAAAAAAATTAACTTTTTAACTTTTAATCCAATTATCAGAATAGGCCTTTGGAGCTAAAAAAAATATGTTTCGTATTTTCAACTCATGATATACAGAAATAACAACTGAAGCCGTTGTCGTTTCACTAAGGTCCACCTTTGAATATCGGACAAGAAGTTTCAACAATCCTACATATCTCCAAAAAATATATATATATATAATTCCCACAACCCCTTGGCACTCTCAAAGTTGGAGATTTCAAGACTCTCTAAAATCATATGGATCAATTACGTATTTTTATTTTTTTATTTTATTTTATTTTTTTTCTTTTTTTTCTGAACCAATTACAAGTGAATAGGAATTATGAGAATTATGTTTTTTAAGAGTATGTAGCATTATTGTGAGTTTTATTGGAAAAACCTGATGACAATTTTAGACCGGAATTGTCCTGTCAGTATAGTAGCTGGGGATGCAATAGATTGGTTTTTAACTAAAGACCAAATGGATTATTGAAGTTTGCAATTGAATTTCATTGGCTTTGTACCATGCATATCTCCCGAACTATTGAATAATCACTCATCTTCTATACTGTTATAAAGGAAAGATATTGTATGAATGTCTAATTTTTTTTTAAAAAAATTATCCCTATAGAAGTTACATGGACAATTATACCTTAAATTTAGGTGTTTTTTTTTTTTTTTCTTCAGATCTTTCAATTTTGGATATTTTCAAATTTATTTTAATATTCAAATTTTAAAGTCGATCATACAATTTATAATCTTATTTTTCTGAAATAAAATAACGATCGTGCTACGTAGCTCGAAACCGCGGCTCGACACCAAAACGACGTCGTTTTGGTGTCGAATTTTTTTTTTTTTTTTTTTTTTTTTTTCTTTCTTTTTTTCTTCCTCGTTTTTTCTGGTTTTTGGTTCAGGGAGAAGAAGAGAAGAAGAAGGGAGAAGAAGAGTTTTTTTTTTTCTTTTTTTTCTTTCTTTCTTTCTTCCTCGTTTTTTCTGGTTTTTGGTTCAGGGAGAAGAAGAGAAGAAGAAGGGAGAAGAAGAGAAGAAGGGAGGAGGAGGAGGAGGGGGGAGGGGAGGGGGCCATAAAAATGGCTGGAGGAGGAGTCGGGGCCGGAGCTGCGACGATCGGAGCTTCTGTGCGAGGCGGTGGCGGTGTGACGGCGACGAGGGGAGGCGGCGGCGAGGCGACGAGCTCTGATCGGCGATCGGCGAGGCGGTGGCGGTGGCGGTGGTGCCTCCTCTTTCTCTTCCCTCTCTTTCTCTCTCTCTCCCTCTCCCTCTCGAGCCATTCGAGCCTGGTAGCTTCGAGCTACCAGGCATTTTCCATAAAATAATCATATGCGCATGCTCTAATTATTTATTATAAAGTCAAACTGTTAAGTTGGTGTTGATTTTCCAATTTTTCGATTTTTTCCAAAATACCTCAATAGCAGTTACATAGAAAGTTATGCCCTAAATTCATGATTTTTATTTTTATTTTATTTTATTTTGAAATCTGTTCACTGTTAGTCGTTTTAAAATGTTTTAATTGTTAAATTTTGAATTCTATCATACACTTTATAATCTTATTTCTTGAAAAAAAAAAATGATCATATATACACATATCATGTAATATTATGATATGTATCCAATGTGAGAATCCGTATTTCCAATTGCCAACGAATTTTAAAACTCACAATTTGAAGATTTGGGTTATTATTTCATATCATCTACAAAGCTTATAGATATATAATCCATAATCCATATGTATATGGATAGAGTTGGGGAAAGAGAGAGATTTACCCATACTGTCATAGTACAAAATATAAATATTTGGAATTTTTAAAAATATTTTTTGATTTTTTATTTTTAGTGAATTTTTTTAATATTTTATTTTTTAAATCTATTTAATTTAAATACACTTAGAAATTACAAAATTTATTCACAAATATTTTACTTTTGATGTTCATCTAAATTAAAAAAAATAAATATTCAAAAAAAATTAACTAAAAAAAAAAAAATCACTATAAATAACAAAATTTTAAATTTTAAAAACTCATACCGAACAGAGTGGAGTTGGTTAAACAAACAACGGAAACACTTTAGATTTGAAAAAATACAAATAATTTGTGGGGCCACTTCTTTATATGTAGTAATGGATAATTATGAGACATGGGATTTGGGGGACCTCTTACGAATCAATATGACTGCGTCTATTTATGTTTCTTCACACGGGTTTCAGTCGTGATTGGGAGTTCGAAAACGGGCGTCTTGAATGTCCTTAATTTTATTTATTTATTATTTTTTTTTTTCAGCAGAAGAAAGGAGGAAGACGAAGGGGGGAAGGAGGGGGAAGGAGGGGGAGGAGGAGGAGGAGGAGGGGGAGGAAGGACTGGAGGGGGCTTAAAAAATCGAGGAGGAGGATGCGATCGGAGGAAGAGGATGTGATCGGCGGAGGCCGACGCGATCGGTAGCGATTGGCGCAGGCGACGCGACCTCTCTCTCTTTCTCTCCCTCTTCCTCTGCAACTCAGAGTTGCAGAGGTCAACAATGGCGAAAAAAAAAAAAAAACAAAACAAAACAAAATAAAATGCCCAAAACGATGTCGTTTTGAGCATTCGGAGGAAGAAATTTCGAGGCACAAATCTTTATTCCACGGGTTTATAGTAAAAGTAATACTATAAAAATTGGTTGTTTGAGATGACCTAAATAAGTGTATTTTTTGTCTTTTTATAAAAAAATGTGCAGAAAAATAGAGAGGTGATGTGATGAAAAAAAAATAAAAAGATAAAAAGATGGATTATTTTGTAGTAACCAAACTTGACCTTAAACATAAGTTTTAATTTATAAAAGGGAAAATTATACTCTTATAGTTTGAGATTTATGTTATTTTACTTCTTAATTTTTTAATTATGGCATATTTAATTTTGAATTTTTAATTTTGAATCTTGAATCTTGAATATTGATTCAAGTAAGGACAATTGAAGATACTATTACTCAATTTTAAAGACAAAATCGTTAATTCGATAAAATATAAACTAATTTAACAAAAATAAATGTCAAAAAAATATTTTTGAATTTTAAAAAATTATTTCACCCACTAAAGATAAAATTATTTAAAATTAATAAATCTTTTACACATTTATTTATTTATTTATTTTTACCAATTTAATTTTTATTATGTGTTTGGATGATGATCATGTAATGGGTGGTTGCTAGACTTTTAATGTATAATTGATATATTTAATATATGAAATGTTTTTAGTTTTGAATTTTTTGATTTAATGAATTGGTTTAATAAATACTAGCATATCACCCGTGCTATGCACGGATTGTGTTTATAATTATCTATATATGTGAATTGTGATTTTTAAATATTTTTTTTTGAGTGTCTTCTTTTTTCCTTTTTTATATTATATTAAAGTTTAATATTTTGATAATAATCATATGTGTTGGACTTTCAAGGAATTAAATGTCTTTTTTTTATTATTATATTATATTAAAGTTTAATATTTTGAAAATAATCATATGTGTTGGACTTTTCAAGAATTTTTTTTTATGCTTATTCTTAATGCATTAAAGTGTTATTATGAGGAATAATAATCATATGTGTTGGGACTTTTCAAGGAATTCATATATGTTGGATTTCAATTTTTTTTTTTTTATGCTTGTTCTTAATGCATTAAAGTGTTATTATGATGGTAAGACTTGGGAGTTGAGAGAAGTTAATAAATATTAAGATTTTTTTTAAATAAAAAAATCATGAAATTACGCACAGATTGTGTTTACAATTATCTATATATGTGAATTACGATTTTTAAATGTCTTTTTCTTTCTTTTTTAAATGTCTTCTTTTTTTTCTTTGTTATATTATATTAAAGTTTAATATTTTGATAATAATTATATGTGTTAGACTTTTCAAGGAATTAAATGTCTTTTTTTTATTGATTATATTATATTAAAGCTTAATATTTGATAATAATTATATATGTTGGACTTTTCAATAATTTTTTTTATACTTGTTTTAATGCATTAAAGTGTTATTATGAGGGATAATAATCATATGTGTTGAGACTTTTCAAGAAATTCATGTGTTGGATTTCAAAGATTTTTTTTATGCTTGTTCTTAATGCATTAAAGTGTTATTATGAGGGTAAGTCTTGGGGGTTGGGAGAGGTTCATAAATGTTAAGGTTTTTTTTTTTTTTTTAAAATCAAAAAATCAGGAAATTTAGATTGGGAGATTGGAGTTCTCACAAGACACTACAACAAAAACATACTTTAGTGGCACTACAGTAGTGGCATATTTTTAGAAAATGCCACAAAAATGATATTTAGTGGCATGTTTTTGAAAAATGCCACAAAACAACAAACATAAAAGGCTCTAGTGACATTTCAATGAACAAGTGTCACAACACTACAAAAAAAACATACTTTAGTTGCACTACACTAGTGACATATTTTTAGAAAATGCCACAAAAATGATATTTAGTGGCACGTTTTTGAAAAATGCCACTAAGCCAAAAACTTTCCAAGCTTATAATGACATTTTTGAAAAAACAAAAAATGACAATATATTTTCTAAAATTTTAAAATGCAGTAAATGATTAAAAATAAATGAATTAAACTCAATATACGTTACAGGAAAAAGCATATTCGGCGACTAAATTTCCAGACCAAAAAAATTTGGTCGCTGAAAGTATAGCTTTCAGCGACCAAAACAGCATTAGTTGCCAAAAGTAAAACTTTTTGGCGACTAAATAATTTTAGTAGCCAAAAGTCTACAATTGGCGACTAAAACTAAGTTTGGTCGCTGATTATATGAGTTTTAGTGACTAAAAAATTTTTAGTAGCCCAAAGTAAAGTTTTTTGGCGACTAAAAAAATTTAGTAGCCAAAAGTCTACAATTGGCGACTAAAAATAAGTTTGGTCACTGATTATATGAGTTTTATCGACTAAAAAAATTTTAGTAGCCAAAAGTAAAGCTTTTTGGTGCCCAAAAAATTTTTAGTAGCTAAAAGTCTACAATTGGCGACTAAAAAATAAGTTTAGTCGCCAAAAGTGGTTATTTTTAGCGCGGGAGAACTAAAATCCTAAGGCGGGAATAAAATTTTTTGGTGACCAAAATTTTGGTAGCTGAAAGTGCATCTTCGGCGACCAAATCCCGATTTTGGTCGACAAAAGTTAAGTTTTTTAGCAACTAAAAAATAATTAGTAGCCAAAAGTATAGAGTTGGAGATTAAAAAATATTTTTAGTCGCCAAAAGTGGTCTTTTTTTTATTTTGGTAGTAAATAGTTTATTTTACATAAATAATGTTCAATAAAATAATTATGTTTATACATATTAATATAGATGTATGTACTATATAAATAATAAATGTTGCATATATAATCATGTGGTGCTATAGAGGTGTAGTGGGAAGAGTATGGTGTATAAGGTATATGGTGCAGGAGGTTGGCGGTTCGAGTCTCCGCAAGAGTGGATAAATTGTTCTATAACGAATTATCGTCACGAATGGCACTTGATAGCGTCACGAATAGTGCCTACCATGACATTAAAGTGTCACTGAAAGGTTTTAGTCTTGATGTTGTAATGACACTTATAAGTGTCACTAGCTCTTTTTTTAATGGCACTTGATAGTGCCACAAATAATATCTATCATGACATTAAAATGTCATTGAAAGTTTTTAGCCATGATGGTGCAGTGACACTTGCAAGTATCTACCGTGGCACCGATAGAAGTGGCACTTGTTCAAAATGCCACAAGACCAAAAAATGTCATTAGAAGAATAATTTTGTGGCACTTTCAAATGTCACTAAACTAAGAAAATGTTGTAGTGAGACTTGGGGTTAAAAACCTCATTTTGCTTAATATATAGTAAGTACTAGCCTATCACCCGTGCTATGCACGGGATTAATTTTTTTTTTTTAAAAAAAAAAAAAAACCATTCATAGTTATGTCAAACATATTTTTAAATTGTTAGGATAAAATATATGTAATTTTAAAATAAAATATTGACATTGCATAATTAAAGTAATAAAAATAAGAATTTATTACATTTGTTAGAAATTCACTGAATAAGTAAAACAAAAAATAACTAAAATCTAAATTGTTGTAGGCCTTCCATCAGCATTCCTGTATTGTCAACATGATAGTTAGTATTATAATTAATGAACAATACATATATTATGTATTTATAAAATGTTGTAAAGTAAAAATGTTATACTTACATTTTTTTTTTTTTTTTTTACTTTCTGAAAGGTATAGACATCCTTCAGACCAATCTATCTTTAAAACAAAGGTCACGCACGGTGCACAATCTAGTTGACGTGGCATTGTTGGTACAGGTATGATAAATACATAGGCACGGTCTTGGCATAACGCAATATAATCTTTAATCATTCTAACGCCATTATCCTATAAAATTTTGGAATTATAACTTTCTGTTTGAAAAAGTAAGAATAAGTTATTTATAATAAATTTTACAATTTCTTACCTTTGATCTCATATTCTTCAAATATGATGGTTGATATCGCAAAATAAACTCTGCCCGTTTATCTTGAACAGTGAGATTTATTGAACCAGTACTGTCTTTGACAACAAGGTTAACATTGTATCTTATCAACCAAAAAAAAAAAGACACTTGTTAAAAGAAAATATTGTAACTAATAAAAAATTAAAACACTTGTTAAGTTTGAATTATTATTGTACATAGTAATTATTTACCTAAAGAAAATTACCTTGTTATAATATCAATATCATCATGTAGGCAGTGACGACAAATAATGTGACCATAATGATATTCAACTTTTTGATAGCAACTTTTGCACAAATCAATCCAAAGGTTGTCAACATCAATTTGTTCGATGTACCCAAGTATTCGAAAATATGAGACCTACAAAATATTTGAAAAAACATAAATTAATCGCTCTATAAACAAATTATATACATATCGTTTAATTTTCATTAATTGGGATGATAACAATTCTTACCTTTGGCATGGGTGCAAAATCACATATTCGAATTCTTTTGGCATTTGATATTATCAATGACTGTGAAATTGAGAATCCATTTTTTCAATTCCAAGGTACCAACTTTTGTGATATAGGATTCATAGCAAGCCTAGATAAACATGTCAATATATATAATTGTGAGAATTATATTGTCATATATAATTGATTAATATTATACAATCATAACATACCACACTCGAATATGATTTGTATAACGAAAATGAATGATTAATATATAACTTGCTGTATTTGCATGTAGCGAGACATGGACCTAAAAGTTGAGAAAAGATAATTTATTAATATCGATATTTGTATATGTATGTAGATATTTTAAAAATGAATAAAAAGTAATCCTACTATGATAATCTTTAACTGTTAATCCAGTTGCAAACAAAATATTATCATTCTCTAGAGTATGATATAGTTGCATGCCATCAGTTGTTGCAAACACATCCCATAGAGTTAGTCTTACCAATATGAAACTGTTTTTACAATTAAAAAAAAAAAGTTGAGATTAGGGAAAAAAATATAATTCGTAGAGTATTTCAAATTTGGTAAAGACACAGAAATATGTTATAGTATCATACCTTGTATCAAGTAGTAGAATCTCTCTCTTATAATTATCACGATTTGCAATACCTTGACATTCAATTACACTAACAACCAAGCCAATCACATCTGCATATTTTAGCATTTGCATGTTTATTGTTTTGATAGTCATAAATTTTTTGTATTGGTAATAAACTATGTAAGTATATAATCTAGATAAGTATCATTTAGTAAAAGTAACGCACTACAACATTTTCTTAGTTTAGTGACATTTGAAAGTGCCACAAAACTATCCTTCTAATGACATTTTTTGGTCTTGTGGCATTTTGAACAAGTGCCACTTCTATCGGTGCCACGGTAGATACGAGTGTCACGGTAGATACTTGCAAGTGTCACTGCACCATCATGGCTAAAAACTTTCAATGACATTTTAATGTCATGGTAGATATTATTTGTGGCACTATCAAGTGCCATTAAAAAAAGAGTTAGTGACACTTATAAGTGTCATTACACTATCAAGACTAAAACCTTTCAGTGACACTTTAATGTCATGGTAGACACTATTCGTGACGCTATCAAGTGCCATTCGTGACGATAATTCGTTGTAGAACAATTTGATCCGCTCTTGCGGAGACTTGAACCGCCAACCTCCTGCACCATAAACCTTATACACCACACTCTTCCCACTACACCTCTATAGCACCACATGATTATATATGCAACATATATTATTTATATAGTATATACATCCATATTAATATAAAAGTATATGTATAAACATAATTATTTTATTGAACATAATTTTTGTAAAATAAATTATTTACTACCAAAATAAAAAAAGACCACTTTTGGCTACTAATTATTTTTTAGTTGCTAAAAAATTTAACTTTTGTCGACCAAAATCGGATTTGGTCGCCGAAGATGCACTTTCAGCTACCAAAATTTTGGTTACCAAAAAATTTTATTCCCGCGTTAAGATTTTAGTTCTCCCGCGCTAAAAATGACCACTTTTGGCGACTAAACTTATTTTTTAGTCGCAAATTGTAGACTTTTGGCTACTAAATTTTTTTTTGGCACCAAAAAGCTTTACTTTTGGCTACTAAATTTTTTTTAGTCGGTAAAATCCATATAATCAGCGACCAAACTTATTTTTAGTCGCCAATTGTAGACTTTTGACTATTAAATTTTTTTAGTCTCCAAAAAGCTTTATTTTGGGCTACTAAAAATTTTTTAGTCACTAAAACTCATATAATCAGCGACCAAACTTAGTTTTAGTGGCTAATTGTAGACTTTTGGTTACTAAAATTGTTTAGTCGCCAAAAAGCTTTACTTTTGGCAACTAATGCTGTTTTGGTCGCTGAAAGCTATACTTTCAGCGACTAAATTTTTTTGGTCTGGAAATTTAGTCGCCGAATATGCTTTTTCCTGTAGTGTATATTGAGTTTAATTCATTTATTTTTAATCAATCATTTACTGCATTTTAAAATTTTAGAAAATATATTGACATTTTTTGTTTTTTCAAAAATGTCATTATAAACTTGGAAAGTTTTTGGCTTAGTGGCATTTCTCAAAATGCTATAAAATATTTGTTTATGACACTTTTCACCTAAGTGCCATAAAAAGTAATTTGTACCTACCTAGTGTCTTGACATTTTTAAAAAATGCCATTGCAACTAAAGTTTAGTGGCATCTGTTGGTAAATGTCACGAACATAATTTTTTGTGTCATTATTTTATAAAATGCCATAAAATTGATGTGAGATTTCTTTATTGAAATACCACTAGAGCCTTATATGTTTTGTGGTTCTATGGCATTTTTCTAAAACATTTAATGCCAATTTTTATTTTTGTAACATTTTCTAAAAACATGCTATTAGTGTAGTGTCACTAAAGTATAAATTTGTTATAGTGACATTTTTGTTGTAGTGAAATGACACTTTTTTTTAATTGAAATGCCACTAGAGCCTTTGTGACTCTATGACATTTTTTTAAAAAATGCCACCAAATATTCTTTTTGTGACATTTTTTAAGAACATGCCACTAGTATGGTGTCATTAAAATATGTTTTTGTTGTAGTGTTGTGACACTTGTTCATTGAAATATCACTAGAGCCTTTTATGTTTGTCGTTTTGTGGCATTTTTCAAAAACGTGCCACTAAATATCATTTTTGTGGCATTTTCTAAAAATATGCCACTAGTGTAGTGCCACTAAAGTATGTTTTTGTTGTAGTGTTGTGACACTTGTTCATTGAAATGTCACTAGAGCCTTTTGTGTTTGTCGTTTTGTGGCATTTTTCAAAAACGTGCCACTAAATATCATTTTTGTGGCATTTTCTAAAAATATGCCACTAGTGTAGTGCCACTAAAGTATGTTTTTGTTGTAGTTTTGTGACACTTGTTCATTGAAATGTCACTAGAGCTTTTTATGTTTGTCGTTTTGTGGCATTTTTCAAAAATGTGCCACTAAATATCATTTTTTGTGGCATTTTCTAAAAATATGCTATTAGTGTAGTGCCACTAAAGTATGTTTTTGTTGTAGTGACGTACCTATTAATTGAACATCTTGATGAAGAAATTGGCCAATGTCTGATAATTTTTTAAGAAAATACCACTGAAATGGTATATTATTATCATGATCAAGTATGTTCACAATTGTTGTATCATTAGCAAAAGACATCTTATAATAATATGGCACCAACTTGAATTTCTCATCAGCCAATGTAATATGAACTCCTCCAAAACAATATATTTTTCCCTCAATTAAATGTTCTTTGAAGTAATCATATTCCTCAGAGCATACAGTTCCTTCCATGGCATCACCCTTTCAAAAAAGTTAATAAGTACACATTTTTAACATAATATAAAACAAAATATTTAACAATTATCTCATGATAAGAGTTGTAAATACCTGTCCATCAACAAAAATCATTCTGAATGTCATATTTCCCCTAGGACGATTAGTCACAGATAACAACTTGACTAACTTTGCTTTGACCCTCCAATTACTTGCATATGGATGTAAATCAACAAAATATGGATATTTGATAATTCTATCACCTATTGATAATGTAGATGCATATGAGCAAACTATGAATTTATAATTTTTATACAATGTATCTATAGATTTTAAGAAATTTGAAAATGAAAATATTAAGAATTTTTGATTAAAAAAAATTAAAAATTGTTAAGTTTACATTATGATAAAATAGAAAAAATAAGTAATGAATTATTATACAAACATATTTTGCAAGGGTAAGTTTTTTAATTATTTTTATTAAATGAAAATGAAAAAAAAGAAGAAGATTAGATCATCCAAATTTTTGTATACTAAATGTAATATTTTGGATAAGATTTAGAATTTAGAGTAGTGAGTATTGTATAATTAAAGAATAAAAAAACACAGGCATTCAAATTTTGAAAAGGCATTTTATTTCAATCTTCAAATGCCATCAAGGACATCACGATATACAACATTTTTTGTGTAATTTGACGGTTGGTCAACCTTATTAACAATTAATATCTTCAAGCTTGATGGTGTGGTAACACGCGATAAGGCAACATATAACTGACCATGGGAGAATACTGGATTAGGAAGGTATACACCAACTTTTTTTAAAGTCTGACCTTGACTTTTGTTTATGGTCATTGTAAACGCTAATTTTATGGGAAATTGTCTTCTTTTAATCGGGACAGGTGAATATGTGGTAGATGGTGATAAAATGATATGTGGAATGAAGACTCATTCCCCAATAGTCGAACCCGTAATCACTCGTGCCTCAATCACTTTATCTCCCATTTTCTCAACAATAAGACAGGTGCCATTACATAGACCTTGAGATTGATTAAGATTTCTCAGTAGCACTATAGGTGCTCCCTTTTTGAGTTCAAGGCAATGACTTGGAATTCCTAGAAAATTTAATGAGTGCAATAACTCTGGTGGATGCATGCCTTCGTCAATGTTCTCACCCTCAGCTGGACATATCATATCTGCACTTAGGTATTTTCAAGATTCTCCAGGCAACATTGATAGTATTATGACATTTAATTTATCAACATCAACATTTATATTTGTTTTAGATTTTTTTTAATATATAAATTATGTTTTTTAAGATTTTTTTATAAAAATAATTTAACAATCTTATCACTAACCATAGTGTATGAGAGAAATTAAAAAGGGTACTGCAGTAATTATACACAGATTGTATCCATAATTATTTGTATGAGGGAATTTTAAATGCTGATCAGGGGATTTTGACCAAATCAATAAATGCTGAGTTTTTTTTTTTTTAAATAAAAAATTTAGAAAATTCAGATTGGAATATTGAAACTCCCACAGGTCTTGGGGTTAAAAATCCCATTTTGCTTAATATATAGTATAGATAGATAGATAGATAGGTAGATAGATAGATAGATATATCTTTTCTTTTTCTTTTTATTTTTGTGTGGTTTCTATTCGGGTATTTTTTTTTCAATTTATTTAAGATGGAGTTGTGGGTATCTATTTTTTTTTTAAATTTAATTTATCTGTGGTTTCCATTTGTTTTTAATTATTATTATTTAGGTAAGTTATTAATTTGTCCCGTTAAGTGATTTAAAATTTTGACAGATATACATAAAAAAATACATAATTATATTATTAAATCATAATTCAAATTTAGATGTTATATCGTTTTGAGATCTGTACCTAAATTCTTATCTTTTTTTTTATTTTTGTGTGTAACCATAATGTATGGGAAAAATTGAAAAGGGTTTTGCAATAATTACGAGAGAAGTCAAAAGGGATTGTGGGTTGGGAGAAGTCAATAAATGCTGAGGTTGGGTTGGGAGAAGTTAATAAATGCTGAGGTTTTTTTTTTTTTAAATCAAAAAATTAGAAAATTAGGATTAGGAGATTGGAGCTCCCACAGTCCTTGGGGTTAAAAACCCCATTTTGCTTAATATATAGTAAGTATAGATAGATATCAAAGTTGTCACCATATTTGATTTTTGAAAAATAGACACTAATTTAATGAAAATACAAACAACCACCCATTACATAATCATCATTCAAACGCATAATAAAAATTAATTTGATAAAAAATATAAATAAATGTGTAAAAGATTTATTAATTTTACATAATTTTATCATTGCTGGGTAAAAATAATTTTTAAAAATTTAAAAATATTTTTTGACATTTATTTTTGTCTAATTAGTTAATATTTTATCAAATTGACGACTTTGTCTTTCAAATTAAGTAATGGTATATTCAATTGTTCTTATTTGAAATAAGATTCAAAATTCATGGTCAAATATGTCGCAATTAAAAAGTCAGGGATCAAAGTAACACAAGTCCTAAATTATAGAGATTTTTAGTGTAATTCGCCCTTTATAAAAAGTTATATTTCATTAAGTTTTAATTAAAATATTTTGAACTTTTAAATTTTATTAAATTTTTAGTAGTCAAAATTATTTTTCAAATAATAATTGTTCATCATTTTTTATTATCCATAAAGAAATCTGATAATTTGACATTTATTTTGATTTTGAAAACTTTAAAATATCAACTTTCAAATTGAAAAAAACTAAAAAAAATTATGTGTGAAAAAAAAAAAATCTAATTGGCTTATTTAGTTCCTATTTCAAGGTTCATTTTTCAGAAAATTAAAATTTTTTATTTTTCGTATTTGTTTTTTGTTTTCACTAAATTGTTTTAATATTCCAAGCAATTTTTTAAACTTTTAGATACACTTAATATAAATACACTTAAAAAGTATAATATTTGTGAAAAAATTCTTTAAAAAATTCACTAAATACCAAAAATACAAAAAAAAAAAAAAAAAAAAAAAGAAGACAAAGAAGAAAATTTAGTACATTTTTTATATTCTTGTGTATTATTGATTTTCACAAAATATTTAACTTTTAGATATATCTTAGTAAGGTACATCTAAAAAATTTTGAAAAAAATTATTTAAAATTTTAAAAATATTCACTAAAAACAAAAAAAAATACAAAAAATAAAAAATTCAATTTCTAAAAAAATGAAACTAAACACACCGATTTTTTTTTTTTTGAAAATATTGAAAAAACTGAATTATTTTTTTGTGCAAAACTGAAAATTTTGTGTCTATAAAAGAGTATAACGATGGAACATTGATGTGCCAAAAAAAAATGAAAAATGAAAAAATTGATAATGTTCTCAGTTTTAAAATTAAAAAAAAAAAAAAACTATTAATATTCTCGGTTTTATTGGATAGTTGAATCAAACCAATAAGTAGAAGAGCAAAAATGTTTAATCTCATACTCTGCTTTTTTTATCAGTTAGTGAAATAATTATCTGGAACATTGCTATGCAAAATTGATAGTATTCTTAGTTTTAAAAATTTTGAAAAATACTGATAATATTCTTAGTTTTACTAAAAATGACTTATTGGTTCAAATAATCTCAAATCGGATTTGAGCTACTATAATGTTTGTAAATAGAATTTTTTGTGTAATTTACTATATTATATGATAATGCCAAAGGGTCAGCTAGGGATGTGTCAAACTGATCCACGTACTCCATGAATTTGCTGGTCATCGTCTCCTTGATGCATGCCTACAAAAGGTCTAATGGGGAGGTACCAAGACTGGAGTGGTTTCTTCCTGTGGACTCTCCGATGATTCAGTTACACAAGAAGTGGTAAAAAAAAAGAGTAGTGAAAGTTGAAGGTTGAGAGAGAATATTACCCGTCACCAAATGTACTTCAAAAGCTTCCTTATACCTCTTACTAATCATTTCCTTGTCTATTCTGAACTGTCTCATTGGCCGAAAGTTTATAGCCTAGTTGCCATCAGTCACGGTGATTTTGCATACTCTAGTGTGAGAGGTCCTGCTGCATTTAATGTTATGATAGCCTCATTCAATACCTGATGTATGGGTTCAATAACTCTACAAGATCTCTGTCTACCACATAACTGACTCCCTATCTGACAGATGTTTAAATGTCACTAAACCTGGGCCGGTATCGACTTCTCATTGCTATTGGGCTTTAACCATACGACTGTCTAGGAAGTGTAGGACAAAGATGGGTTGACCTTCCTAGGCCATAGGCTGGGCCCTCATGGGCTACGCCCATCAGTAGTCCTCCATTTCCGAGTCCAGCTTTAGTCCAACGAAGAGAATAAGAAAGGTGAAGGTAGTCCCCCAAGTCAGGAAAAAGGAGGACGAAACAAGTAAAGGGGTGGACGGGTGAGGTCGATCGATGGTGGAAGATCGTTGAGGTGGCCGATTGACAAGGTGACCAGCCAGGCGACCGACTAGAAAGGTGATCGACTAAGGGTGACCGGCGGGGTGACCGTAAGGTAGTTGACCGAGAGGTTCGACCAAACGAGTAAGAGCGGGGTGAAAGGTGGCTAACCGGCAGGGTGACCGACCATGAGGTGGTCGATCGGCAAGGTGACCGACCGTGAAGGCGGCCGAACCAAATGACCGACCAAGGACGGGCGAGTTGACTTGACAACTTTGATGGTGCACAAGGCTTAAGGTGCATAGGAGTGCATAATGATGTGATGGGGGACAGACGTAAAGAAAGAGAGAGAGTTAGTGGTGGGGGAAGTAATTGTGGCCGTCTACGTGGTATAGTCTAGGCTGTTGATGGGGGGCTTGAACCGTTTTTTGGAGGCGAAAAGGTTTGATATTTCGTGCTACTTCTGTTATCTGTCTTTTTGGTTCTCTCCACACTTGGCGAAATTGTTTTTAAACTGGGAAATTTTAACCATGACCCTTAAAACACAGGCAAACCCTGGACGTTCGGACTTGTGCAATTTTCATACCTTATTGCCAAAAACCAACACATTCCAGACTTCACCTTCTTCATAGCTCGAACTCCCCTCTGTTTCACATCTCAAATTTCCTTGCCCCTGTAACTGAAGCGGTTTTCAGAAATGTAAGGGATATGGCACAAGAGAGAGCCCTCGCCATGACACCTAATGCCCTAGGTGATGATGATGAAATACCCTAGCGGAGAAGTAGCGAGTGGAGAAATTGGTAGAAAGAAGAGCAGACAGACCACCATGATCTATCATTATGATGATGATGTCAACAGCCTAACCGATTAGCCAGGTGGCCCCTGACCACCGGTACATGAAGGCCGACAAGTCGTCGTTGACAATGGAGGACTTGGAAGAGATCTGAAGAAAGTACCAAATTCTGGCAAACATGGAATTGAGGTTACTAACGGCGGAGGAGAGGGCGTCAGACAACAGGTCAACGGGGTTTACACTATATGAGAAGGCATTCTAGGGGGGGCTGAGATTGCCGTTACCACAACTTATGACCGACGTGTTAAACCATTTGGAGGCGGCGCTAGGGCAATTAATGCCAAACGCGTGCAAGACTTTGTTCGCGTATGTGATCTCTTGGCCTCGAGCGACTGACGTGGAAGAGATGTCGGTGGATGAGTTTTTTTCCTACTACAAGGCGTTAGGCTAGCAAGAAACATGAGTGACCCTATAACTGGTGTCTGGGAAATGATTAGTGGCCAGGCTACCCTTGTCGATCAAGGAATGGCGCACGAAAAAGATTTTATGTGTCTGTGAAAAGGGAAAGAGGAGTTCGGCGGCTGAGAGGAGGGTGAAGCAAGTAAAACAGTGAAGGGAGAAGGAGGGGCTAAGATGAACGATCTCGTGACGCCTTCTGTGTTGTATGCGTTGAAACTGGGTCCTAAGCCCACAGAGGGAGATCCCACTCCTAAGGAGGTGGAGACGGTGAGAAAAATGCAAAAAGTAAAAGAGTAGTGGATCTTCGCAATGACAGAGAAATATAAGGAGAAGGAGTTGGGCCAGCTCCGAAACCAGTTGCGAAAAGGTTTGCTTGTCCACGATCCAAGCCCCTAGCGAAGAGGGACTTGAGCACTTTCGTGCCCTTGAAGGCCCCAGCTAACCCATTGAAGGAGAGGAGTAGAGCAGAGGTAGAGCGGGTGTTGAAGAAGAGAAGGAAGGTGGTGACTGAGGACACAGAAGAAGGGTTTGTGGCAAAGAAAGCAAGTGAGGCGACGGTGGGGTCAGCCGGAATAGTTGAAGCTCCCTTAGTGGGAATTAAAGCCATGCCTGAGATGGTCGTGGAAGGAGAAGAGGCTGACCCCCTTATCGCATAGATGGTGGACTTGGTAGGGGTAAAAGAAGAACCAAGAAAGGAACAGGCTGTAGACCTCCGCTATTAGAGGCAGAAACAGAGGTGGCAGGAGCAAAGGGATCTAAAATGAAAGGAGATGGGAAGACGGAGTGCCTGGTAGAAGCACAGTCAAGCTCGATTGGGACGAGTGCATCGGCAGAAATGGTGAACACCACCGCTCGATAACTGAGTGCAGTGGTTGGCGCGACACTGACCGACACTGCCGAGGTCTCCAACCATCTGGGCGATACCAAGGCAGCATACGAACGGATGCCAAGGACAATCAATGATAGGGTGGAGAGAGATGTCTCACGATTTCGGGAGGCAGATTTGATAAGGGCAATAGGTGCTGCCCAGATGGAGTCCTTGACCCTAACCACCGTCTTGCTCTGAAAAAGGGTAATGGCGCAGGTGGAACTGCAGAAAATTTTGGCCTAATCAGAATAGGCGGCTGTGGAAATGCCAGTGGCCAAGGCTAAAGCTAAAAGTCTGCACATGATAGCTCAGAGTGCCTACGCAAAAGGGATGCTGCACGCTCATAATTGTAAAAATCTTGAAAGGCTAGACCTGGTGCAGAATCATGTAGCCGATCGTGCAAAGTTGGATGCGGCTGAGGCTGAAACCAAATTGGCAGTTATTAGAACACAAGCAAATAGATCTCCCAAGGAGCTGAAGATCGCTTGCCGCATGATAATCGCATTGGAATTTGAATTGGGGACGGAGTAGAAGAAGAGTGTGGAGGCTGTGCAAGCTTGCCAAACATCCAGGGATCAACTAGAAGAGGCTTTGAGTAATAACGAGGAATTACACAATGCATCTCTGAAGGAGAAGGAGGAGCTAGAGACATAAATTGCAGAGTTGGAGAGGGCGTTAGGTGTGGAGAAGAAAGCCCTGGAAGAGGAGATGGGCAAGTCGATAGATTTGGAAAGTACAATGGCGTCAGAGAGAGCGGCCTATCCTGACTTGTATGGCCTAGCTGTGGAGCAATATAAGTAGTCAACGTAATTCCAAATGGCCATAGATGCCATTGTAGCCATAAGGAATGAGGTGAGGCTAGGCCCTCAAACGCAGCGACGGCAAAACAGGTTGAGAGACAAACCAAGGCAGAAATAATACAAAACTTCCAACAGTCTGACTACTTCAAGCATTTCTTGAGCATCTATTGGGATAGTGGGTGGGTGAGCTTCCAGCAAAAAGTATAATAGACCTTCCCAGACATTGACTTCACCCCTATAAAGCCAAGAGAGGGAGACATTGCCCACACTCCGCTGGATGAGGGTATTGAAGAAAAAGATCTGGAGTTCAGTGAGGAGGAAGGAGATGAGAGGCGAGTTGAAATATTGGGAGTACAGTATTTTTCTGTCTTTTTTGTTTTGTTTTGATTTGCCCTTGTAAAAATGTAAAAAAGATTACAATTTGTAAGAAAATATTAAGAAGTGTTCTTTTAAATTTGTGTTGAAGTTGGTTGAGACACTAACATATGAAAATCTTATCGCTTGATTGGTCTTTAAGTTAGATCTGAGACTATGGTCCTCATAAATAATAAGGAAATATTAAGACTAATTTGGTGTAATGAAGAAGGCTGAAATAATAACTGAAAAACCCATTGGCAGCGGGGGTAAAATTGAACCAAAATGACCAGTACTTGCATAGAGGTCCTGAGCCAATTTTGAATGAGTGTAACGCAGAAAATAATAGACTGGCCAATATTTGGGCCAATTTGAGGGAGCTAATTCATGCTCAATCTGGTTGAGACTTTTTGGACTCAGTCTAGCTGAGCTCTTCATGCTTAGTCTGGCTGAGGCTTTTTGGACTCAGTCTGGCTGAGGCTTGGAGGGGTTAATCTGGCTGAGGCTTTTTGGACCTAGTCTAGCTGAGCTCTTCATACTTAGTTTGGCTGAGGCTTGGTGGGCTCAGTCTGGCTAAGACTTTTTGGACTCTGTCTATCTAAGCTTTTCATGCACCGTCTGGCTAAGGCTTGGAGGGCTCAGTCTTACAGAGGCTTTTTGGACTCAGTCTGGTTGAGCTCTTCATGCTCAGTCTGGTTGAGGCTCAAAGGGCTCGATCTGGCTGAGGCTTAGAGGGCTTAGTCTGGCTGAGACTTTAGAGGGCTCAATCTAGCTGGAGACTTGCGAAATATGGACATAGGTAACATAAGTGGAATGTCTTTCTCATTAATATAAAATCCTACCAAGGTCAGCTTAGACACTTGCTTGCATTTGGAAAAGACAACACAATAAGTGATTGGAATTGAACAAGATGGAGAAACAAATAAGGAATTATTTTACTGATAATATTGCTTCAAGTGCTCGGTGTTCCATGGATGGAGAAGATCTCTACCCTCCATGTCTTACAAATGGTAAGTGCCTAAGCGTGGTTTAGACTTGACTGCTGGGTTTTTGGTGGCCGAAGTTACTTCCTTTAGGACCAGGTCTTCCACGACAAAAACTCTAGGTCAAACTTTACGGTTATAGTGTTGTCGCATCCTTTGTTGGTAGGAAACTAGTCTAACAGCGACTGTTTCTCAAAGTTCTTCGATGAGGTCGAGGTTAGCCCTTCGTAGCTCTTCATTGAGCTTTGGGTTTGGGTGCATGACTCGAGAGGCCGACAAACCGATCTCCACAGGGATGACCGATTTGGTACCACATGTTAAACAAAAAGGGGTCTCCCCTATGGGGGTTCGCCTTGGTCCTGGTAATTTTTAACAGAGAACGATTGGTGGCTTCAACTTGGCCATTATCTTAGGAATGATCAGGAGAGAAAAAATAGGTCTTAATGTTGAGCTCATCATGGAATTTTCTAAATTTGGCATTGTCAAATTATTTGCCGTTGTCTGAAACGATTGCCTGAGGGACTCCGAATCGACATACAATAGACTTCCAAATGAATTTGGTAATATTACGCTTGGTGATCTTGGCAAGAGGCTCTATTTCTACCCACTTAGTGAAGTAGTCGATAGCGATCACGACAAACTTAACTTGGCCTCTGTTGGTGGCACAAGGGGCCTACTAGGTCGATTTCCCATTTGGCGAATATATAAGGACTGCTACGCATGATCAACTTTGTTGGAGGAGAGTGATGTATGTTGGTGAAGCGTTGGTGTTTGTCACATTTAAGTACAAATTCCATGGTATCTTGGTTGAGCATAGGCCAAAAGCAGCCTGTGCGAAAGATCTTGTGAGACAATGACCGTCCCCCAGAATGGTTGCCACAAATCCTTTCATGTATTTCTCTCATAACATAGGTGGCCTGGGTAGTATTTAAACACCCGAGGTTTGGCAGTGAGAACCATCACTTGTACAAGATGTCTTCAATGATAATGTAGTTGGCCGACCGAGCGCTGACCTTGTTGCCTCCTTCTTATCTCTTGGTAATATTTCGTGCTTGAGGAATTGGATAATGTCTTGTTCCCATGGGATATCTTCGTTCTAAAGTAGGTGGATCACTTGCGAATCTTATGAGATTGCTGGGTGTGCTAAGTAGTCTATTCTGACTCCGCGATTGAGGCCTGACTGGTTTGTTGAGGCTAATTAGGTTATTTCATCTACCTAGGAATTCTCTGACTGTGGGATGTGTTTGATGTGGAAGCTATTGAAGAGACGTGAGAGGGGTAGGGTGATATCCCTGTACGATTTCATTTTTTCCTCTTTTGCATCAAGATTTCCATTTATCTATCTGATGACCAGTTACGAATCACTAAATACTTGAATGGGATCCATCATAACGTCTTTATCCAGCCTGAGACTTGCTATCAAAGCTTCATACTCCACCTCATTATTACAGGTTGCAAATTAGAAGTAGAGGGCACACTTGAGATCTTCCCCTTCTGGGATGGTGAGGATTAACCCAGTCCTGTGTAGACACCCCATTTTTGACCATCCTCAAGACTTGGTTGTGCTTGCAGGTACATCCAGCCAAAAGTTCGATTGCTCATCGGGTACTCAACTTTTGCAACAGAACGTCACAGGTTTGAGCTTTCCAAACCCTGTATCCTTTCTGCCCCATTTTTGGACCATGTGTTGGTCTTTTCAACATGTTTCTCACAGTGCACTGTCGACCACTCTTTGCCACTGCCGGCCATGCTTTTGTCCCTTCCTACTATTGATGAAGCTTGCCGGCCATCAATGAGGCACTGCCGGCCACTACTGATGGCCGGCAGAACCCTTTGTCTCAGCAGATTTCACGCCAGATCTTTTGAGCCAACTGGTTTTCACTCATTTCTCCTCCATACACGTGTATGGAGGGATGAGGCTCTTTTCAAGCTTGTTTAACAAGCTTTGCATTGCCTCTCTTCTATATAAGGAGAGGCTCCTCCTTCATTTTAGAGGTTGAAGAAAAATGGGCTGAGAGTTATAGATATAGCTTTGTATCTATATCTCTCTTTGTTCTTTGTTTTGTGCTTCAAAAGTGTAGTTTTGTCTTAATTTAACACACAAACACACACTCAAACACCTTGCTTGTATTACTGAGGCTTCTTGAAGTTGTTTTTGGTGTTCTTGGGTTGATTTGAGCTTGAAAAGCTTGCTGGAGCTGCAGTTTTAAAGAAGGTCTTCAAGGGTGAGTTTTTATCCCTCAAAACCCCCATTCTTGCTCAAGCTTTTAGCCCTTCTTGTATGCTGTTTTAAGCTTAGCTTTCTTCTAGAAAAAGTTCTATTTTTGCATGCTTAAAAAGTTTGTTTAAGGTCACTTTTTCGTTTAAAGTGATCTACCTCCCCTTAGGCCTTGTTAGGCCTTGTTTTGAGCCATCGCTTTAGGCTCTTGTTGCAACCTTTGCATGACTTTTCTACCACTGAAATCCAAAGGATTTTCAGTGGTGGAAAGGTGGTTTTGGAGTCTTAAATAGGAGAGGGTCATCCCCCCTCCTTGTGTCTTGTTTACTTGTTTCACATGCCTTATGTCTGAGCATGTTTACTAAGCTTGTGCTAGCTTGTTCTTAGCATGTATTTATGATTATTTTGCTGAGGCTTGCCACTGTTTTTGCTTGCTTTGGTCACTCCATGCATGGTTTATACACTTGTAGTATAAATCACACAAACTAGCTTTGTATGCTTCATGAAGTAGCATGTCTTTCTAGCCTATGTTGTGTCCATTTCAGCATGTTCTTGGGCTTGTTTTACCATGTCATACCTCTGTTAGGGTTTGGTTTGGTTGGCCTTTGCATGTTCCTTGTACTTGTAGTGCATTTCTATGAATTAGCCTAACATGCATCATGCTTTAACATGTCATTCTAGCATGTTTTTGGCTTAACTTCATGAAGCTTTTGTCCATGTTTTAACATGCTTTAGCTCTGATTTAGGTTGTTTTGGCCATGCATACCTTGCTTTGTATAGCTATAGTACATTCTAGCTTGTTAGCTTTGTGTATCAAGTCCACTAGCATGCATTGCTTGGCCTATTTCAATGATTTGACATCATTTGTAATGTGATTTCAGTCCATGTTTCATGGCCATGAACTTGTATCTTTCACTCATTCAATGCGTTGGAGGGTTTCCCCCTTTATGCCTTAATATGGATCATTGCATATGCCTTCATGCCTAAGCTTGCGAGCTATCATTTCGATGTGTTTTGGGGGTTATTTTGCCATGATATAACTCTGATTTTTGTTGGTTAAGTCATCCCATGCTTGGTCTTAATAGGTGTAGTGTAATCCACCATATTTGTCTTGTATGCATCATGCCTTATGCCCTTCATGCTAGCATGTTTTGGCTTCCTTCCATGCATGTTTTAGTATCATTTTAACATGTTCTAGGACTGCTTTGGGTTGCCTTCACCATATGCTTCATGTTTTGTATAGCCATAGTGCAATTGGCCTTGCTAGTTTTGTGTTTTGATGACTTATGCATGCTATCTTTGAGCTATTTAGATGATTTGGTATCATTTAATACTTCATTTCAGAGCTTATAGCATTGCCATGTTCCCATTTCTTTCATGCTTTGAGTGCCTTTGAGTGTTGTGCATTGTTGCCTAGTTTATGGCTTAGCTTGTATGCTTGCATGCCTAGGTATTCGTGCCTTTATCTCAGCATGTTTTTGGTCTTTGTTAAGACCTATTTGAGCTCTGTCCATGCTTGGTTCATGCATATGTGCCATGCATTGCATGTCTCCTTTGTAATCCTCTTTGCTAGCTTTAATACTTAAGGACCATTGCATGCTTTACTTGTGTTGATTAAATGATTTGGTATCATTTCTTACCTCATTTTAGTGCACTTAGTGTTCCTACACTTCCACTTTTGTCACTCTTTGAGCACTCTCGAGAGTTGTGCTCTTAGGCCTCTTTGATAGGCCATTGCATTGTGCATGCTTGTTTATGCTTTTGGTGTCTTCACTTTTGTGCTATGGCCTCTATTTTGGGCATGACCGAGGTCTATCCATTTTGGTTTAAGTCCATTGAGCATTGTGTATGCCATGAGGTCCATCGCATTGAGTGTGCCATGTTCGTTGCATTGCACATGCTAGTTGTCATTTAGCATTGTGTATGCTAGTAGTCCTTTGCATTGAGTATGCATGTCGCTAGCATTGATAAGTTGCCCTTGTTGCATTGCATTGTGCATGCATTCATTACATTGTATCTAGAATCTAAAGTTGCATGCATTAGCATTGTGCATGCCATTAGCCTTGTTAGGTTGTTCATATTGCATTGCATGTTTGCATACTTGAGTTGCATTGTGTACGCCATGCTTGTGTTGCATTGTGTTTGGAATAGGTGTTAGACCAAACACGGGAAATGAGGAACGTTTCATACTTGAAGTGATGAAACGTGCCTCAATTCATGGTCGCCGACGCTCTTGACGATGCATGATAAAGTTCTAGGCATTTATGTGTTTTTGTGCATTTATTTTACATTGAATTGCACAAGTTGGATCTTTGGCCATCATGCATCGAGATGCGTGATTGATGGTCTTGGATTCGATTATGCCTCTCCCTTGATGTCTTGAGGTGACATGGAGCGGCATAGTGCGTACATATCCTTGGGAGACCCTCCATTTCCTCTGTTTTGTGCTCTGCTGCAATTTGGTGTCACAGCACACCAGTGGCTGGCAGCTTCTTATTTTTGGCCAACAGACCTTCATTCTTGGCCGGCAGTGCCTACTCTTGGCCAACAGGGGGGTCAGCAGAAACTTCTTATGGCCGGCAGGCCACTGGTGCAGTCCTCAGCACTGTTTTGGTAAGATCCAGCACCAAGTTCTCAAGGACACCCTGCAGACAGAGCCTCTAAAGAGCATTTGGAGAGCTTTTCTGGACAGCAACCGAGCATGCATCCTCTTCTCCTTCAACCAGAGCTGGAACAACTTAGTTTAATGTTTACTTGTTAGTTGGCTTCAATTTGTAATTTAATTAGTTAATTTGTTAATTAATTAAGTGTTGTAATAATTAGTAAGTAAATTGCTAATTATTGAATTTGGTTGTGTAATAATTAGTCTAATTAGATTATTAGATTAGTTGATTAGCTTAGCATAGCTAGCTTAGCGTATTCATTCGGACCCTTCGTGGAGAGGGCGAATTGTTGTAATAAGCGTGCGTGTGTGCGATGCATGTCTTCCAACCCCCATTTCTTTCTCCCTTTTACTTACCTGCTTTCAGTGGTTAGTTTTAGGGCATGTTTCAATTAGCATCCTTATGCTTGCATGCGTGCATCATTCATCTGTCTTGCATGCACCGGGCTCGGCGCATCATACTAACTGCATCGTATTTCAATACTGATTTGAATATATGTTACCAAGTTGCATTTCACATGACATGATTAGAATAGCCGAGCCTATTTTAGTTGCATTTCTGCATGTGTTGTATTAGCTATCTTAACATGAACTAGGATCATGCATTGATTTCTAACTAGTTCTCTATTTTGGCTCGGAGTACACTGTGAGTGTTTATGCATCCCATTTTTATAACAGAATGTTAATGAAAATATTATACTTTCATTCATCAAAGTTTACATTACAAAAGATAACACATGCAATATACATTCATAAATGTACATTCTGAATCTATAGCATATGATGATAGTTAATGATCAATAAAAATAAATGCCCTACGGGCTTGCACCTTTCCAAGACATTGCTTGGTTACAACGAAAGAGGGTGTCATAAACTCTGTACAAATAAAGCCCTTGGCTTAAATGAACATTAAGTACAAAACAACAAAATAGAGCATTTAGCTCCTAGGCCCTCTCAAGCTACGTCCTTGGAGGAAGCATATCATCGGTACCTGAAAATGGTTTCTCAAATAGGGTGAGCCAAAGCCCAGTAAAAATATACTAACACAGTATATGAGAATTAACATGATATAAGTATGATTCACATGTTTATCGTCCTATGACAAAATCCGTGGAACTCTTTCCACAATTATGTTATATCAAAACTTACACCTCAATTCATTCATTTTGTTTTAATAGATATATCTACTGCATTTAATCCGTCAACAGAGGTTACATCTCACAAGTTTCTACAGATAAATCATCATATAAATACATTCACTTCTATTTGCCATTTTACAAAAATTTCATCTGCGAGAATCGGCACCCATGTATACAAATGGTTTTTAGGACTTTCACCCTGGACACACAAGCCAACTTAGTTCAATGGAGTCCATCCCCTTTCTTCTCCTCAAAACATGGAGTACATCCCCTTTCTTCTCCCAAATATCATACATATACAATGTATATCATTCATATCATATTCAATGATAATGGTTAAAGGATTAGTTTCAATTTGCCTAATTCATATATAGTGTCTACAACAATCATGATTATCTTCCACCAATAGCCCAAAACAATTATCTTTAAATAGATATACAATCTTTATAACAGATAATTCATCAAATTTCCATAGGTGAGTGATTAAAAAAATCCAACAACACCATTCATGTATACATCCTCCCAATTTCACATTCCCTATACCAATCTCATTATTTGTACAAAATAATTATCCAAGACATTTTAAGGCAAAACTCTTCATTTTTCAAATATCAACCCAAAGGCTAAAATCAACTATTTTGACACATAAAAACCTCATTTCCAAACCCCAAAACCATTTATACAACACTCACATAGAAACCCCTCTTTTCAAACTTTAACCCAAACCCTAAGTTTGCTCAAAACATCCCTAACATCTCACCATTTTCATACAACAACCTATAACCAAGTTAAAACCCATATTAAGGTGTAGAGAATCCCTACCTCAAGTTTAGAAGACAAATTGAGCAAGCACAAAACTCCAACGACGACGAAACCAAATTTCAATCGGTTCAAAGTGAAACTCCCAAGATGCTCTACCATTTTTCCAAAGACACCAGGGCGAAGAATCAACGTATCAAAGAGAAAAGGTAGAGAGAGAGAGAGAGAGTGTGTATGTGTGTGTGTGTGTGTATTTTAGAGATAGAAGGTCTCACTTTAGGGTTTTTAGAAGAAAAGATCTGAAAAAGTGATGTAAAAAGTCATTTTCGTGATCTGATATACGCATAGTTTGCTTGAGCGAAAGAGTTGAAGTTTGAGCGTCAGACATAATAAGTTGTTCCGCTCGAGCACAAGAAAAGGCCCGCTCGAGTGCAGAATACACACCTCCAGTACTTTTACAGACAACAGACAAACCGTTCGAGCACAAGAAAAGACACTTGAGCGCCCACCCACTCGAGCGTAGGAAACGCTGCTCGAGCATGAAAAACACCCCTCCAATACTTTTGCAGACGTGCAAAGTACTGAGAGTTTGCAAACCCCGCTCGAGCACAAGAAGTCCCGCTCGAGTGGAGGACCAAAATTCTGGGTAGTACAAGGTTTAAAAACTAAGCAATCAACCTGTTCCAAACACACTCAACACATCCAAATAACCAAATTTAAGGAGGAATAAAGAGTAAAAGACAATGTACGACACTCAGAAACCATAAGCCCGAGTCTGAACTACCACAAGTGTTGGGTCAAAACTAGGATTGTTATATCTGTAATTTTTGTCAATAGTCATTTATCCAAAATTCTACGAGATTTATAGTGAATGCTTATGAATAATGAATTCCATGTTTTAATTCAAAGGTTTATACCTTGAGCAGTGGTCAATGTGACTGTTTCTGCTATTCATTGAGCAATGGTCAATGAATTCTATGTACTGTAATTTTTGTTGACAGCCATGTTTTAATTCAAGATTTAATTGGTTTGTAGGTTCTGTAATTTTTGTTAATAGTCATTCTTTTTGTCCATAAATACAAATCACCGAGGGTCAAGTCTAAGATTCTATTACCAAGTTTATTAGAATTCTTTGCAATAATTATCTTTACACTAATCTTTCAATGGTAGTTTAAGCAAATAGCGCCAAAATTCAATTATCCTTGCAATTATCTCATCATGAAAAATAGATTGATTATAATTTATTTGGTTTGCTTGAAGATGTTAAAGTGTTGTTAACCTCTTTAACCAAAAAAGAATTTAAGAGGGACATTGAGCTCATACTGTTCTTCATTATGCCGAATTGTATTTCTCTTATCAACTGTTTGATGGTGCTAGGGGTATTAAAATACAAAATACTTTGTTAAATATTGACTTTTCTTCTATGAAGCACCCTTTCTATCCCCCAAAAAAAAAAAAAAAAAAACTAAGTTCATGAGGCTGCATGTAAAGTTGGCCCATGTTCTTGCTAGGGATGCTCTAGGTAGAGGTATACAAAATCACAAATTAGATTCAAAACATTATAGCAGACTTGTTTTTTTATTTTTTTTGTGAAGGCTAGGATACACTTAATTCAAGAGAACTAACAAAGCAATAAGACATAAATCTTATATCATCATTAATTATAACAATGTCGTGTTAAAGTAAGCTTAGAGTGAACACACCTAAATCTTAGATCTCTAAGAAAGAGTTGACTGTCTTGAACCCATGATTTTCAAGTAGAGGTCCATTTCCTGGCCACACATAAATTATCACCTCCAAACCTGAAACATGTATTAGAATTCAAGTACCAATGGTTAAGGCAAACTCAACTAATGCCTCAGGGAATTTTTTAACATGAGTCTCAATGTTCAAATTTCAACTATTCTGTCTAATCAATGGTTTGGATCATTCAAACCTTTCCAAAAGATCAAAAATTAAGCATCTTACCTGCTGCCTTGGTAGCTATAGCTTCTTGATAGACATCAGTCACAAATAAGATCTCTGATGGCCTATCTACTCCCACAGATTCTAATATTTCAACATAACTGCTTGTTTCTTTCTTGTTCATGCACATAATTGTAGTGAATGATGATTTACCTAGAATGAAACAGTAATAGAATAGCTTTTTAAAACAAAGAAATGCATTCAAGGAGTGCGTAATATACCCCACTATGGTATCAAAAAATCCACACAAGTATTTTCTCAAGTCCCCATAATTCGTATTGCCAAATATGAGCCTTTGTGCCAATCTGCTACCGCTGGAATATATGTACACCTGAGGAAAGATAAGCAAGAGTTGATGTATCGTAACTTACACAAACAGCCATGGGAAATTAATTAAGTGCATGTCGAGGGAAATCAAAGTCACGTAATCAAACCACCAAATCAGAAAAGCAACAACAAATGACCACAAGTCTTGCAAGATAATTGCAACCCATTCTAGGGCACAGAAACACACCAACAAATAAAGCTGGGGAAAAAATTTATGAAAGAAAATGAAGAATCTCAAACCAACCTCGATGCCTAAAGCATGCCACTTCTCAAGAGCTTCAGGCATATCATCAAAAACTACGGCCTTGAGTTCATTATTTTGGAATCCAGTTCTCCACATATGACCATGGGTACAAATTGTTCTGAAAAAAAATGCCAATTCTTCAGTTTTTTTTCATCAGTTGAAAAGTCAATATTACCCGTCATTTTCTTCAAATTTCCTTATCTATGACATCACTACCACATCATTTATAACTCTGTCTCTCTAGTTTTCTTTCTTTTTTTTTTCTTTTGTTTTTCTTCCCTTTCTTCTTCCCTTTCTTGTCCCATAGTTTGTCCTCTATCATTCCTCTCCCTCCTCTCATATAACACCTACACAGCTCTTGCCCTGAGGGATTAATTTATTTACGGTGATTTTTTTCAGTACTAATTTAAGTCGTCTATTGTTAATTGTTAGTAATTGCTTTCTTGTCCCTTGTTCCTAACATAAAGTTGTGCTCCTAACATAAAGTTTGCTTTTATTCCTGCAATATTTTGTTATCATCAAGGATCACCTTAACTCTTTGAAGTTTTAGATTGTTATATGCATTTCTACTAAATTAATTTATAAAATAAATTATTTAAATATGAGTTTAGATGTAATTGCTAATATATTAATGTTTTCCTTATTTAGTTCTTTGCAGGTTAGTTTTTGATGACATTTGGAAGCATACTTGCAAATCAAAATCAAGTGTTGAATTTTTTTTTTTTTCCTGAATTGATACTTAGTTCTAGGTGCAAATCAAGATCAAGCGTAGATTTTTTTTGTGGACTCCACGTTAGTTCATTTTGAGATTTGCTATGATGGTTTTTTTGTACTGCTTAATGGATGTATATATTTTGACTTATAATATAAATTGTTTAGTGAATTTATTTATTTATTTATTTTTTGTGGAGTGGTATATAATAGCTAGTCAATTTCATAGTACATTTAAAAAGTTATTGGGATATGAGCAAGAATATTTGTGAAATAATAATTTTAATTGAAATATAAAATATGGAACAACAAGTTTAGTGACGAATTTTTTCATCATCTGTACTTGTTATTATGACAAAGTGATTATTCGTCGTTAATAAATATTTTGTATGACAAAATTTATCGCAGTTTATTTATGAATGTTTTCATTGATTTTATTGTTTGGTGACTAAAAATTTTATTACGTATACATATTTTTGCCACGAAATATATTTCGTCACTCATATCCGACTTTTGGAGACAAAAATCTTCATCAACTTTACATCTTATTGTGATGAAATTATTTCCTTATCAATGATCAATATGTGTGACAAATTTATTTGTCAACTAAAGTTATAAATATGGTATTAAATAACTAATTGGTGACGAAAATGAGAATTTTTGGTGATAAAATATTGTCTTATTGGTCACAATTTTTTTTGTCACTAGAGTAATTTCATTAGTGACGAAATTATTTTTCCTCACAATGAGTTTTAGTGACAAATATTCAATGACGAAACAAGGAATAAAAATATTTTCTCACAAATATCTATAGTGACGAAATTAGCTCTTTGGAGACAACCAAAAAAAAAAAAAAAAAAAACTGTGATTCAAGGCTCAGCTTGTTATAGTGTTACTTCTTAAAATAAATTGTCAGTGGTTACTTAATTTCATACTTTCTCGGATGAAGATCCTCTCAAGCACTTTTTTTGCCTAGTCATCATTTAACACTTGATCCAAAAATTACAAGATATAATAATAACTATTGAATTGTTAGTTTGGATCAAGTGTTAGAAAAATAATTAGATGAAAAAGTGTTGGAAATGAGGCCTGGTTAGCATTTTGGGTTTCGTGTCTCCATTTGTTCCATTAATTTGGGCCTCAAAAATCCATTTTGAGGACTAGACTCAGTGGTCCATAATAGAAAAGGGCTTGATTTGTGGACACCATAATATACTCTAGGCTTATGGGCTCAGCTTATGTTGCCCCTATGTCTTGTCTTGGGATGAGACAACTTTGTTCCGGAATAACTTTCATAACCGAACTTGTATCATATGCATTCCAGGTTTATATAAATTCTAAATTAAGGGGTATGATACTTCTAATCAGTTCCAATCAATTTTTTTTAAATAAAATATTTTCATTATTGCATGGACCATGACCCATGTGTGAACATCAAAAAGAATCCACACCTCATTGTGTCTCTCTTTGCATTTTTTATTTTAATTTTTTATGTTCGTAACAAAAGCTTATGTGATGACATCAAAGAGGCTATTACAATGTCATAATATGTCAAAATGTCACACTCAACATAGAAATTGGATCAACACAAGAAGTTGCCAAATAAACTTCTTTTTCCCCAACTCAACTTTACCATTTCTATGTACTCCATCATTTCATCCATTACATTTAGAGAGGAAAAAAGAAAAACAAAATAATGAAATAATTTGAGGACATTTTTTCCCCATACCCTAGAATTATAACAATTAAATGATGATTTAGTGTATTTTCCAAACATAAATGCTATGTATCTAGAAAAAAAATATCCAAAATTTGAATGTATGGTGAAGATTTAACCAGAATGAATCTGATTCACATATTTCAAATTATGAATACTTTTCTGTATATTTTTTTTTTCTAAATACGTAACATTGCCTGTTTTCCAAACCTTATCGATTGAATTGCATAATCCTTGGTGCAAACCTCAACAACCTATCCAAGGCATGGGGGGTGAACTTCCTTGCAAACAAGTAGCAAACATTGGTGCTATTCCCATTGTATTCACAATTGCTTTTACTTCTCAACTTCTTCAAAAGCTGCACAGTCACATCTGTCCTAATGAACTTAGATGGGTGTGGACCTCCCTTAGACCAATCTACCCATGTCAAAGTCCTATTTGAATTCCTCTCCGAAAACCTCATGCTTACAAATGTTGGCAAGTAATGCTCATCGGCATAGCATGAACCCTTGCAATACTTTTGAAAAACAGAAAAATATTTTTCATCCGAAACGACCTCGAGGGCAAGATCTCGATCCATCTCGAACCATTGTGACCCCTTTCTCCAATCTTGGATTGTGATGGTGGGACCCATATGACGGCTATACCGGCCTTGGCCAACCGGGCCAGGTAGGTCATAGGCCTCTACAAAGTTTTGGGTGGAGTTCATTAGGTAAGAGTAGATGGTGGAGAAGTTGAAGAGAGGGATACATGCTTCTGAAAGGAGGACGAAACGTTGGTTAGAGAAATCGAGAAGAGCATTGGCTAGTAGGCGGCGTTCTGCTTCGATCATGTTGACGTTTCCCCATTCAACTTCCTACATTAGACACAGGAATTATATAAAATCAAGTTCATTAACGACTTTTCTCTAGTCTAAGTAAAAGCTGGACCGTCCAGTCATGCAAGGAGGTTGGGTTACTTCAACTATTTATCTCATTTCACTTGTGTGTGAAACTAACTCGTAAAGCTTAAATCATGTTCATTTGACGCTTTAAGCTTGCACATGTGGCACGTCCTGAGATGTTTGATTGGATAGAATAATGATGTGCCATGAACTCCTTGCATAGACTAGATGGTCTAAATTTTGCTTAAACTGGAGAGAAATCAATCTCATATACCAATATTATACAAAAATACAGTAACAAAACACTAAAAATATCCAAAAAAATAAAATGTGTAAATTAAATATATTCTAAATGACACAATATTTTAATCATTACTCATTATATCACATAGAAACAACCCAGAAAATGTCTCTCTTTTGTGAAGAAACTTGTTTTTTTTACAAAGACTTGGTGTAGACTAGTTATATGTGAAGGCAAGTTATCTTTCATGTTGTCTTTTCTTTGTTTGTTGCTATTTCAATTGTGGATTCATCATTTGGACTGTTTATTAAACCCAATAACAAACAATCAATCATTTGCATATTTTTCATATTATGAAAGTTCATAAGGTAAGAAAATACCCAATTTTGAATTCCTATTTCATTGTTAGCTTGAATACATTATGTTGAAAATGGTGGCACAGTAGAACTGACAAAATTGTGGATCACCTAGAACACGCCCAATACTGTGTGCTTCCCTGTACCCCCTACATCAGAGTTGTTCCCAAGTATCTCAGGAGACCTTGCATTGCGCCCTACTCCAATTCTTTTACTTGTATAAAAATTAATAATAGAATCGGATACAATTCTTATATAGGTGAGACATTTATAAAAAGATAGACCCGCATCATATCAGAGAGTTGTGTCCGATTGTGATCATCAATATTTGCTTTCTTAATTTTTTTCCAATTTGATTTCGAGTTTTCAAAAATAATTTTTTTATTTTTTTATTTTTCATGTTTTTAAGTTTTGATGTTAATATTCTTTTAAAATTATACTTTTTAAATTTGCCTAACTTAAATGCACCTAAAAAATAAACTATTTGTAAAAATATATTCAAAGAATTTAATAAATACATAAAAAAATATGAAAATGTATTGGATTTTTATATATTTTTATTTAGTGCTTTTTTTTTAAAAAAAAATTATAAATATTTTAGTTTTAAATGTATGTAAATTAAGTGATATAAGAAAAATTGTAATAATATTAAAGACAGGTATGCCTTTCTTAGGGTTACAAAAATTAGGTTTTGCCCCCAAAAAGTTTAGGGTAGTTGACCATTTTGCATGCTTCCCTAGAGTTTTAATTAATTTTTGGGCTCACAGTCCATCCAATTTAACCGTATATTATATAACAACACTAATGGAAAAAAAAATAAAAAAATCATGCAAATCAAAAGTTTCATTATATGGTTTACTATTTCAAAAATGTAAGTGTCACATAAAATTTTTGTATATAAATTATTTTTCAATATCCAAACTCACAAATCGCACTAACTTTAGTAAGTACAAAATACAATTTATTTTTTTTTTATAAACGATTTAAAAAAAAATAATACAACACTGACAGTATTGCATTCATTATTGTTGGAGCCTATACTCATTCAGGAATAAGAATGCAGCGCTTTGCATTCATTGTGGATTGTAACCCCACCATACTCGCATATCATATTTAACGGTGGTGTTATATGCACTAATTAATAAATATATTAGTGTATATATATTTATATCATTATTATTAATTTTATTTATTATATAAATTATAAATACTTAAAACTTCTAAAATTATGTCACATCATCTGTTAGTATGCTAGTTAGTATATTAATTAATACATATATCATTATTCATTATTTAATGGAAGAGGATTTTCTCCCGTTGGAAACCCAATTAGAGGGTGCTATTAGGCTTTTATAAGCTCATTACAGAACTCACATTGATGATCTGAACCGTGCAATATGTAAGGCTTGTCGAGCATTTTATTACTATAAAAAATCACGTTATATTAATATATATTCATTTGATTAGATCATATTTGTATCACTTACCATCGACACAAATGTGATATGATCAAGTTCCTATCGATATCCGATCAATGTGAATTTTTGCAGGGATAAAGTATTCGACAAGTCTTACACATTAAACAGTTCGGATCATCGATGCAAGTTCTGTAATGGGCCCATGGAGGCCCAACAGAGAAGCTTTTCCCTAATTTAATTGTTAATAAAAAAATTTGAATATGCAAATGCAGCAAATATAAATTTTTTTTTTAATATTTGGCTTTAAAGTTTTCCTAGAATGTCAATTGGAAGAATAATTAAACATCTAAATGTAGAGTATTTGTCAACAATGCTTACAAATTTGAAACCTCAACAACGTTTATATGTACTTTTACAACATGAGATGAGATGGATATTGTATATGGTATTTTTTTTTCATTATTTATTTTATTTTATTGTTTTGTTTGTTTTTAACTATTTATTTTGGTTTAACTCATGTTCCTAGTTCACCAAACATCATTTTTCTTTTTCCCCTAGGAAGGATTTCTTGTGGAAGGAATGACTTTTCATTACAGCCAAACATGTCACTAAACAAACACGGTAGCAAATCCCTTAGAGCATCCACAATGGTAGCTAAAAAAGTGTATTAAAGTGTGTTATATGATAAAAAATGATAAAAGTGGAACCAAAAAATGTATTAAGGTGTGTTAAGAATTTGTTAATTTTAAAAAGTAAATGATAATACAATAAATATATTAAAGTGTTTGTTCAGAATATATATATATATAAAGAATAAATAAAATAAATAATAATTGAAATGTGCAGTGGCCTCCACCCCCACTACACTTCTCTTTGTTCTCTCTCTTTCTCTTCTCTTTTTTCTCTCTCCTCCTCCTCCTTTGCTTGTTAACTAAAAAAGTGTGACAGCAAAAAAAAGTCGGCCGGCCAAAATAAGTCTTTGTTTTTTTTAACTTGAAGGGTCCAAACATCCGAGGGAATGACGGGCCGGACATCTGACCTGATGACCCCACGACACTTCCCTACGTCCCCTTCCTCTCTCTCTCTCTCGCTAGCTAAAACGCTAGCCACAATTAACACATAAATTAACACACAATACTAACAACTGACAATAACACACAAGTTAGTAGTTCCATTGCAGCACAAAGCAGTGTTTTGAGCTGGCCAAAATTTAGCAACTGAGACTAACATAGCATTTAGCTAGTCCATTGATGATGCTTTTACATTTAATAAGATTAATAATTTAAACTCATTTAAAAATTGAGAATTTTCATATTGCCTTGTTTATGTATTATCCAAGTGTCATTAGGAGAAGTTAATAAATAGTGAAGAGTAATGTCAGAAATTCTAAAAATTTTATTAAAATTTTTACTAAATATTTTACATGAGTGTAAGACCCACACAATATATGTCTCGTATAAATCCACATCTATTTGATACATTTAATAAAATTTTTAACATCTCTCACATTTTTGAATAGCGAATCACCTTCTAAGGAAAGACTTTACAGTTGGACCTTTGATTTTTGTCCCTATCCGTTCTAAGGTCAGTTTGGAAATCGATATTTTTAATAATTTTATGGGGTGAGAGGACTTTTTCTAATTGTATTGAAAAACCAAAATAAATAATGTTTATAATTTATTTTTTAGTGGATTTTTTATTTTGTACTAACGTTTTTTACTTGTTTTTTTATATTTATTTTTAACTAAAAAGTTATGCCGCCAAATGATCTCTACATGACTAGGTCATATTCATATGCTCTGACTGCCGTGTACATCAAGTGCATGGAATGATAGTTGAATGTTAATTCATGTAGACTTTCCTAGTCGGTCTTCTTTGTTAATTTTTTTTTCTTTTTTTTGAAGGAAAATTCTGAAAAGAACGGAAAATCCAACGAGAAAATGGAGTTAAATCTTCCCTAGCTAGCATCAACCTAGTTAATGTCTATCTATGTAACTGAAACCTCAAAGAATGCACCCAACAAACATAAATTATTAAATAATGAAGTCAATAAATAAGTTTACGTGTTTTTAGTCAAGACAATCTAGTTTAATGTTCGACACAAAAACAATAAAACAAAATAATAAAAAAATTTAATTTAATCAAAACTCTTCATTTAATTAATATCTAATTATTTGGTAGATTAAACTTACACATATACACACATACAAAAGAAAATATCTACAGGTGTACACACCATGGCATATGGGTATATTACGCAAATCAAGATTTTTTACTGAACGATAAATGAGATAATTTAGAAATAAGAAAATTTTGATAAAGTTTAGTAAAAGTGTAAACTTTATATAATCGAATAGATAAATTTAAAAAAAAAAAAAAAAAAATACACTGACCTTACTGGGAATTCGCCGGCCACGGAACACAGAGTTTGCGGGTTCAGATTGATTGAAAGATGGATCGGAGTGAACGTAAATCGAGTAAAGCCCTTCATGGCCTTTGAAAAATTTGTGCCACAGTGGTGCTAATAGAACTGGACCTCTAGTCAAGAACATGAAGGCAATCTTGGGAACCCGGTTGAACGGGTATTCATGAATTTTGGGAGTCAATGAGGCTCTCCAAAGCAATTCTTTGTCGTTCATGTCGTGCATTAGATCTTCTGGAAGCTGTAGATATTGTTTTAATCCGATCCGAGCCGTGTTATTGGGAGTCTTGGTGGCTGGTGGTGGAGGTGGTGGTGGAGGTGGCGGTAGTGAGAGTGAGAGAGGTGGTCGGTGTTGATGATGTTGAAGCTGAAAAAGAGAACTGGGTGACTTGTAGATTTAATGACAATGTCTTTTAAATAGAAGCTAATTATGATTCCAAAAGTGAGGCCAAAGACAAAGAAAATAAAGTAAGAAATGATATTGGCAAGGTGTATTGGAGCATTGAAGAGCTTGGTGGATGAGAATAATGGGTTTTGGCATTGGTTCTTCATTGTTTGGAGAGAGAGAGAGAGAGAGAGAGAGAGAAAGTCGTTTCAAAAGATTATAGAAATACTTATAAGAAAATATGTAATTAATGTTTTTCACTAAACACCTACAATCTAAAATATTTTAACAATTGTTGTTAATATTTAATTAATCTAATCATCGTATTTTGGGTACAACAAAAATATATATATATAAAAAAATATAAAACACCTTTTACCTAGTTCAAAACGGTTATTTTACCAATTTAAAAACTTTTTACTTTTTTTTTTTTAAAACACATTTCACTATAATTACTAAATAATGCACTAAAGGACAAAATGGTTAACGTTTATTTCAATCAAATGGTAACAAACAAGAAGTTAAAATAAATTCAGCAAATTTCCAAATACATATAATTGCATCAAAAGATTCTAACACCTCTAACCATTGCCTATAAATTAATTACCCAACCTAGAAAATAAAAGATGGACCATGAAGATGGATCAAGGATGTACCTCAAACAAGCTATCAAAAAGGATTATCAACAAGTTTGTAAAAGAGAGAGTTCTAGAGAGAGAGAGAGAGAGAGAGAGAGAGAGAGTTAAAGAGAGGATGGTCCAAATTGAATGTGAGCTGTGTGGCGTGTCTGTCTTAATAGGGTTGGCTAGTGGGCTTTTGTAAACGATGGCTTTTGAACTTTCAACCATTCATTCAAACACCGTGTTCTAATTGCTTATATATGGTGGTGTTTGGGAAGCAAGTTCCCAAATTTTTTTTTTATTTTTTTTATTAAAAGATAAAAGTTTTACAAAACTAAAAAAAATACATCCAAATAAAATATCACATCCAATCCCATAATTATTTCACTTTTTCTCTCACAAACATCACATCTAACCACATAAAAATCCAACTATCTTCTCAAATACTAAAAATTTTTTATCTCATAAAAATCTACATCTAATAAAATCTACATAAAAACTCACTTCCCAAACAACATCTATATGTATGTATTGTAGTTTTCTCAGTTATAAAGTTAATTTATTCACTAAAATTAAGTTTATAAAATAATTAATTTTAAGAAAGTATTTGTTTGTTTGATATGTTTTTAATTTTTTTTATTTATTCTAATATTTTTTTTTAAACGATTGGATTTCTCTCAATTGAAATTTATATTTGACCATGCTATTTAAGCATATAGAACCTATTACGAGTTATGTTTCAATGATATGAACCATTCATTTTATAAGATCTTCCGTGTATATCATCTATTGAAAAAATTAGGTCGAACTAATAATTGTAACATTTTCATATTATAGTATTTTTCTTTAAAAATTAGACGACAAATGTGTTTATGAAAATAAATCATTAATTTTTTGAAGACAAACATGATAAAATGAAAAAGCTACTACGATTATCAAATTGACTTAATTTTTTTCATGAATGATATATATGAAAAATCTTACGAAATAAATTTAGATTATTGAAACAAGAAAAATCCAACCATTTTTTGAATGAAAAAGTAGACTTATGAAGAAAATAAATTTATCAAATGAGGAAGGACTTTCTTAATGGGGTGTTTTTACAACTAACTTTTTGTCACAATCAAACGAAACATATATAATCTCATTATTTTAATTTTATTTTTAAACATTAATGAATAAATTTAATGTGGATTTTATAAACCTGAAAGTCATTGTCATTGGGTAAAGAAATAAAATTATATAAAATGGAAGTGTCTTTTATCGCAGGTCACTTCCATGAATTAGCTGAATGGCAGATTGAAGATAGAAAAGCCACCGTGTAATCAGCCTTTGATTATTATTATATCATTAAGGTCTCCGTGTCCCTAATTCCACGTTCTTTTACTCTCTTTTTTACTATTTTATTATTATTAAAAAAATGGCTAAATTATAATACATCTCTTTAAATTATGATTGATTTACATTTTGTTTTTTTGAATTTTAAAACCCAACTGTTAATCCTTTTCCTTTCCAAATCTCTCCCTAAATCCTCCAACCAAACATAACATTAGAATATTATCTTATTATAATTAATTTTTTTTTTAATTTTATTAAAAATGTACAAAAAATTATATCATGTATAAATTACATGACATATTTATTGATTTTTTAAGATAATAATATCCTTTATTAATTATTTTATGATAATAATATTCTTATCTGAGATTTTATTTATATTTTTCTCTCTTATTTTAATAACAAAGTACAAACGAGATCAATAGATAAGGATATTATTGTTCTAAAAATTTAATAAATGCGTTATATATTTTATACATAATTTGACAATAAATTTCTAATAAAATCTTAATGAAAAAATTAACTGTAATTTATTTATTTTTTTAAATGTAAAAAGTACATTATTGGGTATGTGATGTTTAACATGTATCTGAATTAGATGTCAAATTTCTCTTTTGAAAAAACAATTGAAAATGCTTTTTTGATATGCTGTTATGGCCTCCATTTTCGACCCAAAAAAGAATAAATATCACATGACTCCTAATTGTAAAGAACATGGTAAGACGCTTCCACTATAGAAAGGTCAATTATGACAACATGAGAATGAACAAGTTCAATAGATTCCTCCATCCACTCCTTACTTGCACCATTTCCAACACCGCTTAGACATTTTAACTATGGAAATGACACATGACTCCCTTTCATATATTTTATTTTGTAAATTCTCATATTTGAGACTATAGTTTAAATGGCTTATCTTATAAATTTAATAATAAAAGTAAGGTGTACAATAAATTAATTTTGTCGAGCATTACTAGAGACATAAACAAAGAATAACATTTTATATATACATAGAAAGAAAAAAAAGACGATAACTGTATCTTCAAACTTGAAGTATCTATTATATAAAATAAATTGTAATTTATTCATTTATTTATTGATATGCAATGAGCTTGATGTTTTGTAAAAATGGTATTCGCTATGAGATTTAGAATATCAATAGTTCAGATCATCGTTGTAAATCCAAAATGAAGCCCACAAAATAAAGTATATAAAGAAATATGGAGGATAGTGATAGGAAGAGAAGTTGTTCCCTTTATGCATTTAAAGATTATCATAAAATATACATTTTATTTTACTTATTCACCTTTTCATATTTGTATTTCAATCATACTCTTTATTTTAATTATTCATTTAAAAACGTCTCACTTTATAATATACCACATTAGCAACAAATATAAGGGAAAGAATCATAAAGGTCAAATACATTTTCTCTAATTTTTGAAGATTAGTTACATTTATCTACTGAATTTGAATGGTAAGCCCATACATAAAGTCCTATTATACAACCAATAGACCAAAGACACAGATTGTGGATCTACTTACCAAAAATAAAAAATAAAAATTCAATTACATGCGATTTAGCTAATGAAATTTATTGAAAGAAAATGTTTCCCCTGTTTGGGTACAAGTTATTCCAGTAATTTTTTGACTTTTTACAAAAATAAATACAGAAAAATAGAGAAAGTAATGTGACAATTTATAGTAACTGTTTGACTTTTTAATTAAAATTAAAAGTTGCCAAACGAGGTGAATTTGGGTACAAGTTATTCAATTACATGCAATTTAGCTAATAAAATTTATTGAAAGAAAATGTTTCCCCTGTTTGGGTACAAGTTATTCCAGTAATTTTTTGAATTTTTAAACATACAGAAAAACAAATAAAGTAATGTGACAACTTATAATAGCTTTTTGACTTTTTAGCTAAAATTAAAAGTTGCCAAATGAGGTGAATTTGTGGGTATAAATGTATGGTTCTCACTACAAGAAAAGTAACTTTAAAACACGGAGCTTTTTGCGACGACGTGTATACCGTTGCAAAAAGTCGTCTTTTGCGACGGCATTCGAAGTTGTCTCAAATAAATGTATTATGCGACGGTAATCACCCCGTCGCTAATAAGCACACAAGAAAAAGTGCCTTAAACACGGAAGTATTCGTGACGCATTGTGTGCCGTCGCAAAAATAAATTCTTTTGAGACGAGTGAAATGTACCGTCGCAAATAGTGGGCATTTGTGACGGCAATTGATTGTCGCAAAAAAAACCCTTATTAAAACGGCATCGTTTTAATAAATGGATTTTATCAGTTGTGACCGTTTATCTATACTGTCACAAAAGGTACTGAAATATTCAACTCCCTCCTTTCGCCCAAATTGGCGCTCTATCGAAACCCAAAAAATTTCATCCCCAAATCCCTAACACCATTCTCCTTCACAATCACAGAGACTTTGAGTTCTCATTCTCAGAGACGATTTTGAGTTCGTGTTCACCAACGATCATAGAGATTTCGATTGTTTATCGACAATCTCTCTGTCGACGAGCGATGACGGATAGCGATGGTGTGGCGACGGCGTATTACAATCCCTCTCTCTCTCGCGAGCTCAGTCAGTATGCTCTCTCTCTCTCTCTTTCTCTCTCTCTCACACACACACACACGCATGCATATACGTACACAGAGAAAAGGGATGAGTGAGAATGGAAAGACGAATTAGGTATAACAGACTTAAGAATTTGGGCATAAAGGAAGGCGCTTTTCACACTATGTTTCTAGTTTAAAGTGAGAATGGGAAGGGAATGGACTATAGGCTATAGGGGACCCACTTTGAGTTTCCTTTCTTATCTTCAATCAAACTGTGTTGTCTGTGCATGAATGTATATATATATATATATGTTTAATATTTGTGTATCATGTATATTATATAATTCCCTTAGCTTTTCGAAATTCAATTTATTTCAATTGAAATTTGGATGATGGACTCTCTGTTCTCTAGCCAATTTTTTTTTATTTGACTTACCTGATGTTGGTCTAGTTTCCAGAATCTGGATGCTCTCTATTAGATGGTTGTAAGTATAGATCTATATTACATCAATAGTTGTGAAAAAAAATGTGCTAACCGAAAATTGAAATTGAAATTGAAATTTTGGTCAATCTCAAGCAATCAGTTTGATTCGATCGATTTTTCTTACACCACTGCCTTTGGTTTGTTTTTTTATAAAAAAAAAAAAAAAGAAGTGATTTTCATATTGCAACATGTCTTAGTAGTTAAAATTTATGCAAAGACCAAGATTATAGTACACAATCCTTCCCACATTGTTACAAAAACAAGTTATCATCTGGTAGGTAGGTTCATTAATTTAAACATGAGATCTCCATAGTGTAATCTGGTAGGAATCATTGTGAAATCCTTTCAAAGATATCCTCTGTTCCATGTATTTTTGTTAATATATTTTTGCACATAACTGACATATTGAAGACAAAAAAAAAAAAAAAAAAAAATAGAGAACATAATTTTTTTTTTATCCACACGGAAAGTAAAAGAAGAAGTTGGTCCAAACTTCCAAGTTGCAATTTGTGATATTTGCAGCTTCATAGGGCATACAGCTGTGTTCCTATTTGCCTCTTAACCATTTCTGTTTCAATTCATGATATATATGTATATATGTGTGTGTGTGTGTGTAAATCGTACGGTGAGATCACACGGTGTTGATCTCATGACATGTTCTGTAGACTCATATCTCTTTATGGAGAAATTATAGAGTCCACGTGCGTAACATGCGAGCTTAACATATATTGTTTAAATCACATACTTATTTAAAAATTTAAACTTTAATTGCTAAAAGTTAGAGCAAAAAAACTGGTGTTTGGATGATTTGGCTATACGATGGTGCAAAATGGAGAAAAGAAGACTTTTGTAGGGTGCTTTTGGCTAAATGAACTTTTTGACTAATTGGCTATTTAGCACTCCCCAAACGGGGCCTAAGATTCAACTCTTTTACTCTTTATCTAATATGGATATTCTATCTTCATACATGTTACAACAATATGATAGTATGGAAACATTAATCATTCTTTTCTTCTTCTTTTTTCCTTTTTCACACCTATTAATGCGAAAACAAAGTGTTATGGATGCATATACTAGAATCAATTAATATTCCCGCGATGAAGAGTGTACTTTCCCTTCACAAATGATGATGACCCTTTTATCCTTTTTCACACCTATGTCATGCGAAACAGAGTGGTATGGTGCATATACTAGGTTCCATAAGAGTTGGGCAGGGTTTAAAGCTTTATTACCAAACTATTATTAATTGTTGATTTTGCTTCTACTGAAAGCTATTATTAATTGTTGTCTCATTCATGCCATGGTCTATATATATCTATTGAACTACTCTCATATATAATTCATCTAGAAGGATGATCAAATTTGCTTACGTTAGCTTTACAATTAGTCTATTAACTAAATTAATTTGGTTAATTGTTTATTTTATCATTATTTTGTTGTTTGCTAATACAAGTTGTATGTAGTGTTAGTAAATGAAGATGTGGAGATGTGGGTGTGGTGGGTCAACCCAAGAGATGGTAAGGAACTAGGAAGATTCATAGTTAGAGAGAAAGAGAGAAAGAGAGAGTGTGAGAGAGAGAGAGAGAGAAAGTGTGTATGAGCGAGTAAATATTAGGGAAAGGGGTGTGGGTGTAGGTATGGAGTAGGATTACTTTTGCCATTCTTTCTCTATTTGCCTCCCTCATAATCTTATATCATTATGACCCTTACATTTGTTGTAATTATATTTTTTCCTAGGGCATATTTGTTTTGCATGTGAGATGTATATCTCCCAGGAAGTTTGCCTGAAGCAAATTAATGGTAAGAAACACATATGCATGTGGAAAATGACTGACATTTAAATATATTTATATATATATTGTTAAGAAGATTACAAAAGAAGTGAAGTGTGCATTTGACGGAAGTAGAGATGATGGATAAGAGTTGGATTGATTTTCCAAATAGGATGTCGAGGGAATACATTAATGGGATTGATCAATTCCTTGTGCTTGCCTACACCAATAGGGTTGAAGGTTTTATGATTAGTTGTCTGTGTAGAAAATGTGAGAATCGATACCATCTTGGACGAGAGGTTGTACGGGAGCATCTAATTTTGAATGATTTTTTAAAAAAGTACAAACATTGGATTAATCATGGGAAATCTTACGTATCTCTGCATGGTAATCGAGAGAATGAAACATTGGCTAATTTAGACATTAGAGACGATATGGTTGGAATGATACAAGGGCCTATGGGAAATCCACATGCCGGTACAAGTGTTGAGGGTAATGAACCATAGGGGCCTAATCCCTATGCATCTGAACCCCAACTCGGTCCAAATGTAAAGACTGCAAAGTATTTCAAACTTCTTCAAGATGCACAAAGTGAATTGTATCCGGGTTGTCAGAAGTTCACATCTTTGTCATTCATTTTCTGACTTCTACATCTGAAGGTGCTTAATCAGTGGACAGACAAGTCTGTTGACATGTTGCTTGAGTTATTGAATGAGACATTCCCATTTGGTGTGAAACTCTCGGACTCATTATAAAGCTCAAAAGGTCACAACAGATTTGGGCTTTACGTATGAGACGTGAGATGCATGTCCCAACAGTTGCATATTGTTTCGAAACGAGGACGCCAATCTTAATAAATGTGTCATATGCAACAGTTCAAGATGGAAATCAAATGATGATGGTGGTTCAAATGGTCCTAACAACGGTGGCAAACGAATAGCTGCAAAACAAATGAGGTATTTTTCTTTAAAGCCAAGGTTGCAGAGGTTGTTTATGTCATCCAAGACGGCTAAGTTAATGAGATGGTATGTAGAGGAACGAATTGATAACAGTGTCTTTAGGCATCCTGCAGACTCCCTTGCATGGAAAGATTTTGACCGTCGGAATATTGACTTTAGTAATGATTGCCGAAGTGTAAGGTTTGGCTTAGCATCTGATGGTTTTAACCCATTCAGGACGATGAACATAGTTCATAGCACTTGGCCTATTGTACTCATTCCATACAACTTGCCGCCATGGATGTGCATGAAGCAACCATTTTTAATTTTATCTGTGCTTATTGACGGCCTAAAAGGACCTGGTGACAAGATTGATGTGTATATGCAACCGTTGATTGAGGAGTTGAAAGAACTATGGAATGACGGTGTCTCCACATTTGATGCATCAACAAATCAAATGTTTCAAATGCATGCAGCTTTACTGTGGACAATTACTGATTTTCCTGCATATATAAACTTGTCAGGATGGAGCACTAAAGGCGAATATGTATGTCCTTGTTGCAATAGGGAAACTACATCGTGTTGGTTGAAGCATAGTAGGAAATAATCATACTTGGGTCGTCGCAGATTTTTACCTAGTGGCCATAAATTCTGAAAGGATAAAGTATCATTTGATGGTAGTCGAGAAGTCAGATTCAAACCAAAATTGTTGTCTAGAACTGAGATGCTGCTACAATTAGAATCTAAGGGTATTTTAACCCAATACAAGAGATATAACCTTAAGGAGAGGCATATGAGACAAGTAGAGAAGGAGAAAGCTAGACATCGCACCCATAGCTAGAAGAAAAAAAATATCTTCTATGAACTGCCATATTGGGAGCATAATCTAATAAGACACAGCCTCGATGTGATGCATATAGAGGAGAGTGTTTGTGACAATATGTTGTGGACAATATTAGGGGTTGCAGGAAAATCGAAGGATGGTGTTAATGCTCGGCGTGATTTACAAGAAATGAATATTAGAAAACCCCTACATTTGCAGTTAAGAGGGTCGAATAAAGCTTATTTACCACCAGCACAATTCACGATGACCAAGGATGAGAAAGATTTGTTCTTGAAAGTATTGAAAGAAGTTAGAGTTCCCGACGGGTATTCATCCAATATATCGCGTCACATGCGCTTACATGATAGAAGTATTGGGGGGTCTTAAGAGCCACGATAGTCATATTCTGATGCAACAACTAATTCCATTGGCTATTCAAAGATCATTACCGCAGAATGTAATTGAACCTTTGATTGAATTGAGCAATTTCTTTAGACAATTGTGTTCCAAAGTGAATCGTGTGACGGATTTGCAATATATTCAAGATCGTATCGCTGTAACACTTTGTCATCTAGAGAAAATATTTCCTCTTACTTTTTTTGATATAATGGAGCACTTGCCTATACATCTAGCTGACAAAGCATTATTGGGTGAGGCGATTCAGTTTCGATGGATGTATCCAATTGAGAGGTATCTTCTTACTTTGAAGCAATATGTGTGTAATAGAGCTCATCCAGAAGGTTCAATTGCTAAAGGATATCTTATGGAAGAATATATGAATTTTTGTGCACAATATCTCAATGATGTGAAAAGCAAATCTAATCAACCCGTAAGGAACTACAGTGGTGATGATAATCTGGGTCGTGTTGTTGGTGAAAGCACAAGCTTTTATCTTGATAATACTTCTTGGGTACAAACTCATCGGTATGTCTTATTCAATACAAGCGCGGTTCAACCATTCATAAAGTAAGTTATGTCACTCACTCAATATTTTATTATGTTTCATTGAATTTTGAACCAAATTTTTTTTTTTTTTGATAAAATTTCTATCTACACAGCAAACACCTTGAAGAACTTAAGGTCAAAATGCCTCGTGTTGATAATCATCAGCTTCGGCGTGAACATTTTGAAACTTTTCACACTTGGTTCAAGGAACATGTATGTATTTAAATCTACAAATTCTATTTACCTAACTCGAACTACATTTTAAATTAAAATTTAAAAAAAAAAAAAATAGGTTCAAACTTTATGAAGGACTAGTGATGTCACATTTTCTGAAGAGATTATTCTATTGGCAAATAGTCCTCATAACCTAGCAAAAAGGTTCAACGGGTATATAATGAATGGGTTTCGGTATCGAGTAAAGGCCATGGATGACCGTCGAGCCACACAAAATTGTAATGTAGCTTTGAAGGAAGATACCATAAGTTATGCTAGTCGGAAAGACAAGAATCCTCGTATGGGGTCTGTGTACAATTATGGACAATTGACAGATATTGTTAAGATTCGATATTCCAATGAAAAGAAGCATGTGTTGTTTAAGTGTGATTAGATTGACAACATTCACGGGAAGTTACAAGATGTCTTCAATTTCACGTTGGTCAACTTCAATCATTTGTTATACCGAGATGATCGAATTACCAATGAACCTTTCATCTTGGCATCCCAAGCAGAGCAAGTTTGGTATGTTGCAGACCCGTTAGAACCAGACTGGCAAGTAGTGGTGAAGATGTCTCAAAGAGGTTTATTTGATATGAATTCGACTGATCCAGAAATCGAGCCATATATGAGCCAACAATTAGAATAAAACATAATGCTCCGTGATGAAGAAGTTGGTTGGGTGAGAGAAGCCGCAGAAGGATAAACACTTGATGTGGAAATAGACTGATATTTAATAAACATCAGTAATTGAATTCAGGCCAAGGTTGTAGTTAATGTTCAGTTTCTTAATTTACTTTGTCTTTGTAATTGTATTAGTTCAATTAATGTCATATTATAGTTGATTCAAAACCATTCTCTACGTTTCTAATGTCAATTAATGTCATGACACTTGCAAATTATTATGGCAAGGAAGAGGAAGCATGATCATCCCCTACGCATGATGTCTGATGTGGTACGTAAGAGGACATCAGCGGCACCACCATCAGAGGAGACATCGCATCGACTACCATCAAAGGGGCCATTATGGCCACCACTATCTGACCAGCCACTGCAGCGACCACTATTAGTGGCACCACCATTAGAGGAGGCATCACAGCGAGCACCATTAGTGCCACCGCATCGACCACCATCAGTGCACCACAGTAGCTATCATCTACTCAACCTCTACGCCTACCATTGGTGCATCCTACCATCAGTGGCACCACCATTAGAGGATGCATCACAGCGAGCACCATCAGAGAGGCCATTAGTGCCACCGCATCAACCACCATCAGTGGCACCACAGTAGCTATCATCCCGACTAGAGTCATCGGCTTATGAGCCATCCGCAGGTATATAAATTTGCTTTGATTTGTATGAAAATTATTTAAATATATATTTATTTGTTCTCATTACATATAACTTGTTTATTCTCATTGTATTTTTCAGACCCTTTGACTTCTTCACGGCCCACCTCAGGTATAAGAATTCGATTTGTATTGACATTATTTAAATTTGCATTTGTTTATTATCATTGCATATTGTTTATTCTTATTGTGTCTCGCAGGTTATGTTAGTTCTTCATCAACCTCGAGTAGGCGTCGTTGAGGATGTCACAAGGGCATTAGGGAATGGGGTACTGGTACAAAGTTGGACATACAATTTGATGAAAATTACTGTCCAATAGGAGATAACGTGTCTAAGTTAACTACTCAACTTGGCATTATTGTGTGGAATGGTAACATTGTTCCTCTTACTTTTCTTGACTAGAACATTGTGCCTGATGATATTCTTGATGCTATCTGGAAGGATGTGAAGGTAAAAGTATATTTTTGTCCAAAAATTTAAATTCCAAAATTGTGTTATTATTATTTAGACTTTGAAATTGTGTTTTATAGGACAATTTGAATATATGTCCAGAGGAGTACAAGCCAATATGCATGAAAAAATGCAACAGCATATGGAAGGATCACAAGAATAAGATTAAGCCTAAGTATTTCAAGAATAGAAGTTCTGATCATAATCTGAAGGATGATGTTCCTTTGCACATTGTGCCAAGCCAGTGGGAAGAACTTGTGGAGTATTAGCGTACTTCCGATGCTGAGGTATACAAATAAGTTATATGTATGATATGTAAACATACAAATCATATTTATATACTTACATTTGTTGAACCAGTTATAGAAAATTGCAACTAGGAACGCTAAAAATCGGGGAGCTCACAGCATAGCTCATACCACAGGGCATACTACTTTTGCTTAGATACAGCATGAGGTTTATATTTTATTGTTTTATTTTTGTATATAAATAAACATTGTATATTTGCAAATTATTTGGATTCTAATTTTCATATTTCTAAAAAAACATAGATGACCAATAAGGAGGAGTCTACTGATAAGATAAATGTTTAGCTTATGACACGTAGAGCAGATGACCTAGAGGTTATCCAAACCTTGGTAGTTTCCAAACACCTTTGATTGTATTTAAAGTTTATTTTTTATTTTTTATGTGTCAACCATCTTAACTTGGCATATATGTCTTATTCAATACAGGATGAGTTTAATCGTCAACTCTCTATGCTAGCTGAGGATTGTCGGACTTTAGAGGCTAGGAATGCCATTTTCCATGAGTTGATAGGTCATGACGGACATAGATATTGTCGCACATACGGGAGAACTATGTCTTAGAGAACGGTGTATAAAGATGGTGTTGGGCCATCACAGTCAACACCTCAGCCATCGACTATTGTTCAGATCACCAAGCAGGTTCGTGCGGAGCTAAGGGATGAGTTGAGGAAGAAGCTGCGAGCAGAGTTCTCTACACATTTACAGCAGATGAGAGCTGAGATGATGGCCTTTGTGTCACAGGAGGCGAGTGTGGATCCCAACAGACAGGTTCGATATAAATTAAATTGTTTGATAGTTCAATTTTCACACAACATTATATATAAAATTCGAATATGATTAACACATTATGCATTGACTATCATAGGTTCCTAATGCATCGAGTGGCCACCGGGCATTTAAGGAATCTGCAGAAGACGAGAATCCATATACACCACCACCAGAAGATCAGGTATAAAATGTATCTTTGCATTCTAAGCTAAAATATATCTTTGCATTCTTTATACTCTAAGTTAAGAGACTTGTGGGAGAAGACGAGACTCAAATCGAGTTCTCGGATTGGGAGTTAGAGCTGGATTTAGCACAAAACTTAGCACACACGACCGCCTAGGCACGAGAGACTTGTGAATCGGGTTCCCGGTTTGGGAGTTAGAGTCAGATATCACTCTAGGCAAACTAGTTCCTTAAGAAACTTGAATTCGAGGTGTTGACACCCCAAAATCACCAAACGACGTCGGTTTAGCACGAAACTTGGCACACACGACCGGCTAGGCACGAGAGACTTATGGGAGAAGACGGGGCTTGAATCGGGTTCCCGATTTGGGAGTTAGTGTCGGATATCACTCTAGGCAAATTAGTTTCTTAAGAAACTTGAATTCGAGGTGTTAACGCCCCAAAATACCAAAAGACGTCAGTTTAGTACGAAACTTGGCACACACGACCGCCTAGGCACGAGAGACTTGTGGGAGAAGACATGACTCCAATCGAGTTCCCGGTTTGGAAGTTAGAGCCAGATTTCGGTCTAGGGAAACTAGTTCCTTAAGAAACTTGAATTCGAGGTGTTGATACCCCAAAATCACCAAACGACGTCGGCTTAGCACGAAACTTGGCACACACAACCGCCTAGGCACGAGAGATTTGTAGGAGAAGACGGGACTCCAATTAGGTTCCCGGTTTGGGAGTTAGAACCAGATTTCGGTCTAGGCAAACTAGTTCCTTAAGAAACTTGAATTTGAGGTGTTGACGCCCCAAAATCACCAAACGACGTCGGTTTAGCACAAAACTTGGCACACATGGCCGCCTACGCACAAGAGACTTGCGGGAGAAGACGGGGCTTGAATCGAGTTCCCGGTTTGGGAGTTAGAGTCGGATATCACTCTAGGCAAACTAGTTCCTTAAGAAACTTGAATTCGAGGTATCGACGCCCGAAAATCACTAAACGGCGTCAGTTTAGCACGAAACTTGGCACACACGACCGGCTAGGCACGAGAGACTTGTGGGAGAAGACGGGACTCCAATCAGGTTTCTGGTTTGGGAGTTAGAGCTGGATTTCGGTCTAGGCAAACTAGTTCTTTAAGAAACTTGAATTCGAGGTGTTAACGCCCCAAAATCACCAAACGACGTCGGTTTAGCACGAAACTTGGCACACACGACCACCTAGGCACGAGAGACTTGTAGGAGAAGACGGGACTCTAATTGGGTTCCTGGTTTGGGAGTTAGAGCCGGATTTCGGTCTAGGCAAACTAGTTTCTTAAGAAACTTGAATTTGAGGTGTTAACGCCCCAAAATCACCAAACGACGTCGGTTTAGCACGAAACTTGGCACACACGACCACCTAGGCACAACAGACTTGTGGGAGAAGACGGGACTCAAATCGGGTTCCCAGTTTGGGAGTTAGAGTCAGATATCATTCTAGGCAAACTAGTTCCTTAAGAAACTTGAATTCGAGGTGTTGACGCCCCAAAATCACCAAACGGCGTCGGTTTAGCACGAAACTTGACACACACGACCGCCTAGGCACGAGAGACTTATGGGAGAAGACGGGACTCCAATTAGGTTCTCGGTTTAGGAGTTAGAGTCGGATTTCGATCTAAGCAAATTAGTTCCTTAAGAAACTTAAATTCGAGGTGTTGACGTCTCCAAAATTACCAAACAACGTCGGTTTAGCACGAAACTTGGCACACAGGACCGTTTAGGCACGAGAGACTTGTAGGAGAAGACAGGACTCCAATTAGGTTTCCGGTTTGGGAGTTAGGGCCAGATTTCTGTCTAGCCAAAATTATTTACTAAACTATCTTTGTAATTATATAGTAGTTAATTTTTTATGTTTTTTTGTAATTAAAATATGGGAAATTTATCCGAAAGTCCTTAATTCGTGAATTATGTTCCGTTTGGTCCTGCTGATTTTTTGTTTGATTGGCAACTCCAATTTAGGTGGGATTGCTTACTCATAAGTCCTTTTTTGAATGTTTTTGGTGTGGGCTTGCCTGATTTGCCCTCGCTTAATTATATGGGATCTTCTGTTTTTCCATTTTCGTATGTGCAATCCCAACCATTCACCTTTATCCCATACAAACACCCATTCACGTTTGGTCCTACTGATTCACTGGGAACGTGGTTCACTGGGAACGTGGTACTTAAGCCTCCAAGAAAGAAAAGAATAGGTGAAATGAGTTCTGGGTTTTGAGTGTTGAGTCCATAAACAGAGCTAGATGAAGCCTAGACAATCGAGGGTTCAGGATCGAGGACTTTAGTCACTTCTAAGAGGTTAACGAAGCCGGCAATGTTAGAGCTGACATAGGATTGGGGATTCTGAATGGGAGGCGATTGCGCGCATCGGGCCACCGACGCCGCATCCCACGTCGAGAATGCGGGATCCGGGGTTGATTTTGAGTAGATCTACTGCCATTTCCTCGTGTACGCGGGTGGCTTCGCAATCAGATTTTCCGAGGAGGGAATGAGAGAAATGAAAAGATTGGCCCCAACCCTATTCGTAGATGTCGGTGACGAGGTTGTAGAAAGTGTTGACGAAGGCAAGGACGTTCTTGGTGACTTCGATTTCTTTGCGGCGGCGAAAGGACCAGTACTGTTTGTAATTGTCTTGGACTTTGTCAGCGGAGATGGAGCCGCCAAAGAGGTGGACGACGCTCTTGCCTTTCTGTTCGGCGGGGCCGAGGACGCAGACGAACCAGTAGAGGCCGCCGGCGATGAGAGAGGCGGTGCAGAAAAGAGTGAGAGCGTCTATGATAAAAGAGAGGGAGACGGATTGTGTTGTGTGTCTAGTGTGAGATGAAGGATGTGAGTAAATGGAACTTTGATTTTGGTTCATGTCGAAACGTCAATGGTAAGGTTCACGTCCGACCCCCCAACTTTGATTTTGGTTTTTCCAGTTTGTGTTTTCTTTAGATGGACACTTTCGACCCCCCAAATGTATCTGAGAATTGGGTGTAACAGGAATGATGAGAGTGAATTGGTTCGGTACTTGAAAGAGAGATAGAGAGAATGTGTGACGTTTCGATGTGAACCTCACCGAGTGAACCCCACAGTGTGGAACCGGAACTGTGGAACCAGAACTGAGATTGATATTGAGAACCAGAACTGTGAATCGGTGACATTGAGAACCAGAATAGGTGAGATTGAGAACGATAATCAGTGGAATCAGTGAGGTTCATGTCGAAACGTCACAAATGGTAATTGGAAAACAAAGGCTCAAACTGATGTAAAGCTGAAACGTGACACAATCCACGTCATGGAAAAAAAAAGTGTTAAATTCACGTCACAACCCACGTCACAGAAAAAGAGTACTATTACCTTTTTTTGGAACGTGAACCTCACACACCCCTTTCCATAAATACATGCGGGTCTACAAACTCAAATTAACACTTTAATGGCAAAATAGTAAACAAACAACCCAAAGGACTAAACGGTTTAAAAGAAAACAATAAGGACCACATGATCTACAAGATGATAAAATGGGATTTACTGGTCAATTCCCCTTAAAATATTAACACAATTATATTGTCATTAATTATTTTTATTTTGTTATTTTCAGATATTTTCAGAGTAGCAGTTTGCTTCTTGTGAAATATAGGCGTGTAAAGATTATGACTAACTTTTGTTTTTGTAACCCACGGAAGAATCATGACGAAAGCTTTTATTTTTTATTTACGTTATTTAGATTTGTGAATAACATTATGTATGTATTATGCAACATTATGTAGTGGGATAATTTTGCTGATGCATTGTTATGAATGGAAGAATATTTTAATTATGGATGAATTTTTATTTATATACTGGATTTTTTATATTATTATATAATTATCGGTTTTTTTTTTTAGTTATTTTTCATTTAATACAGGTCATTTTCATATTTTTTAATAATTTTATTACATTTTTTTTTTTTTGAGACGGCACCACACACACCGTCTCAAAAAGAAAAATAGAATCAGGGTTTTTTGCAACGGCAGTAATGCTGCTGCAAAAGATTGGGGAATTGGTTGAAAAGGAAGACCTTTAGCGACGGTGTTATTTCCCGTCGCCAATAGTACTTTAGCAACGGCATCAGGTGCTGTCTCAAATAACCCTTTAGCGACGATTATTTTTGCTATCGCAAATAACCCTTTTAGCGACGACAACGCAGTCCCGTCTAAAAAAAACTCAGATTTTCACGCCTTATTGCTGACAGCATTTTTCCATTGCAAAAAGGCATTTTTGCCGTCGCAGAAAAAAGACGACGACGTTATGCCATCGCTAAAGCCCTTTTGCAACTCCTTTTGTTGCGACCCTCCACTTGCCGTCGCAAAAAATCAATTACCATTACAAAAAACCTTTTGAAACGGCGTTTAGGGTATTTGCGACGGCATTTTGCCATCGCAAAAAAGCAATTTTTTTGTAGTGTCTCTAGCATTACTCTATGACAAGCAATTTTTCTTTTTATAAATCTGTTCTTTATCAATGCCTATAAATATATTAAAACTAAAAATGAGAGGATAATATTTGAATTTTGAATTTAAATGCATTAATTGCATATCCATTCAAAAAAAAAAAAAAACTATTATTCTGTCGGGTTTGGAGTTTTCAAAATTAATTTTCTTAAGTTTTTAATTTGTATTTTTATATTTTTAGTAATTTTTTAAAATATGTTAATCTATTTTCACCTAAATCTTGATATATGCAAAAATTATAAAATTTGTATAAAGATCTTTTAAAAAAAATCATTAGATACAACAAAATATGAAAATATACTAAATTTTAGTATTTTTTTTTATATTTTTTTTGTACTTAGTGATTTTTTTTTTAAAAAATTCTAAAATATTATACTTTTTAAGTATAATCTAAATTAGGTGTATCTAAAAGATTAAAAAAAATACATAAAAAATTTACTGGAAAATACAAAAAATAAAAAAATCAATTTCCAAAAAAACAAGTAAAACCAAACAAAGTGATTAGAATTCCCAAATATAAAAACTAACATTGTGAAATGTAGAAAAACAAAACCACAATAACATTTCACTATTTCACTTTTGTTTAGAAGTTTACATCGGAATAACATAAATAATATGTACACCTTTTTTTTTTTTTTTTTTTTTTTTTTTTGGGCGTAATATGCGAATAAAATTTCCCACGATAGAAATCAAGTGTGGCATTCCTTACTTTAACTAAACAATTGTAGTTCACCAACACACGTATGTATAGCATCAATAACTAATATCAACAATCAACGCAAAAAAGTAATCACTTTGTGCTATGATTGATCTCCTAACCTCCTGATTAAAGTGTATTGAAGTAACTAGTTGATCAATCTGGAAAAAATAAAAATAAATAAATAAATAAAAGTAACTAGTTGGTTTCACATTACTTTTGTTAGGTAACTAAAGATTGATTAGACAAAATTTTAATTTGAAATTTCTAAGCATGGTCAAACATATTTTATTTGACTAAATTAGTAAAGTTTTCTTGATATTTGTATTACACTAACTTTAATTGAAATTTAAAGAAAATACATTGAATCCTATAAATTTGATATAATTACATTAAATTTCCTTAAAGTTTTTATCCTATACTTCTTAGACATTTTTATTTTATTAATAATTTATTAGTCATATAAATAAAAAAAATAATAATATTATCATATTTTTATACTAAAATGTATATTTTATCTTATTTATTCTTGTGTCTTTATCTATCCGCTTTGAGATCAATCATTTTAATTTTATTAAAAAATAATTAATATAATATATAAACTTATGGAAATTATTATATATATATATATATATTTTTCTAAATGTCATGGTAGTCAATGTAAGTTGCCCTTGTTTCTTTTTGTAAACATCATGGAGGCAATTGCAATGTAATGTCACTTGCTATATAGTTAATATGTTCCTGCTGGAATTTTAATAAAAAACATAGAAAAAAATAGAAAATATTTAGTAGCTCAAAATTTTGTGGCTTAAATGGCTCAAATCTGTCAAAACGACGTCGTTTTACACTCAAAATCTATCAAACAACGTCGTTTTGAGTGATTTGAGCCATTTGAGGCACAAAATTTTGAGCTACCTAGTATTGTTGTCAAAAAATTTCAATTATCAAATCTCACCTTTCTGTATACAAGTTTGATTATTAACCTCTATTTCTTAGTGCCTTCTATAATTTTCTAAATTATTTATCACTTGTCAAGACACCAAACATAAGTCTATGAAATATAATATAATATATCTTGATATATACAACTTTCTTTACATTGTTTACAAATATGAAAGAAATTTATATAAGAAAGTCTAACAATAAATACTATAGAATATTAAATTCCTCTTTTATCGGAGTTGAACCTGCAACCCTAATACCGCAAAGTGATGTGCTACATAGCTACCAGCCTAAAGGCCTTAATATACAATTGACAATAATTGATCTCCGGATCTTTTAGTTTTTTTTTTTTTATCATTAAAAAAAAAAAAAAAAAAAAAAAAAAAAGGAAGCTCTGTTGTGTCATCACTGCCTCCGTAGGCTCAGGTTTTGAAGTAACCGGTTGACAGCCTGACTTGACCCAACCCATAAGAAGGAACCTACCACGGAGGCACCAATAGAGCTTAACTATACGCCACAGACCGCCGAGGGTTCGAACCAGAGTACAGAGAGGGGTCTCAAAGTGAGCACTTCCACCTCCCTCCAGGATTCGACCCTAGGTCATGCCTGTAGAGATGAGTTGCTTTCTCCACCAATATAAAAAGTAAATTAATTTATATTTTGACATATAAATGTCGTACAAGATCAAGAACTAAAAAGTTATTATAAAAAAAAAACGTAATGTCAATCATCAAATATCAATGCCTAATCAACCAGACTAGTTTGTTGTTTAAAATTTGTTCACCTCATTAAATCACAAGGTCGAATCTCTTCACCTATGTCTGAACTTTATTCCCCATGTATTTATTTATGTTTGTATTTTCAACTAAAAATTTTCTTTATATTAATTATCGCAATAAAATTTTAACCTAATTATTTCATTTTGGTTACAGAATATAAATAAAAATAAAAATATTTGGTCAAATGTTGATGGCTGTAAGTTGATGTCCAATGTGGGGGGAAAAAAAGGTTTTCTGTTAGTGAAATTTGGAAGAGTACGGCTGGCTCCAACTAACCCAGACCCAGTCAAGTACTGTTGGCCTGTCCTGGGTTGACCTTGACCCATCAAACAGATCCAGGCCCATAGTAGTAATAATATAGCCCATACCAAGGGCAAAAGATACCGATTAAAAATTCACAAGAGTAATTTGAAAATTGACCTTTGTTTTTTGAGACAAATGTAGCAAATTAAACAAATTATGATCATCGAATTGATCTATCTTTTGTGTGTGAAGGATATATATATAAAAAAATTAAAATAAATAATTAAGATTATTAAAACAAAACTCATTGTAAGTTTCACGGATGTGGACATCACCACCTAATCTCAATCTTGAATTAAAAGGAAGCAAGACCCTATCTAAACAATGAAAAATATTTTAAAAAAATACATACGATATGCACTCTACTACAAAATGTATAATTTTATTACAAAATTTCATAATATCAATTACAAAATACGTACATAACAAAAAATATCGTAGTCAAATCACAAACTTTTGAAACATTAACAACAAAATTTTAGACATTTTTTTTTTTTGGGTAAATAAAATTTTAGATATTTTATTTTATTAATTTATTACGATATTACATATTTTGTAATTAATATTATGAAATTTTATAATAAAATTACAATTTTTATAATAGTTTTTCCAAAAAAAAATAATAGTGAGGCAGGCTATACGGCTAAGTACACATGCCTATAGAATATTTTCATGTTGAAGGGCGGGGGGAAAATGGTGAGATTGATAGTGTAATTTAATATAAACCTCATTTTACATATAAGTGGTGTAGGTTTTATTTTATAGGTCAATGGATACATAGATAATCCGCATTTATTCATAAATTCATGTTCGTCTTTTTATATTTTAATAAGTCATAAATGATATAATTATTAAAATACGCCTAATAATAATATTCATATTGACCATATAAATATTTCGTGATATGAATATTCACACGGTAATATAAATATTTACACTGTAAAATATGAATGTTCATATCACCAAGTTGTTAAGGGTTTAAAAAATATTCGTAAGGGTAAAATTATTCATAAAATACCTTAAATATGATAATTAGAATTTGCTAGATCAAATGTATACTATTTATTGAAATACAAGAATATGTTATGGACTAATTAGGATAAAAGTGCTTCAAAAAAGATTTATTAATAAATTTCCCATAGATTAATAGGTACATGATACTAGTATTCCTTATTTTTTAATTCTTGTATCATTTTGGTTTCTGTAATTTTTACCAATTCAAATTTGACCATAAATTAATTATTTTATATCAATTTGATCCAATTGATTATAATTGTTAGTTTTTTTTTTAATATAAAGCACATAAGCAGCATATGTTATGCTTTTATAGATAAAATTATAAATTTATTTAACTTAATGAGTTAATCTCAATCAATTCAATAATTATTTTTCTTCAACAATCTTAATTAATATTATCAATTAGACCAAATTAATATAAATTTTAAAATTAAAAATTAAAATAAAACTAATTAAAATTATAAAAATTAAAACAACATAGCACAAAATAAAAGAAATATCATATAATTTGCCTAGATAATAAGATGCAGTATTTGCGGCACAACCCAACCCTTTTTTTTTTTTTTTTTTTTTTTGAACTATAAAAAAAGGGGATCAACGGTGGAGGTCACGCCCCCCGTGGGCCCTAACCCCGGGGTAACCGGTTGCCAGCTAGGAATTAACCCCCACCATGTGGGGGACCCACCACCAGGGCACCAATGGAGGGCAGACACGCGCCGCAGCCGAGCCCAGGAACGAGGGGAGTAAAGGGCGAGCTCTCCACTGAGATAACAAACAGCCCCCTCCCAGGAATCGAACCTGGGTCAACTTCCTACTTTGGTAAAAGGTATGTTTTCAATTGCACCTAATATCTATCTTCCCAGTGCCATGTAAATGGGAGCTTCTATTTGAACACACCTATTCCCCTCTTTGCACATCTTTTTCAATAAATAATTGATTCGAAAGTTGAATTCCGAAAATAAATAATTGGTTCGGAAATAATATTCCGAAAATAAACAACTTGTTTGGAAGTAGAGTTCCGAATTTTTTTTATTTTTTTGACATTCAACTTCCAAATGTATTTATTTAATGTCTATAATAGTAATTTCACTTCAAAATAAAATTATAATAAAAATATTTTTTATTAAGTGTGTGTAAAGAGGGGAATGAGGATGTGCAAATAGAAGCTCCCCATGTAAATTTGTATAGGAAAATGTTCCCCCATGGACACAATGCTAATTGTCCGTTTTGCCCCTGTTTCCTATACCTAATATTGTCCTCCACACTTTGTGAATCTCTTGGCCTTCCAAAACCTCTTTGGCTAATTAGTAAATAAATACAGGCATTACATCTTGCTCTCTCGAGATTCTATTTTAGTAGGAGTTTCATGCGCTAGAAGAATTAAATCCAAGTAACGTCGGGGCCATCTGTAACAAAGATTGTAGGATGTTTGGATGAAATTTCCTCACAAAAAGAAAACAAATGGAGCTCATATCACTAGCATTATAACTACAATTAAACCCATGTCTAACTCGATTCTAGAAGCCTTCTGTCACATCCTTTCTTACAAACCTTGTAGGGTGTAAGCCACCTCCAGACCAATCAGCCCAAGTAATGGTTCTATTTGAGGTGAGTTCAGGGCAGACCTTGGTGACTAGAGTTGGCAAGTAGTGCTCATCCATGTCACAAGGTGGTTTGCAATGATCTTTGAATACTGGGTAGTATGTTACATTAGATATTACTTGGATTGCAAGCTTTCGATGAACTTCAAACCATTGTGAACCTTTACGCCAATCGGAGAGTGAAATGGCTAGCCACATTCTCTTATTGTATCTGTCTCGACCCATGCGTCGTGGATCATCAAAGGAGCTCAAAAAGCTGTGGTTGGAGTTGAGGAGGTAGGTGCAAGGGGTGGTGAAGTTGAACGAGGGAATGCAGGTTTCTGAGAGCAATATAAATCTCTCATTGGAAAAATCAAGAAGGGCATTGGCTAGTAAACTTCGCTCTGCATCGATCATGATTGCTCTTCCCCATGGCACTGGCTGCAAACACAAGTCCAAAACACACAAAATATAAATGAGTTTTTGCTACTTATAAGGAATTAAAACACAAAAAAATGTGCACAAAATAGAGAATGTTGTGGAGCCTTCAATTTTATGGTTTTCATAGCGTTTTTTTGAATAATGCTAGGTATTATGAAAGAAATATAATGAAATGTTTCATGAAAATTTTCCTTCCTTTGATTAGTGTGCAGTGTTTTATAGTATGTGTAATTCAAAGATAGAGAATCTTCATGAAACTTTTCATGATATTTCTTTTATGATGTCTAACATTACTCTTTTTTATTCCATATATAATTATGTCGATTACATGCGTGTAACTTTTAAAATGTATATCAAATTAGTTATTTTGATTCAAACAAATATGAACTGGGAGTTTGGGATAGTAGTTGAGGGTATTTAGCAATAGACTTAGAAGTTTTCCAACGAGAGCCTAAGATAAAATTATTTAAATTTTAGAGAGGCAAAATTGAAACTAAATATATTTTGGGGCTACAATGCCAATTTCTGTTTTACCGTTAATTCTATGGGAAATTATAATCTTTAAAATCTATTATAAATTCATCAAAAAATTTATAATTTTAATTATTTATATTTATAATATTTATTACTTAGCTATAATTATTTCTTCTAGGCACCACTGATTTGTTATTTACCCTTAATTCTAACCGTGGCATTCTTTTTTAATTTTTTATTTTTCTCGTAACTACATATCTTGAACCTAGACATCACGCATAGTCGCCTCAGCCACCAGGCCAACTCTTTGATCTTACCTTACTGGGTATTCTTTGCTTGTAAAAGACTGAAGACTCCGGTGCCTCCTTAGTGAACTTAGGCGAAGTATGGTGGTATATAGAGAAGAACCCTTCATGGTCTTTAAAAAACATCTCCCAGAGTGGTGCCAATGGCAATTGCTCCCTTATCAAGAACATGAATGCCACTTTTGGAGTACGGTTGTAAGGAAACTCTGCAATGCTTGGCACCATTGAAGCCCACTACAACCTTTCTTCATCGGTCATGGAATGCCATTGTAAGATTCCTGAAAGCTTTTCTGTATATTCAATTTTGTATATTTACAAAGAGTGCATCAGTTATATAGCCCTAATCTATGACAGAAAAAGGAAATGCAAAGAAAAGGGAATTGCCCAAAATTGCCTAATTCCTAATATATCATATATACAATATATATTCTCACACCCTCGCTCAAACTCAAGGTGTTTTAGCAGAAAACACTAAGAGTTTGCTAAGAAGAAACTGAAATCGAGCGGTAGTGTGAGTCTTGGTGAAGAAGTCTGCAAGTTACAAAGCCGAAGAGACAAAAGGAAACGAGATAGAGCCAGGCTGCAGATGTTGTATATATATATTGTATATACATTTTATATATGGTGTATTAGGAATTAGGCAATCGGAGAGGTAGTCATAAGCAGATGCAAGCTCTTCACTACATAAAGGTCTCCAACTCTACGGTCAGTCCCAATCTGCTGTTTGGACATCCGGTCCTACACAGAACAGATAGAACAAGAAAAGATAACATCAAAATCAGAGGCATCAAGTTGACTAATAGATAATAGACTGACAAATAACTGAGGAACATATAAGATAGATAGAATAGAGACTGCAGACATAGCAGACGATAGGACAGCCCCAACAGATATAGCTGATACACCATACCAAACCCATTAACAGCATTAACAATAATAGGAAATGGAGGGAGAGTACAATTCTAAAGTAAAAAGAGATGAGAAGTCATATGATGAAAGACACTAGAGTCAAAAAGCCAGACAGACGAGGAGATATTTGAAGAAGACCCAAGAAAATTTGAATGAAGAGAGGAAACAACTGAAGTAGACGGGGAGGGTTAGGAGGTAGAGAGCATATAACTAATCTAAGCCCTCAAGGAAGCCAAGTCAGGATCAGGAATCAGAGCAGATGCAATGGTACTGATAGAGGAATGAAAAGTACTTAGAGGAGGAGCTCGGGATTGGGTTTGAGACTGCTGAGAAGACGTGGCAAGCAGACGTCCCTTCGTGGGATAGTGATACTTTCAATGGCCCTTCTAATGACAAAAAGCACACTCATCTGAGGCCAGATACATCATAATAATATGAAAGTTAAGGAGTTCAAGTGTAATAAATCCTAAAATAACCAAACTAGGGGTCGAAGGGTAATACACAAAAATCTGATGGGACAAAACAAAATAAATCCAAAATCACAGTGTAATAGACCCAAATAGTTTGGGTCTAAGCATAAAAAATAATAACCAGTGTTCCTGAAGCTGAAGGAAGCAGTCTAATGGAGAACTAAATCTGAGAGAACCAAACCAAAGAAGAGAGAGAAAGAGAGACTGATGCCAAGAGAACCTAAAGATGGCTCGCGATTCCAGCCCAGAAGTCGCAGTCGTGTCTGAGAACTTTGGTCAATCAGAGAACTTCGATCAAAAAGCTTCGAACTTGGTAAACACGACCACACAGAGAGAGAAAGAGAGAGAGAAAGAGAGAGAGAGAGAGAGAGAGAGAGAGAGAAAACTTCGCAAATACGACTCATAATTCTGGTACTCTACGACCTACGACTCAGAGGGATAAAACCAAAGGCCTGATTTCTAAGAGACGATTGTGATGAAGAAGAACACCTATGATTACGACTTAGTGAGATTCTGATGAAAAAGACGACACAGTCAATTTCTAGGGTTTCGGCTCAGAGACGGCTCTGATACCATGTAAGATTCCTGAAAACTTTTCTGTATATTCAATTGTGTATATATACAAAGAGTGCATCGATTATATAGCCCTAATCTATGACAGAAAAAGGAAATACAAAACAAATAGAATTGCCTAAAATTGCCTAATTCCTAAAATATCATATATACAATATATATTCTCACAGTCACATCTCTGAAGGAGCTATCCACTCTCTCAACCCACCATTCTTTGTTGAAGATGATGAAGAGCAGTTGCATGAAGAAGAATGAAAGAGTGCAGCGGTAATAGGAGAAAAGTAGAGCTCGTCAGAGATTAAGAATTTTCGAACACGATGGTTAATGAACACACTGAGGATGAAGATAAAGATTGACATAGATATGCAGAGGATTATGGTGGTTGCGATTTGGAAATTATTTTCTCTGATCTCTTTTTTGATATGGATTGGGAGTTCTTTTATTGACGCAATGAAATTATATTGTTTCATTATGAAATTTAGTGTCAACCCTTACTGTTCTTGGTGTCGACCCTTGCTACTAGATTGCATTCTAAAATTTAGTGTCAACCCTTTCTGTCTTGGTGTCAACCCTTGCAGTTGGAACACTTGGGCATTTTGAGCTTCACTCTGGTGTTAACCCTTGCTATTTTGGTGTCGACCATTGGACATGTTTTAAGCATAAATAGTATTTTTGCATGCATATGCTAATTTCATGTTTTAAGAGGCCAAAAATCATTGAAAAACAACACTATAGAAACGTATATCTTTTAGAACCATTGAAGCACAATTTGTATAATATTATTTTGAAACCTTTGAATAACAAAATGAGTTCAAAATATTTGTCAATATTCAAAATCAATAAGAATTTAAATTTAAATATAAATAACCTTGGGGCTAACAATTAATAATTTATTAGTCATATAAATAAAAGAAAAATAATATTATCATATTTTTATACCAAAATATGTATTTTATCTTATTTATTCTTGTGTCTTTATCTATCCGCTTCAATTTCAATCATCTTAATCTTATTAAAAAAATAATTTATATAGTATGTAAACTTATGGAAATTATTATTGTTATTATTATTTTTTCTAAATGTCATGGTAGCCAATGTAAGTTGCCCTTGTTTCTATTTGTAAACATCATGGAGGCAATTTCAATGTAATGTCACTTGCTATAGCTAATATGTTCCTGCTGGAATTTTAATAAAAAAACATATAAAAATATGAGAAATGTTTTTTAGCTCTAAAAATTTGAGCACTAATGCCCCTAAATTTCCATTTTTGGTAATTTTGTTTTGTTTTTTTTTTTTTTTTGCCTTAACAGTTTTTCTGTTTTGCCTTTTTGGGAATTTGGGGGCATTAGTGCCCAAAATTTCGAGCCCCTAATCAGTTTTGTAAAAAGATTTCAGTTATCAAATCTCACCTTTCTGTATACAAGTTTGATTATTAACCTCTGTTTATTAGTGCCTTTTATAATTTCCCAAATTATTTATCACTTGTCAAGACACCAAACATAAGTCTATGAAATATAATCTAATATATCTTGATAAATGCAACTTTCTTGATATTGTTTATAAATATAAAAGAAAATTATATATGAAAGTCTAACAATAAATACTATAGAATATCTAACGGCCTTAAAATACTTTTGGCAATAATTGATCTCCGGATCTTTCGGTTAAAAATATATAAAAAGTAAATTAATTTAGGGGTATTTACACATAAATTTTAATTTATAAACTTATACTTTATTAAGTCCTAATTAAGATCTTTTGAACTTTCAAATTCTATTAAATTTTTAATAGTCGAAATTATTCTTCAAATAATGATTATTCATCATTTATGATTATCTATAAAGAAACATGATGATTTGACATTTATTTTGATTTTTAATATTTTAAAATATTAACTTTCAAATTAAAAAATCTTTTTTAAAAAATTAATGTTTTTTTGAAAAAGCTGAATTATTTTTTTTGTGCAAAATTAAAAATTTTGTATCTATAAAAGGAGCATGACAGTAGAACATTGATGTGCAAACTAAAAAAAAAATAAAAAAATTGATAATTTTCTCAGTTTTAAAACTAAAAAAAATTAATAATATTCTTAATTTTATTAAATTGTTGAATCAAACCAATAAATAAAAGGACAAAAACGTATAACCAAACCAATTCTCGTACTGAAATTTGGAAGGGTACTGCTGGCTCCTACTAACCCAGACCCCGTCAATTACTCTTGGCCTGTCCTGGGTTGACCTTGACCCATCAAACAGATCCAGGCCCATAGTAGTAATAATATAGCCCAAGGGCAAAAGATACCGATTACCTCTTTTTTTTTTTTTTTTTTTTTTTTTTTTTTTTTTTTTTTTTTTTTTCTAACAAATGTAATAAATTAAATAAATTATGATTATCAGACTGATTTATTTTTTGTGTGAATGATATATATAAAAAAAAAAAGTTATAAAATAAATAATTAAGATTATTAAAACAAAACTCGGCCTCGTTTGGGAATATGCTATTTTAGTAACTTTTTGACTTTTTACGAAAAGATGTGCAGAAAAATAGAGATGTGATGTGACTAGTTTTAGTTGACTTTTTGACTTTTTGGTTAAAATAGCCAGTCCCCAAACGAGGCCTCATTGTAAGTCTCATGGATCTGTAAATCACCATCTAATCTCAATCTTGAGTTAGACGGAAGCAAGACCCTATCTATACATTGAAAAATATTTTAAAAAATGAATACCATATCCACTCTACTACACAATATATAACATCAATCACAAAATACATACATAACAAAAAATATCGTAATCAAATTACAAATTTTTGTAACATCAATAGTAAAATTTTAAATATTTTATTATATTAATTTATTATGACAAAATTACATATTTTACGATTAATATTACAAAATTTTACAATAAAATTACAATTTTTATAAAAGCTTTCCCAAAACAATCATAGTGACGCAGGCTATACGGCTAAGTACACATTCCTATAGAATATTTTCATGTAGAAGGGCGGGGAAAAAATGGTGAGATTCATAGGTTTGTTTAATATATACCTTATTTTATCTGTAAGTGGTGTAGGTTTTATTTTATAGGTCAATGGATATATGGATAATGGGCATTTATTCATAAACTCATGTTCATCAATTTATATTTCATTTAATTTAAATTATTTTTTTTATAAATGAATGATATAATTATCAAAATACCTTTAATAATAATATTCATATTGACAGTATGTGAGATGATAATTTATATGCAAATTGGGCCGAGCTGGGTATTGGGCCGAGCTGGGTATTGGGCCGTTATGGGCCGCAATACAAAGGGCCGAGTAGAATGGCCATATAAGTTACTCTGGTCTGGAGAAGTAGCCTTGGAGTTAGACCGGTCACACAACCGTGACGATTAGCATGGTCGCATAAGGCCTTATTCCTACTTCGGTTGAGAAATGTGTTGTGGGTAGTTCGGTCTTCAGTAATTAGTTCGGTCGTAGCGTATGAAAATCGAGGTGTGCTAAGTCCTTAAGAGGACTTGGTTCTGAAGATAGTTCGGCTCAACTCTCTTATGGTTAGCTCGGTCTTAGCATGGGAAAGCCGAGGTAAGAGAAAGGAAAGTAAGGGCCGAACTAACGGTTACTTCGATCATATTGGAGTCCGGCCATGGTAAAACCATCTCACTTGGTTCAAGCAGTGAGGGGGGTGTTGAAAGAAGCATAATCTTTCAGGAGTATGAATCCTAGGAGGACTCTACATGGAGGAATAAGAGTCCTACTAGGATTGTGCCACACGGAACCTATAAAAGCTCACCAATATCACCTTTGGAGAGGTAACACAACTTTGTTTTCTGAATACACAGAGCTTTTGTCTATTTGTCAAGCTTACTAACTTAGGCATCGGAGAGGTTTCCGGCAAACACCCGCCGGCTAGCTCATGTTTGTGTTTTCAGGTGATAAAGCGACGTCGTACGGAGAAGCGCAGACTTGATCAACAGGATTATACAAGAAGGTGTATTTCTTTCCCGTACAATTGGCGCCGTTTGTGAGAATACAGACAAGAACAAAACCTCTTGATCAAGCTTCTTCTTTCAAACACCAATGGCGAACAACGAAGAGTTACCTCAGTCCGCCATTGACGGGCAAACTCCAGATGGGGGTGCAAGGTGCGAAGGCCTACCCTTGGTCACTCCCATGGCGAGCCTGGAATCACAAAGACAAAATTCCAAGAGGGATGCGAGGGGACGAAGGCGAAATAACAGCCCTCATCCCTCTCGTTCGCAAAGCCCAGAAAGACAAAGGCGCAGGATTGATCCTCAAACTCTGGAAGATCGCGTCAGGGAACAAGACGAGTTGATACGGCGGATGGCGGCGGACATGGAATCTCTCAAACGCCAGGTGAAAGGAAAAGAAGTGGCGATAGGAGAGGGGCGCAACAACAAGACGCCCCCTCACCACTCAGAGGGTCGTAGTAGGAATTCTACACCCTCTCAAGCAGAGAACAGAAGCCTCAGGACAGGCGATACACAGTCCAAATCTTCCAGAACTCGTCATTCCAGGTCTGAGAGGACGAGATCTGAGAGGTTGTACACCGAGGGAAGCACATATTGGCCCTCGCATACGCACCAGACAAGGTCTAGACAGACGGAGTTGCCCAGATCATCTGACCTACGATCCGTGCTAGAAGAGAAGGCACGATGGAAGGAAGACGCCAGGGTGCACGATCCACACAGGGTTTCTGCCTTACAGCGGTTGGCTCCTCGGACGCATGGAAGCGTCGAGGTTGGAATGCCAATACCGCACCCGGCCTACGAACCAACAGACAAGGCATTGGCGAGGCTGCAGACCTCACCATTCGTCCCAACAATAGAGAACACGCCCCTACCATCAGGCTTCCTACAGCCCAAATTCACAACATATGAAGGGAAGACGGACCCCTACTCGTACTTGAGCCATTTTCGCCAGGTCATGGCTGTATACCGGCGGAACGAGGCCTTGATGTGCATCCTATTCCCTTCAAGCCTTGGCGACCTAGGCTTGACTTGGTTTGAGAAACTTCCAGTTGACAGCATAGCCTCCTGAGCACAACTGGCGGAGGCGTTTGTAACGCGATTCAGAACAAACACTAAAACCCCGGTGGAGATCGACCGGTTACTCTCCATCGACATGGGCGACAAGGAGACCCTAAGATCATACAGTCGCTACTGGGAGACCTTCAACCAGATTGGGGACTGCCCGACCAATCTCGCCATTGCGCAATACAAAAGAGGCCTTCCAGTCGGCAACAGACTAAGGGACTCTATCACCATGACGTCGCCCCTTACCATGGAGGCCCTGATGGAGAGAGTGCAACAGCACATCAGGGTGGAAGAGGATGGTGCACGTGCCAAAGCAAAAACTGGCACGACCGCAACACCAGAAAAGAAGACCTCAACAAAGGTCAACACGATAGATCGCCAGAACCGAAACGGACGGGGCAGGCGAGACAACAGCAAGGACCAAAACAAGAGATGATTGAGAGTCCGCACTGCTATAACCACGGTATTCAAGAAACTGATCTACCGAATACTTAGTGAGATTCGAGACGAGCCTTTCGTCAAGTGGCCAGCCAAGCAAGGCGAGACCCAAAAGGACTACGATGACAGATCGAGGTGCACCTTCCACAAAGAAAAGGGGCACCGCACTGAGAATTGCACGCCATTGAGGCAGCATCTGGAAGAGTTGGTGGCAGCAGGCCACCTGGACAAATACATTAAAGGAGGGGCACAGCCAGCCCCCCAGGACCATAATAACCACAACGGCATGCCGATCGACGTCCCACCTCAAGGCATCATCAACGTAATACATGGAGTCTTTGAACCTGAGCGTGTATACGAGCTCAGAGGTTCAATCAAAAAGGCTGAGCATTTAAGAGAGGTGCTAAGTGCCCAACCAGTCATCAAGAAGGGGAAGACAGAGGCCACAAACGTCATGTCTTTTTCGGACAAAGACTTAGCAAGGATCTATTGCCCTCACAACGATGCCTTGGTCGTCACTCTCCGAGTCAAGGATTTTAACGTCAAGCGGATTTTGATCGACCAAGGTAGTTCATGTGAAATCATGTACTATGAAACCTTCAAACAACTAAAGTTGCAAGATAAAGACTTGGCGCCTGCCGTATCTCCCCTTATCGGATTTAACTCCATGCCAGAATGGCCCGTCGGCAAAATTATCCTCCCAGTTAGAGCAGGAAGTATGACAAAACAAGTGGAGTTCTGGGTGTTGAAGGTCCCCTCCACTTACAACATTATCTTGGGCAGGACATGGCTGCATGCCATGCGCTCGGTGGCGTCCTCCTACCACCAAATGATGCGGTTTCCCAACGACACTGGAGTAATAGAAGAAGTTTATGGAGATCAAATCATGTCGAAGCAGTGCTTTGTCACGATGAATGGTAGCCGTGCTGCCAAAGGATACGTTCATTCGGTAGAAGAACCTGAGAGTAATGAACTGTTCGCGGATGTTGGCAAAGCGGCTAGTCAGAAAGCGGTGGAAGACTTGGTGGAGGTCAAAATAGATGAAAAGAATCCAGATAAGTTCTTTTTGCTTGGTTCGTCGTTGTCCAGCACTGAGAGATTAGAGGTCTTGGAATTTCTGACCTCCAACATCGAAGTGTTCGCTTGGACCCTATACAACATGCCAGGCATTGATCCCAACTTCATCTGTCACCAACTCAATGTCCACCCTTCTGCCAGACCAATCATTCAGCGCACCCGCAGATCGGCACTCCACTACGCCGAAATAGTGGCAGAAGAAGTAGGAAACCTGCTGGAGGCGGGGGCAATCAGAGAGGTGCACTACCCAAGATGGATCTCCAACACCGTCGTAGTACCAAAGAAGAATGGCAAGTGGCGTGTCTGTGTCGACTACAAAACGGTCAATAAGGCATGCCCAAAAGATAGCTTTCCTCTACCAAGGATAGATCAACTGGTAGACCTAACGGCAGGGCACAACCAACTTAGCTTTCTGGACGCATACAGAGGCTACCACCAAATTGCCATGCATGAACCAGACTAGGAGGTCACATCCTTCACTACCTTAAGGGGACTCTACTGCTACAAGGTCATGCCCTTTGGCCTAAAGAACGCAGGGACGACGTTCCAGAGAATGGTCACCAAGATGTTTGAACCATTGTTAGGCAGAACAATGGAAGCCTACATCGACGACATGGTGGTCAAGAGCAAGGATGAGAATGACCACCTCAAGGACCTAGGTGAGATGTTCGAGATCCTAAAGAAGCATAAGTTACGCCTCAACGCGTCGAAGTGTGCGTTCGGAGTAGGATCTGGCAAATTCCTAGGCTTCTTGGTGACCAACCGAGGTATAGAAGCAGACCCTTCTTAGATCAAGGCAATTCAGGATCCGGAGAGGCCAAATTCAGCAAAGGAAGTGCAGCATCTCACCGGCATGGCGGCTGCGCTCAATCGGTTTATAAGCCGGTCGCCAGACATACTACGACCATTCTTCCATGCACTAAAGGCTAAGTTTGAGTGGGACAAAGAATGCGACCACGCCCTGGAAAGCCTAAAAGAACACATGTCTTCTCCACCACTACTTGTGACCCCAATCCCTGGAGAAGAACTCTTCTTATACCTGGCAGTCTCGCAGCATGCAATTAGCGCAGTGTTGGTCTGCGCAGAAGGAATCCAACATCTTCCTATCTACTATGTCAGCAAGACATTACTGGGCGCCGAAACAAGGTACTTGCTACTGGAGAAATTGGCATTGGCCTTAATGATGGTCTCAAGGAAATTGTCGCATTACTTTCACGCCCACACTATAGTTGTTCTCACAGCCTTCCCATTAAAGGCGTTATTTGAAAGAGCAAACTTTTCTGGGCGAATTCTGAAGTGGGCAGTAGAGTTGGGACAATACGACATCAAGTTCCAACCTAGGACCGCAATAAAAGCACAAGCGTTGGCAGATTTTGTCGCAGAATTCACACCAGGAAGTCATCACATCTGCCCAGTCGACCTAACTGAAACAACCGAACTAGGGATGGAAGTTGACGTCGGAATAACGTAACCCCTAGTACTGGTTACTCAATCAGGCCCCAAGGTAGACCAGAGTAAAGAAAGGAAGGAAGAAACAAACCATGCTACACCAAGTCAGGACTCACCAACAAATAAAGACTTGGCGCAAACAGAAAGTAAGGGACAGACAGCGAGCATGGACTCGGAAGAAGACACCAGCAACATGGAAGATCCCAAGGCATCATCTGATCCCTCCACCTGTTGGAGGTTGTTCGTTGGAGAGATGTGGAAGCTCTTCGTGGATGGGGCATCCAACCGGCATGGAGCAGGACTTGGCATAGTCCTCATCTTTCCAGACGGCCTAGTAGTGGAGCAGGCAATCAACCTTGGCTTCCCAGCATCAAACAACGAAGCGGAGTATAAAGCGCATCTGGCAGGTCTCAAATTAGCATTCTACATGAAGGCCACCGAGCTAATGGTTTACAGCGACTCGCAGCTAGTGGTAAACCAAATATTTGGCGACTACGAGGCAAAGGATGATAGAATGGCCAAGTACCAAGAATTGGTCAGAACAGAGATAAAGAAGTTTGAAGTGGTGAGGATAGAACAAATCGGCAGAGAGGAAAACAGCAAAGCAGACGAACTCGCAGGCTTCGCCTCAATGGCAGATACCTCCATCCCTCACCCACTACTAATCGACTACCTGCCTAAACCAAGCATTGAAGAACCAGAAGCAGAAGAGGTATGTTGTGCAGAGTTAGGCCCTTCTTGGATGGATCCCATCATACTGTTCCTGAAAGACGGCACCTTACCAGAAGAGAAGAAAGAAGCCAACAGAATAAGAGCAAAGTTGCAGCGATTTTGGCTCTCTCCATCCTTGGCATTATACAAGAAGTCGTTCTCAGGACCTTACTTGAAGTGTGTTCACCTTAGCGAAGTGGAAGCATTCCTATTCGAAATACATGAGGGTGTTTGTGGCAGCCATCAAGGAGGAAGATCATTGGCATACAGAGCGATCTCGCAAGGATATTGGTGGCCATACATGCAAGCGGATTCAGAGAAGTGTGTTAAAAGGTGCGAAAAGTGTCAAAAGTTCGCACACCAAATACACCAACCTGCCAGAGAACTTCTACCTCTAACTAGCCCATGGCCCTTCGCAATGTGAGGATTAGACATAGTAGGCCCATTTCCAACAGCACCAGGCAACAGGAAGTTCTTTCTTACCGCAACCGACTACTTCACAAAGTGGGTAGAAGCAGAAGCCTTGGCGTCAATCAAAAAGAAAGATGTAAAAAAGTTTGTTTGGCAGAATATCATCACTCGATTTGGCATACCAAAGGCATTAATCTCAGACAACGGCACTTAGTTCGACGGCAGAATTTTCAGAGGCTTTTGTGAAGAGTACAAGATAGAGTTCTACAATTCTACACCGGCATATCCCCAAGCAAATGGTCAGGCAGAGGCATCAAACAAAGTAGTCTTGGATGGATTGAAGAAAAGGTTAGAGAGAGCAAAAGGCAAGTGGGCAGAAGAACTCCCTCATGTTTTATGGGCTTACCGCATCACACCTCAACGATCAACAGGAGAAACACCATTCTCCTTAGCTTATGGCATGGAAGCAGTCATCCCATTAGAAGTTGGCCTCCCTATAATCCGAAGCGAAAACTTTGATCTAGACTTAAATGGCGAAACCATAACATTAGAGCTTGACCTTGCGGAAGAAAGAAAAGATAGAGCACTGGTTCACATCGCCTCCTACCAACAAGAGTTGTCCAGAAAGTATAACAAAATAGTGCATCCAAGGCAATTCAAGATTGGAGATTGGGTGCTGCGCAAAGTGATGGGAAACACCTTAGTTCCAGGAGATGGCAAGATGGGGCCTAATTGGGAAGGACCTTACAAAGTGGTCGGATTAGCAGACAAAGGGGCATACCACTTGGAAGATGAGGATGGCAAAGTAATTCCCAGGCCATGGAACACTGCAAATCTCAAGTTGTTTTATTTCTAGCTTTTTTCTTTTAAGTATATGTAATTTTTTACTTTCTCAATAAAACAAGTCGATTCTTTTTTAGCATAACTGTTTTCAGTAGAAAGTAGCTTTAGTAAGTTAGTAGCATTGTAAACATAGTTGGCCGGAATAACCAACTATGACTCCTCCTAAGCCCAGGATCAGGATCCAGGCTGTAGGACGTTTGGTCGGTATAACCAAACACTTTATTCTAGGTTGGCTGGAAAAACCAACTTAGAGATTGGCTGGATTAAACCAACACCCCTCCTAAGCCCAGGATCAAGATCCAGGCTGTAGGACGTTTGGTCGGTATAACCAAACACTTTATTCTAAGTTGGCTGGAAAAACCAACCTAGAGGTTGGCTGGATTAAACCAACTCTTTATACTCTTCAGCCGAAGTAAGTGTATGGCTGAAGAGTGGTTGGCTGGATTAAACCAACTCTTTATACTCTTCAGCCGAAGTAAGTGTATGGCTGAAGAGTGGTTGGCTGGATTAAACCAACTCTTTGTACTCTTCAGCCGAAGTATAGGTATGGCTGAAGAGTGGTTGGCTGGATTAAACCAACTCTTTATACTCTTCAGCCGAAGTAAGTGTATGGCTGAAGAGTGGTTGGCTGGATTAAACCAACTCTTTGTACTCTTCAGCCGAAGTATGGGTATGGCTAAAGAGTGGTTGGCTGGATTAAACCAACTCTTTGTACTCTTCAGCCGAAGTATAGGTATGGCTGAAGAGTGGTTGGCTGGATTAAACCAACTCTTGTTACTCTTCAGCCGAAGTATGGGTATGGCTGAAGAGTGGTTGGCTGGATTAAACCAACTCTTGTTACTCTTCAGCCGAAGTATGGGTATGGCTAAAGAATGGTTGGCTGGATTAAACCAACTCTTTGTACTCTTCAGCCGAAGTACGGGTATGGCTGAAAAGTGGTTGGCTGGATTAAACCAACTCTTGTTACTCTTCAGCCGAAGTAAGTATGTCGGCTAAAGGGTAGTTGGCTGGATTAAACCAACTCCTTGTGCTCTTCAGCCGAAGTAAGGGTATGGCTGAAGAATGGTTGGCTGGATTAAACCAACACTGGATACTCTTCAGCCGAAGTAGTTATATCGGCTGAAGAGTGGTTGGCTAGTAAGTTAGATAGCTAAAACTGAGATCACAGTTAAGCAAATGAGTTCATGGAAAATTCATTATAAATACAAGCATGCTCAAATAGGAAATAAAACCGAAATAAGAGTAGGAGTCCAGAAGAAGATTTTTTCATTGAGGTGTAACAAGTACAACTGAGGGGCCGCAGCCCGGTTACAAGTTCAAATTGAAAAGAAAGAAAAAAAATCAACGAAAAAGTTCATCAATCTCGGCATCAAATTCTACATCGGCATTTGTCCGGAGTCCGGCGTCAGATGGGAGCACGGTTTGAGGTGGGAGTTCGGTCTCCGCAGGAACCTCGGTCTCAATTCGTTGTGTATTATCAGTCAGCAGCTCGTCAGTTAAGTCTTCAATGACCGACTCCAACCGAACTGTTTGATTATTGGGTTGTTTATTGATGGCCGGAGTGTCAGTTGGCTCATCATCCTCGTCATCAGCATCATCATCATCATCTTCATCATCAGATCCCTCAAGGAACTGCCTCTCGAGATCGGCAGCATACTGCGATAGTGAAGCCGGAATGGAATACGGTGGAGCATTGTAGACCTCGGTGTCGGGCGTACAATCGAGCTGCTCCACCGCAGTCCTCCAGCCACATTTGAAGAAGAGCTCCTTGGCTGCGTCGCATTGGAGTGTATATGCGTCTTCAACCTTCTTAAAGCCTCATTTTTCAGCTTTCTTCATTCCGGTCTTCAGTTGGTTTATCTCAGCGTCCTTTTTCTTCTCTATCTTGGCCAGCAGGCGCAGATACTTGTCTTTTGCCTCAATAGCAACCTTCTGTTTTTCGGCCTCGACCGAATTGACCACTTCGGTCAGTCGACCGTTCTCAGCACGAAGCTCGGCCAGCTGCTTTTTTGCTTCCTCTAGCTCGGCCGTTTTAGCTTCAGCCTCTGCCATGGCCTCCTTGGTGTTTCTCCTAAGCTCCATGACCCTCCTGTGTGTAACTTGGTTTTTCTAGATGGCCTGCAAAGGAGTAATGACTTTACCATTAGCCGGACTGAAAGTTGGAAAGATTACAAAGCAAAAGAAAGCTATTTACCAGGATCATGGACTTGGTTGAAGACCAAATGGACTTCAGTTCGGTATTAAGTTGCTTGTAGTGGTGCTAAATGTCCTTTGGAAGGCACACACTTTTGGCTAGATTAAAAGCCATCAAGTGGTCCTTCTCTGAGACCACCGAATCAGAAGCGGTGATATCTCAGTCGTTGAAGGTGAGGTTAGGAGCCCATTTGGAGGAGGAGGCAGTTCGGTCGGACTGCTCCGGTTGAGGGCTTTGTTGGGGGCTTAGAGGGCTTGGTCGCAGAACGGTCTCATCCTTGTCAACAAGTCGTGGCTCGGTTTGGCTAGTCCGGGCACGCTTGTTTCGGCGAGAGGAAGATGGCTGTTGGGATGGAAGGGCCACCACGGTCTCAGTGGTCTGGCCGACTTGTGGTACTTCGGCTGGATTCGTTGCGGTCAGCAATGCCTTCAGTCGGTTTCTTTTTGCCATTTCTCGTTCGGCTGTGAGAGGGATTAGGTTTATCTGAGGCAAGGATGGGTTTGGTTGTGGTGCTTCTTCAAGAAGAAAATCAGTCACCCTCGCTTTTCGGCGACCGCTGTATCGGTAGGTCGGCTCAAAATCTAGAAGTTTTGCCCAACTTCTTTCTTTGACCGGTAGTCCGGCGCGGAGTGTATTCAAGTTCGGATAGCCGTAATTTCGATATGAGATGGGCTTTATCTGCAAAAGAAGACAACTGTTAGTCCGGTTCAGAATGAAAACCGAATTAAAAGAAAAGGATGAATTGGAACCGAAGTATGTATACCGGGTTCTCCTTTTTTCCAATTTATTCTTCGGCCAGGAATCTGGGCTTGATGGTCCTCAAAGTTCCCAGACACCCAGAAGAAATCATTATCATTCAAGTCTTTGTCCGGTGTATGTTTTATTATTTTCTCTCGGCCATGGCATATTCTTAAATAATAACACCAGCCGTCGTCTTTGGATCCTAAGGAGTATTGGTGGAATATTTTGGCTAAACCGAGGTTGAGGCCGGCTTGGCGGTTTAGCTCGGCTACGCCCATTATTATACGGTATGTGTTGGTGGATAGCTGGGTAGGGCATAGTCTGGTTTGTTTGAGGAATTCGCAAATTAATGGTTGAACTGGAAATCGTAGTCCGGTTTCTATTATTGACTGAATGGTAAAGGGGACAAAGCCTTTGTTGTCCCATGGGTCGACGTCTTGTTCGGCTAGGGTAAGGTGGACGTCGTCAGGGATGTTATAATCTTTTCAGAATTCGGCTAATCCTCCTGGGGTTTCTACCAAAAACCTATACTTCCCCATTTATTTTATAAATTAAGAATAAATTACTTCGGTTGAAAAACTGTGCTCAGTAGCTCGGTTGAGCGCGCAGTGGAGTGCCTGGCAACCTAAGTCTGCAAAGTGGAAAAACAAAGTGTTAAGCACAGATCGTCGACCGTGCTATAAAAACAAAACAAAGAAAGGAAGTCTTACTTCGGCTACATAGGGTGCTACAGGATCTACCTCGGTTTCAACCAGGTGCTTTTTATCTCGGCTCGGCAGGATGTTTGGTTATCTTGGTTTTACCTATTGGTTTTGTTACTCCGGTTGGGCATTAAGGGGCAGCTTTCTGAGTTCGGTTTAGAAACTGAGAAAGCTGGCTTAGCCCCCAAGGCTTAGCTCGGTCGAGGGCCAAAATTTTCTAGTTCGGTGCGTTTTTATTTCGGCTAATGTGAATCAGTTGGTGACCTATTGAAACTACTGTTATATGCACAAGTTCTAGTTCGGTTTTAGTCTGCCTAAATCTACATATAGCACAAACAGTGTCCTAGTTCGGTTGGGGCATGTTTAAAGATCAAACAAGTGTTCTACTAGCAATTTCTTGATATTCAAGAGGTTCTTATGAAGTTCTTTCCAGAAACAAAGCCAAGCATAAAAAGTGTTTTGCAAAAACACCAAACAAACTACAATGGATTAAACAAAAGCAGAAAAGAGAAAAACAGAAACAGATTCACGATGCTTACCTGGTAGAGAGGAAGAGCTGGAGAAGGAAGCAAGACTGTGGGGAACACGAGTTCTTTAGATTGCAGAAACGAAGAACAGGAAAACACAGGAGAGAGAAAGAAAAAATGGTGAATGAGTCAGAAATGAAAAGGTTTTTGTTTTGATGGTTGAACCATAAGGCGGGAACTATTCAAAAATTTCGGAGTACGAGGGCGGCGTGACAGCTGGGATTGGCCAATCAAAGGCTGGCACGTGTCACTGGAAAGGGAAGCGTTTCAGTTGCTGTCACTGAAGAGACGTTTTGACCGGATGTGCACAGCTCGGCTTAAGTTTAGCTCGGCTGGATAAGCTAAATGGTTTTTAGCCCAGCTGGAAAAGCTAAAAGGTTTTCAGCTCGGCCGGAATAGCTATAGGATTATAGCTCGGCTGGAAAGGCTTACGAACTCTAGCTCGGCTAATGGTCAGGTAATCCCTATCATGCTACGCAGATGGAATTAAGGAGCAATTAAGAGGGTAATTTATATGCAAATTGGGCCGAGCTGGGTATTGGGCCGTTATGGACCGCGGTACAAAGGGCCGAGTAGAATGGCCATATAAGTTACTCCGGTCTGGAGAAGTAGCCTTGGAGTTAGACCGGTCACACAACCGTGATGATTAGCACGGTCGCATAAGGCCTTATTCCTACTTCGGTTGAGAAATGTGATGTGGGTAGTTCGGTCTTCAGTAATTAGTTCGGTCGTAGCGTATGAAAACCGAGGTGTGCTAAGTCCTTAAGAGGACTTGGTTCTGAAGATAGTTCGGCTCAACTCTCTTATGGTTAGCTCGGTCTTAGCATGGGAAAGACGAAGTAAGAGAAAGGAAAGTAAGAGCTGAACTAACGGTTACTTCGGTCATATTGGAGTCCGGCCATGGTAAAACCATCTCACTTGGTTCAAGCAGTGAGGGGAGTGTTGAAAGAAGCATAATCTTTCAGGAGTATGAATCCTAGGAGGACTCTACATGGAGAAATAAGAGTCCTACTAGGATTGTGCCACACGGAACCTATAAAAGCTCACCAATATCACCTTTGGAGAGGTAACACAACTTTGTTTTCTGAATACACAGAGCTTTTGTCTATTTGTCAAGCTTATTGACTTAGGCATCGGAGAGGTTTCCGGCAAACACCCGCCGACTAGCTCACGTTTGTGTTTTCAGGTGATAAAGCGACGTCGTACGGAGAAGCGCAGACTTGATCAACAGGATTATACGAGAAGGTGTATTTCTTTCCCGTACAGTATAAATGTTTCGTGATGTGAACATTCACACGGTAATATAAATATTCACACTGTAAAATATTAATATTTACATCACCAAATTGTTAACAGTTCAAAAAATATTTATAATAGTAAAATTATCTATAAAATACGTTAAATATGAGAATTAAAATTTTGTGAATCAAATGTATACTACTTATTAAAATACAAGAATATGTTATGAACTAATTAGGATAAAAGTACTTGATAATGATTTCCTAATAAATTTCCCATAGATTAATAAGTAAATGATACTTGTATTCCTTATTTTTTAATTCTTGTATCATTTTGGATTTTTGTAATTTCAACTTATTCAATTTTGACTATAAATTAATGATTTTATATCAACTTGATCTAATTGATTATAATTGTTAGTTTTTTTTTTTTTTTTTTAAATTATAAAGCATGAGCCCATAAGCATACGTTATGCTTTTATAGATAAAATTATAAATTTATTTAATTTAATGAGTTAATCTCGATCAATTCAATAACTATTTTTCTTCAACAATCTTAATCGACGTTACCAATTAAACCAAATTAATAAAAATTTTAAATTAAGAGTCAAAATAAACTAATTAAAATTATAAAAACCAAAATACCATAAGGAACAAAATAAAAGAAATACCATATAATTTGCCTAGACAATAAGATGTAGTATTTGCATTATAACCCAATCCTTCACTAGCATTTTATTACCGAACAGTCCCAGCACAAATTATTACCACATCATTTGGGAGGAAGTGGCTCTGTAATTGTATAGCCGCAAAAGGCTGGACAAAACCATTTATTCCAGCGTTATAGCACCGAATTTTTGTAAATTGTTTCGCATTGTGTGACCAAACAGACACTTCAATGTGGACTCTATTGGCTTTGTTGGGAAGCGAACAAAAATTATCCAATTGAACGGTAACATAATGCTAGGAAACAAAATTTTATCCGGTAACATGGAACTAGAGTAGTTCAAATTGTTTAGCATTGTATTACCAAATAGGCCCAACACAAATAAAAAAAACATTGTTTAGGATAAAGTGGCTCTGGAAATATATAGCAACTAAACGCTGGAGGGATCTATTGTTTCCGGCAACTGAACACCGGAATAATTCAAATTGTTTAGCAGTATGAAGCTAAACTGGCCCATAGCACTGAAAAACAAAATGTTACTTCCAGCAAATGGTACCATATCCCTCCAAAACACTTTAATACCATTACAATGCATTACAAACAATAACAAATCCACATGTTCGCCAAAATAAATTTCCATTAACATAAATATTAAATACAAAATAGATGTGAAACTGTTTAAAATTCTTACAAAAGTATGACAATTCATTACTTGTCCAACCAGGCATCCAATTGCCAAAAGATCCAAGGCATCCACAAAAACTATGGCATTAGGGAAAAGTATATCCCAAATTCTGTACGGACTAGGCATTCTCAAAAATTATGTCATAAAAAAAAAAACTAGATCCCAAATTCTGTACGGGCTACGCTTTCACAAAAACTATGCCATCAAAAAAAAAAACTACATCCCAAATATCACGTACGGTTAACACAAAACTATATCCCAAAATGTATACGGGGTAGACATTATGCAAAATTATGTTATCAAACAAAAAGTAGATCTCAATCCTCATGTACGGTCCATCCTACGACGTTTACGATGGTAGACTTGATGCTTTGTACGTGTCGAAGTAGATCCCAAACTCTGTCATAAAGAACTTGCAGCATGCAACCAATGGTTTCATATAGCATGTCAGGGTGCAAGACACACTTATCACGACCAAGCCTATGGACTGCAGTACCAACATTGAAAGCAACATCATTACACTGCAAAAAAATTGATAAAAATCGTACTTAGTGTTTGATTTATGATGAACCACTTAAAAGTGAAAAAAGGTAATTCACAATTTGCTTACCCACTCAGGATCCATAGTAACATCATTCTCAGGACGTTGAATATGGGGATCAAATTGAGAGTGATGTGTAGGATTTTGAACAACCCGATGCGAAACACGAGCATACCACTCACAGTATCCCCGTATACATTCAGATGGCCGCTGCTGTACAGGCACACTACGAGCATTAATGGACAACACATGATTCTCCCATTGCGCCCATATCGTGTCATGGTATTGATACATGATTTTGTACTGTCCTGGTTTACTGCCTCGTGTAGCTCAAATAGGAGATAATGGTTCTGGTGGGATGGTTTGGACCCTACCAAACTGTTGCAAAACCCTATTTGGGTGATAGGGTTCAACAATATCAAAGCATTTCAAACATCCAGTATAATATGCAACCTCATGAAGTAGATGGTGTGTCCTACATAAACGGTATGGATCCCACTTGATCTACAAATAAGGAATGCATAATGTTAGCTATGAAATCTTTTTTTTTTTTTTTTTACAATATCACACTATTATAAAATGTCTAACCTCATTAGCACGTAACATGTCAAGTTGCTCTCGTAATATCTGCAAGTGGTCTTCTGTAAAACCTCCATCTCTCTGCGGACTCCAACAACATACACGAAGTTGTTCATCAGAATAGGACAAATTTGGATGAGGCCTTTCTAAACGAAAATACTCATAAATCCATGCTTCCAATAGTTTCAAGTAACCAGCAATCTGCTTAACACCAGCCTTACTAGCAAGTCCTAATTGTCTATACAGGAATGCCAAATCTGCAACACCCCATGTATATGAGCTAACAGCATTAATGTCAGTCAACATGTGTAGGTAAGCAACAGGTACTCGAGTCCCACTCTTGTCAGCGAAGAGGGTACAACCTAATAAGTATAGCAAGTAAGCTCTCGCTGCGTATTCTATGAAATTTACATCATCTGTATCGTTAACTTCATGAAATCTAATTCGCAATCACTCTAGCTTCACAGATTGCCCACGAGATTGAACTAATTCTGTAAATGCATCATTCACTGGCACTCCCAAAGTAGCATTCACCAGTTCAGCAGCCTCGTATCTTGTTAGGACATGACAAAGCCATGCTAGTGACTAGAATGCCAAGTATGGTCCGCACATCATCCAATGTGACAATCATCTCACCATCTGGCATGTGAAATGTATTTGTCTCTGGATGCCACCTTTCAACGAAGGCAAATATTGCCATGCCGATATGTGTGATCAATAAGGACATTAAGACCAGACTGCTCAACCAAATGTCTCCACCTAACATTTTGGACTGTTGGTGACATCCATAGCTACTCAGCAAGCTTTCGAGAACAATTCAAACATTTAAGAGGTCCCCGTTCCTACATTTTACATAAAACATATAAATAATTTGAAGCATATAGTACATATGATTAGTTTATTGTTGAGAAATTCTCAAAATACCTTTTTCCTCCAAACAGCGGTAGCAACATGGTTACGGAAGCTAATTAGCAATGAAGGATCCTCTGGAGCACCCGAAACTGGTTCTGTGTTGTCATCATCCACACCAACATCGTTCTCCATGAGGTCAGCCTTTACACCAATATCATTATCAACATCGTCATCCTCCACACCAATATTGTCGTCAACATAATCATTATTCGCATTCACATGGTCATCCTCCTTCACAGGGACATTCACTTCCACTGGTTCAAGTTCTGTTTGCCTAGCACATCTTCTGTTGGATGCCATTGGTCTCTTACGTAAGACACCACTAACCATTTATGTGTAAAAAAAAAAAATTAAACCCAATATCAGCAAAGAAACCATAATTTCATAGATAACATTCAATTTAAAGAAAAAAATTTGAATGTGCAAATGTATAGAAAAGGGAAAAAAATTCAAATTATAATGTAAGTATGCATTTGATAATTTTAATGTGCCTACATTGTTCTATTTCAAGTTTCTAGTTTTTCTTGTTTATTTTTAATGTTTAAATGTTAACATTGTATTGTATCTTAAAGCTCACAATCTAATCTTCTTGGGATACCTTGCCTTTGGTTGTTACAGCTCATAAGAAAATTGACATCCTTGTGTAATAATATTCTGATAATTTGAAAAGAGCATTCAAACTGAGAAACAAGCGAGTGTTAGGATTCAAAATAGTATCTCAAGTTTCTTAAATTGTGGGGCATTGTGACTTTGGAATCCATGGTTTCCTAGTTGGTGGGGAGAAAAAATGAGCCATTATGACTTCTTGTTAACTAAATTTCTGGAAATGTTTTTAGTCCCCTGGTAGGATATTAGTTGCCAAAGTGCCCATAAATGAGCTTGTGGCAAATAATAATAAGGAACTTGGGCAATGTGGGCAAATAACAATATAGCAGTACCATACTTCTATTAAGCAAATTGTAAGAATTCAATTTGCAGAGTTTTAGAGGGGGAAACACTTCAACGACACTTCTTGAACATTCTGAACATGATATGTGATGAATCTCTTCATAATAACATGTTCTGCATTCTTCAAAATACAATTTGTGCACAGAAAATATGTTTTGAAACATTTTTAAGATGAATACATCATGTATATTTCAATTTTTATAATTGTTTCACATTCTTTAGAATGCAATTGTTACATGAATGTTATATTGATATTTAATGTATCAAATATATGGCTTTTTAATTTTAATTCGTATCATGTTGCTTTTTTTTTCATTTTGAATAAACTATTCAATTTTTTTTAAAATGTCTCAGGCATATCAAGTCCTGCATATTTTTTAAAAATCATTATGTTTGCATGTCCTTGTCTATGCTACTTAGGTCACTAGCATGGCTGCCACTACTTGAACTAGGTTGAGAAAATAATAATAAAACCATGTGCATTCTTAAAATTTAAACATACTAAAATAAAAATGAGTAGATTACAACAAAAGAAATAATCACTGGATAGATGTGAGGCTAGTTATGCTAATTGTTTTGATTGTAGTTATTTTGTGATGAATTTCTCTTGTTACTTACAAAATTTTTTCATCACAGGTGTCCCAAGTGTTGTTTGAGCACTACTAAAGAAAAACTATCATGCTGCTACATCCAATATCTCAATTCATATATGAGTGTTATGCTTATTGCTTACACAATACAGTGGCACCACATGCATAATTTTGGTCCTGCTCATTGCATACTTGACTTTGGCTTTCAAGTTGCCATATGCAAGTAATGTTTGAGGCAGTTCAATTCCAACTATCTCTTTTCATTTCATTTTTATTGGCATGCAACTGGAGATTTATTTATCATTAAGTTCATCATATTCTAATTCTACAATGTGTCCAGACACTATACATGTGCTTTCTTTCAATACAATAATGTCATTGTGCACATGAGAATTTTTAAATTCAACCACATTTATTAGATGTTCTACTTAATTTTGGTTAAAAAATGACAAGCTAGGTCTCTTTTTGGTCACTAGTTCATATTTTTTACTGAGAGAATTTTTTTTATAGCTTTTTTAGCTGAGGGGTTTCAATCTAGTTTCATGTATTTCTGTCTTGCAAACATTTAACATTATGTTTTTCTGAACCCCAACTGTACTATGTCTGATTGGGTGATACATGCACCATCCCGCTAGACACACATAATAGGCTAGGCCAAGCAAAAGCTAGTGTGGGTTGCTTTCACGAGTCGCTAGTGTGACGTAAAGCAAGGTTTGAGCAAGAAGAGGGAGCACACTAGCCACTTCATGGAACGTATGCTTTGAACGAGGAACCCCAATCATATTATTTATGACAGTTTTGTTCAACTATTAACAATACATGTTTTTATATGTTGTTTACTGAAATGAAAACATCAATAACTAGATAAATAGTATGTCGTGATGGTGCCTTCGCATATACTAGCTAATCAACAATAATTCTCTTGTTTTTACAAGGGTCCTTGCAACTCCATAGAGTAAAAAAATATACATGAGCTATCATGAAATCACCAGCTTCTATTAGGTCGTGGTATATTTCTCACGGAAAACCTCGTGCCTTTCATTTTGGTCTCTTAGAACAGAGAATTAAACCAAAAAAAACAATTTTGAAGAAGTTAATGCACCATTATTCTCATACAAGATTCTGATCCAATGTGAATGACTACGCTTAAGGTGATTTCCATGTTAGTTGATGAGACAATGTCCCCTCTGCTCCGACACTTCTAATGTTTGAGTCATGTATGTTATGCTCCTGCAGTTGCTTCTTATGGTTGCCCAAGTGGAGATGCTATCTCTAGGGGCTGACATTTTTCTGGCAAATATGGACTCCCTTTAAAGGAAATTTATATAAAATAAAAAATAAAAAAGGTTCTAATTAATATATGGCTATTTGATTCCCCATTATATTGTGACTACAAAATACAAAAACCACAGCCCTTGAACCAACTGATTCAATTAAAGGCTCCATTGCAGTGAGTTTGTGAGCTTATGAAAACCAAAACAAAACTCATCTATTCAATTACATAAATCCTACACATAACTCTGACTTTGTTTGACATGAAGTTTTGTGAGTATATGTAGCCTATGAAAAGAAAAACAAAATGCCACTTGGCACAATTCTAGAAAATTTGAATAACATTTTGAAATTTTTCATGAAACTATCATTAGGCTAAAACAAAATCCCGTAAGGTATGGTACGGCCATAGAGCGTGGTACCCTTCTACTACAAAATGTGTGTATAGACTAATTATGTTTCCTTTCGCTAGATTTTCTCAACAACCAAACAATTAACAAGCAAAGGAGAACTGTTAACGAGAGTAATTTGAAACTACAGTTCTACTTGTAACTTGACGGCATATGCAACTTAAAAACTACTTAAGACGAAATCAAATTGAACTAATCCCAAGCAATAACGAACTAGAATAACTCAGAATCAGTGTGTTCTGTTTCACTTTTTTTTTTTTTAAATTGAGTTTTTTATTTTATTTTAATAAATATTTTTAAAAACTCTGCTGGAATTTTCAAAACTAACCTAGAAATTCAATTTTTTTCACAACTATTGATAACCTTCTATGGCAGCTCTTTACCCATAGAACCCTAATCCTTTCTATTTAACTATCACGCTCAAAAAAAAGAAAAAGAAAGAAAGAGACAGTGGGCAAAACAGAGGACCAAAAATCTGATAAAACATAGAACCAAAATATGAACTTCAACATTCAAAACTAGCACCAAAAATCACAAACCCAATTAAATTCCAAGATCAAAACCACCAAAGCTATGTTGGAAATGTACTATTCTTTGTCTATTCGCAAAAAATGATGACATAGATGATATAGATATATAGATAGATACACATATCTATGTCTATCAATATAGAGAGAGAAAGAAGAGTTTTCTCACTTACCTTTGGCAAATGAGAAGAGTGAGTTCAATCGTCCACGCCGTCCGAACGCCTCCACACCGGTGTTGTCTACACTTTTTCCCTGCGTCGTTCTCTCTGCATCGTTCTCTCTTCCCTCCAAAAGTATGGGTGTAAAGAAATAGGTTTTGAAGAGTTTTTTATCATAGGGTTTGTTTTGGTACTATATTAGGTGTAATGAGAATTCAATTTTTTTTTAAGTGGTGTAATGAGATGGAGGGTGTAAGGAAGTAAAAGAGTGGTGTAAGTAGAATCACCAAAATTTGTATAGGAAAATGTTCCCTCATGGACACAATGTCAATTGTCCGTTCTGCCCCTGTTTCCTATATCTTATGTTGTCCTCCACAGTTTGTGAATCTCTTGGCCTTCCACAACCTCTTTGGCTAATTAGTAAATAAATACAGGCATTACATCTTGGTCTCTTGAGATTCTATTTTAGTAGGAGTTTCATGCGCTAGAAGAATTAAATCCAAGTAGCGTCGAGGCCATCTGTAACAAAGATTGTAGGGTGTTTGGATGAAATTTCCTCACAAAAAGAAAACAAATGGAGCTCATATCACCACCATTATAACTACAATTAAACCCATGTCTAACCCGATTCAAGAAGCCTTCTGTCACATCCTTTCTTACAAACCTTGTAGGATGTGAGCCACCTCCAGACCAATCAGCCCAAGTAATGGTTCTATTTGAGGTGAGTTCAGGGCAGACCTTGGTGACTAGAGTTGGCAAGTAGTGCTCATCCATGTAACAAGGTGGTTTGCAATGATCTTTGAATACTGGGTAGTATGTTACATCAGATATTACTTGGATTGCAAGCTTTCGATGAACTTCAAACCATTGTGAACCTTTACGCCAATCGGAGAGTGAAATGGCTGGCCACATTCTCTTATTGTATCTATCTCGATCCATGCATCGTGGATCATCAAAGGAGCTGAAAAAGCTGTGGTTGGAGTTGAGGAGGTAGGTATAGGGGGTGGTGAAGTTGAACGAGGGAATGCAGGTTTCTGAGAGCAATATAAATCTCTCATTAGAAAAATCAAGAAAGGCATTGGCTAGTAAACTTCGCTCTACATCGATCATGGTTGCCCTTTCCCATTGCACTGGCTGCAAACACAAGTCCAAAACACACAAAATATAAATGAGTTTTTCCTACTTATAAGGAATTAAAACACAAAAAAATGTGCATAAAATAGAGAATGTTGTGGAGCTTTCAATTTTATGGTTTTCATAGCGTTTTTTTTTTGAATAATTCTAGGTATTATGAAAGAAATATAATGAAATGTTTCATGAAAATTTTCCTTCCTTTGATTAGTGTGCAGTGTTTTATAGTGTGTGTAATTCAAAGATAGAGAATCTTCATGAAACTTTTCATGATATTTCTTTCATGATGTCTAACATTACTCTTTTTTATTCTATATATAATTATGTCGATTACATGCGTGTAACTTTTAAAATATATATCAAATTAGTTAGTTTGATTCAAACAAATATGAACTGGGAGTTTGGGATAGTAGTTGAGGGTATTTAGTAACGGACTCAAAAGTTTTCCAACGAGAGCCTAAAATAAAATTATTTAAATTTTAGAGAGGAAAAATTGAAACTATATAGATTTTGGGGCTACAATGCCAATTTCCGTTTTATCGTTAATTCTATGGGAAATTATAATCTTTAAAATCTATTATAAATTCATCAAAAAAATTTATGATTTTAATTATTTATATTTATAATATTTATTACTTATTTGTAATTATTTCTTCTAGGCACCACTGATCTGTTATTTAGCCTTAATTCTAACCTTGGCATTCTTTTTTAATTTTTTATTTTTCTCGTAACTACATATCTTGAACCTAGACATCACGCATAGTTGCCTCAGCCACCAGGCCAACTCCTTGATCTTACCTTACTAGGTATTCTTTGCTTGTAAAAAACTGAAGACTCCGATGCCTCCTCAGTGAACTCAGACGAAGTATGGAGGTATATAGAGAAGAACCCTTCATGATCTTTAAAAAACATCTCCCAAAGTGGTGCCAATGGCAATCTCTCCTTCGTCAAGAACATGAATGCCACTTTTGGAGTACGGTTGTAAGGAAACTCTGCAATGCTTGGCACCATTGAAGCCCACTACAACCTTTCTTCATCGGTCATGGAATGCCACTGTAAGATTCCTAAAAGCTTTTCTGTAAATTCAATTGTGTATATTTACAAAGAGTGCATCAGTTATATAGCCCTAATCTATGACAAAAAAAGGAAATACAAAGAAAAGGGAATTGCCTAAAATTACCTAATTCCTAATATACCATATATACAATATATATTCTCACACCCCCGCTCAAACTCAAGGTGTTTTAGCAAAAATCACTGAGAGTTTGCTAAGAAGAAACTGAAACCGAGCGATAGTGTGAGTTTTGGTGAAGAAGTCCGCAAGTTACATAGCCGAAGAGACAAAAGGAAGTGAAATAGAGCCAGGCTACAGAGTGTTATGTATATATTGTATATATATTTTATATATGGTATATTAGGAATTAGGCAATCGGAGAGGTAGTCATAAGCAGATACAAGCTCTTCACCACATAAAGGTCTCCAACTATGCAGTCAGTCTCAATCTGCTGCTTGGACATCCGATCCTACACAGAACAGATAGAAGAAGAAAAGATAACATCAAAATCAAAGGCATCTAGTTGACTGATAGATAATAAACTAACAGATAACTGAGGAACATATAAGACAGATGGAATAGAGCCTGCAGACATAGCAGACGGTAGGACAGACCTAACAGATATAGCTGACATACTAGACCCATTAAAAGCATTAAGAGTAATAGGAAAGGGAGGGAGAGTACAATTCTAAAGTAAAAAGAGATGAGAAGTCATATGATGAGATACACCAAAGTCAAAAAGCCAGACAGACGAAGAGATATCTAAAGAAAACCCAAGAAAACCTGAATGAAGAGAGGAAACAAATGAAGCAAACCAGGAGGGTTAGGAGGTAGACAGTGTCACCACCCGCTCCCTGTACCCAAGGGTTAAGCATCGTGATGGCCAGTAACTAGAGTTACCTACGGCCAATTCTTAAATAAATAAATAAACGCGAGGGGAAGTACTAATTAAATAAGGGTACCAAAATAATCATCGAAGCTTCTATTTTTATTACAAAATTTATTGACAAAAAATGTCGATATTTACGTAGAGAAATATCATAAAAATACTGTGTGTGTGTCTATTCCGCAACCCGACTTTCCAAAAAACTATTTTTGAAGTACATTGTTTCCTAAAAATTGGTAAATAGCTATAAGCACATGGCAGAGTGAGAAATATTATATTAAGAGTATAAGGGACACGAAATAACCATGGATAGTTAGTTAGGCCAAAACATTTACACAACTCAATTTTGTGAATAAATCATTTGAGTAGCAGAAATCGAAATACAGATATTATGTCAATATATAACCATAACCACGGTACTGAACAGAACAAAACAGAACAGAGGTCATAGAAGCGATAGTCAGAACAGAGGTACGGATTTAAGAGGTGGCTCCCACAATAGTGTAGCACTTAGCTCCGCGCAGCACTTTGGTCCGCACAAAACAGAGGTACGAATTCAACAGGTGGCTCGTACGGATTCTAGAGGTGACTCCCACAATAATGTAGCACTTAGCTCCGTATAGCACTTTGCTCCGCACAAAACAGAGGTCAATGGATCCATGACAAACAGAGGACCACAAAGTGATCAAACAAAGGCCAATGGTTATTTAAGTCCGCCAAGGCATGGGACTCCCGTGATGGTACTTACAAAATATAATTGTTTATAAGGTCATAATCAAATATTCTTTAAAATATAACCAAACATATCCATGGGTTTCCTTTTAAACAAATAGGGTTCAGAAATAAAACCACGTAACTGAAACCTTTATAAAACATAACTTTTATTAATATACTAATAAAACATAACTTGTGTAAAATAGATTTTGGTAAGTCAAAACATACGTAAAATACTTTTAGGTGACTTAAGGTATAATATAACTCACCTTAACTTTAATACCTTACTCTTTCTTTTCACTATCAAAGACCCTTTCAACTTCCACTAGTTTTTCCTTCCTTCCTCTCTTCTTTTCCTTTCTCTCTTTCTTTTCTTTTTTCTTTCTTTTACTTTTTCTTTCCCTACTTTCTTTTCCTTTCTTTCTCACCCAGGCGAATCAACTCCTCCTTAAACAGGGAGGAGAAACCATTCTCTAACCAACACGTGCCAGGCCCAAATCATTCCGCAGATTCGTTAATAAATTCATAAATTCATTCTTATCCTTAATAGATATTTAAGATAATTACCATTTGACCCAATATTTTAATATAATTATATAAATTAATTAATTCTTAATTAAATTACATTCTATCTTATACTACTAACAGAAAATTAATTATTTATTTTAGTACCGCACCCATTATTATTATTATTATTATTATTACTCCTAAACTTTTATTAATTATATTATTTTACAAAATTACGCATAATAATATATAATAAGTTATATATTTTTCGAACTGAGATAAAATAATATTAGTATAAATTCTACAAAATAATTAAAAATCTGGATGGTTGCAGACAGCATATACTGAAGTTGACTAATCTGAGCCCTCAAGGAAGCTAAATCAAGATCAGGAATCGGAACAGATGCAATGGTACTGATAGAGGAACGAAAAGTACTCAGAGAAGGAGCTCAGGATTGGGTTTGAGACTGCTGAGAAGACGTGGCAGGCAGACATCCCTTCTTGGGATAGTGATACTTTCAATGGCCCTTCTGATGACAAAAAGCACACTTATCTGAAGCCAGATACATTATAATAATCTAAAAGTTAAGGAGTTCAAGTGTAATAAATCCTAAAATAACCAAACTAGAGGTCGAAGGGTAATACACAAAAATCTGATGGGGCAAAACAAAATAAATCCAAAATCACAGTGTAATAGACCCAAATAGTTTGGGTCTAAGCGTAAAATATAATAACCAATGTTCCTGAAGCTGAAAGAAGCAGTCTGATGGAGAACTAAATCTGAGAGAACCAAACCAAAGAAGAAAGAGAGAGAGACTAATGCCAAGAGAACCTAAAGATGGCTCGCGATTCCAGCCCAGGAGCCGAATTCGTGTCTGAGAACTTTGGTCAATCAGAGAACTTTGATCAGAAAGATTCAAACTTGGTGAACACCACCACAGAGAGAGAGAGAGAGAGAACTTCGCAAATACCACTCGGGATTCTGGTACTCTACGACCTATGACTCAGAGGGATAAAACCAGAGGCTTGATTTCCGAGAGACGATTGTGATGAAGAAGAACACCTATGATTACGACTTAGTGAGATTTTGATGAAAAAGACGACACAATCAATTTCTAGGGTTTCGACTTAGAGACGGCTCTGATACCATGTAAGATTCCTGAAAACTTTTCTGTGTATTCAATTGTGTATATTTACAAAGAGTGCATCAGTTATATAGCCCTAATCTATGACAGAAAAAGGAAATACAAAGAAAATAGAATTGCCTAAAATTGCCTAATTCCTAATATACCATATATACAATATATATTTTCACAGCCACATCTTTGAAGGAGCTATCCACTCTCTCAACCCACCATTCTTTGTTGAAGATGATGAAGAGCAGTTGAATGAAGAAGAATGAGAGAGTGTAGTGGTGATAGGAGAAAAGTAGAGCTTGTCAGAGACTAAGAATTTTCGAACACGATGGTTACTGAACACACTGAGGATGAAGATAAAGATTGACATAGATATGCAGAGGATTATGGTGGTTGCGGTTCGGAAATTATTTTCTCTGATCTCTTTTTTTATGTGGGTTGGGAGTTCTTTTATTGACGCAATGAAATTATATTGTTTCATTTTGAAATTTAGTGTCGACCCTTGCTGTTCTTGGTGTCAACCCTTGCTACTAGATTGCATTCTAAAATTTAGTGTCAACCCTTTTTGTCTTGGTGTCAACCTTTGCAGCTGGAACACTTAGGCATTCTGGGCTTCACTTTGGTGTTGACCCTTGCTATTTTGGTGTCGACCATTGGACATGTTTTAAGAATAAATATTGTTTTGCATGCATATGCTAATTTTGTCACGACCCGCTCCTCGTACCCAAGGGTTAAGCATCGTGATGGCCAATAACTGAAGTTACCTACAGCCAATTCTTAAACAAATCAATAAACGCAAGCGGAAGTAATATTTAAGTAAAGGTACCAAAATAATTATCGGAGTTTCTATTTTTATTACAAAATATATTGACTAAAAAGGCCGATATTTATATGTAAAAATATCATAAAAGTGTTGTGTGTGTGTCTATTCCGCAGCCCCGCATCTAAGACTTTCCAAAAGTTATTTCTGAATTGCATTGTTTCCTAAAAATTGGTAAACAGGTATCAGCACATGGCAGAGTGAAAAATATTATACCAAGAGTGTAAGGGACACGAAATAACCATGGATAGTTAGTTAAGCCAAAACATTTAAGATAACTTAGTCGGAACAAATAATTCTTTAAGTAGCAAAACTGAGATTATGTAAATAAATAGCCATGACCACGGTAATTTGGTAAACAAATCATTTAAGTGGCAGAAACTGAAATCTAGAAATTATGTAAGTAAATAACCATAATCACGGTACATAATAGAACAGAGGTCACAGAAGTGACAGTCAGAACAGAGGTACGGATTCAAGAGGTGGCTCCCACAACAATGTAACACTTAGCGCCGCACAACACTTTGCTCCGCACAGAACAGAGGTCAATAGATCAGAGGGCCACAAAATAACTAAACAGAGGCTAATGGTTATTTAAGTCCCGCAAGGCGTGGAACTCCTATGATGGTACTTACAAAACATAATTGTATATAAGGTCATAGTCAAATATTCTTTAAAATATAAACAAACATATCCATAGGTTTCACTTTAGCAAATAAGGTTCAGAAAATAATCCATGTAACTGAAATTTTTATAAAATATAACTTTTATTAATATACTAATAAAACATAATTTGTATAAAACAGATTTTGGTAAGTCAAAATATAGGTAAAATATATTATGATAACTCAAGGTATAATATAACTTATCTTAACTTTAATACCACACTCTTTCTTTCCACTACTAAAGACCCTTTCACTTTTCACTATTTTTTCCTTCTTCCTCTCTTTCTTTCTTTCCTTTCTTTCTTCTTTCTTTTCTTTCTTTTACTTTTTCTTTTCTCTTCAACCAGCCGAATCACCTCCTATTTATAAGGAGGTGAGGCCATTAACACGTGGCCAGGCCATCCTCTCTCCCAGATTCGATAATAATTATAAAAATTTATTCTTATCTTTAATAGATATTTAAGATAATTACACTTTGACATAATATTTTAATATAATTATATAAATTAATTAATTCTTAATTAAATTACACTTTATCGTATACTAACATAAAATTAATTATTTATTTTTCTACCACATCCATTATTATTATTATTATTATTATTATTATTATTATTTTGACCCATAAACTCTTACTAATTATATTGTTTTACAAAATTACGCATAATAATATATAATAAATTATATATTTTTCAAACTGAGATTAAATAATATTAGTATAAATTTTACAGAATAATTAAAAATTTGAGTTGTTACAATCTTTCCTCCTTTTAAAATTTCGTCCTCAAAATTTGTTATATATAAGCTATCCGCTGCGCACTCTAATAAATATATTTTAGATGATTAATCTGATAGAAAATACTACCTCAAAAAAAACTTTATCAAAAATAACTCACTGTCTAGTTGTCAAAAATTGGTTTGGTCCAGAATGAGAAATAATGGGTGACTTAAAAAACTTTTCACTCGTTTTGTTTACGATAAAAATAAATAAAAATGAGAACACAATGACAGAATTATATGCAAGAATTGAAAATTTTGAGATGAACTTTTCAATTCTTTTATCCGTGAATTTTCTACTGATGAAAAATAGTTTCAAAATTCGTATATTTAAAATTTGAATCCACTTTTAAAAAAGATCAAAATAATTTATTTTTTTTTAATACTGAAAATTATATGTATTTAATTATATTATAATTTTGGTGGGTGCTTGTGCCCGATATCCTTCTTTTCTTGTCCTTATTTTATTATAACAAATATAAATTATATCTAATATCCTTCACAAATTAGGCACACTAAAATTTTTTTTATTATATCACTACAAGAAATTGCATTTTTCGCAACGCAACAAAATATGTTGCTAAAAGGGAAAATTCGTTGGCAAAGAGTTTTACCGACACACAAAGCTACGTTGGCAACCCGTAGGCAAAAGTGAGTTGGCAAAAGTTTTTGCCGACGAAATTATCATTGCGTTGGTAAAAGTAATACATTTAGCGACGAACATAGTCGTTGCTAAAAGCCTCCATCCATCGTTGGCAATTTACCTTGCGTTGGTAAAAGTCATTCAAATATGATGATTGTGTGGTACTTTTCGCGACACAAATTTGCATGGGCAAAAAATATACTTTTAGCAACAACATATGCATCGGCAAAAGTAAACTTTTGGCGACACATATACGTCGGTAAATGTTGCCATTTGCCGACGATTTGTTTGTCGCTAAAGCTTTACTTTTGGCAACGACAAACTGGCATTGGCAAAAAATACACTTCTACCAACACAATATGAGTGGGGAAAAGTAACTTTTAGGGACACATTTACGTCGGTAAATGTTGCCATTTGCCAACGATTTGGTTGTCGATAAAGCTTTAGTTTTGGCAACGACAAATTGGCATTGGCAAAAAATACACTTTTAGCAATACAATATGAGTGGTCAAAAATAAACTTTTGGCTACACATTTACCAACAAGTTATTTGTCAAGAAAGCTTTACTTTTTAACAACGACAAATTTGCGGCGGCAAAAATAATTGAAACTCATTTATAATTTTTTAAAAGATTTACAGTTTTACAAGAGGCATCCCTCAGGCACTACTATAACAAACTAATAACATTGATATGAAATCACACAAAATACCCCCTCCATACCCTTCCATCCAAAACACCAGCAGTTGGCCGAACTTACACCTAATGACAACTCCCATTAATGAAAACCTGATCTATTACAGATTGGACAAAAAGTCCTGCACCCTTCCAAACATCAACAACACCAGCAAACATCCAACAACAACACCGCAACACCTCATCGTAACAATCACCATCACAGCAGCATCACCACAGCATCTCAGCAACAGCAGCAACATCATAGCAGCACTAGAAGAATAACAGATTAGTATAGCAGATCAACAAACTGATTCAACACAGATCATCACCAGTTCAGAAAACCATTTCAACTCAGCAACCCAAACAAAATCATATAACCAAATCAGAATTGACGCAGCAGTTTACCTCATTTACCAGAACATTCAGAAAACAAATCAAACAAAACCAACAACAAAACTATACAAAATGCTCAGAAATCAGTTTACCATGTTTGTCATCCATCAATTGTTCAAACAGCCCTCAAAACTATACAATTCTTAGTAACTTTTAAGCCATCAGGTTAACAGAAGTTAAGTAAAAATTCAAACTAATTGGCTGTCATGTTTACACTAGGAGAGTGAGTTATATAAAAACACTCAATTCAAGTACACCACAATGTTTACCAAGCTAACCTTATACCAATGCACTGGAAACAGTAAAAGTAACTAAGCATTGAGATTGTCCATACACCACAATGTTCACTGATGGCTCTCTTCACTGCTTTAGAATGTGACTGGTGCACTGAAATATGAAACAAACTCGAATCATTTCACTCAGATGAGAAATAAAAACCTTTTTTTTTAGCTTTTAGGGTGCATTTTTAGTTCAAGATACGTCCTACTACTTGGAACCAAAGAATTGGTAGATCTATTCCGGTCAAATTGGGACTGAGCAAGGGTTTTGAACTTAAAATCTATGATCTGATCATTGAGTCAATTCCCAGATTATAATTTCATTGCAGCAAGTGATTGAGTTCAATAGTTCCCCATATATATTTTATCGGCTCTAGAACATAGTAATATGTAGAAAAGAAATTGTTTCAAGAGCCAGCAGATATACTGAGAAGACGGGAGGGAAAAACCTACCATAAAGCCACCTGTCTCTGTTTGCCACCAAGTGTCAGATATGGGGCATCTTGAATCTCCAACTATATTGAAAAACCACCTGTTAAGATGAAAAAGAAAACGTGCCATACTTCTTGTGTTCAAAAAATGTAATCCAGCAACAAAATTAGAGCTCGTAACCTCCATGCACTAGGATTTATAGGCTCGCCTACACTACTGAGGACTCGTAAGGATTTTCGTGAATAGCGGGTGACATACTACATGGTAAACAACATGTGGAATACAATGACAGAATGCATTAATAGAGCTCTTCTCCTCTCTTTTTTGCATGTTTAATCTTTGTTAACAATTACAAATTTATGCAAGAACATCTTCACACTTGGCCAAGACACAGAAAACTAGTGAAATAAATCAAATGAGTAGTCAACTCCAAATAGTACTATTGCAAAATATAATCTTAACTAGCTTGTCATTTGAATGTATTTAAATTACACATGCATGTAAGGTTAGAGATTTTTTTTTACCTCATCTCCATCACGCATCAGAGAGCGCACCAGTGTAGGGGCAGTATAAAATATTGTCACCTTCTATTTGTCAACAATGTCCCAACATTGTCCAGCAAGTATCTCCCCGTTGTCAAGCCTGTATATTAACTGCCAAGGAAGAATAAATCAACATAATTTAGATAAAAGTAAAATAATGAGAAGCATCTAAGTGCAAGAGTATAATTAAATTCTGAAGGTAGAAATTGAAATAGAAGAATAGTTACAAAATTTTATTTATAACGAGTGAAGGAAGAGTAATAAAAGAGCCAGGTATAAGCTTGATCACATGGTTTAGATCATCACAAGAACTTGTTAATAAGAACAGAAAAATGAATGTGACAATGAGAAAGAAGAAAACAAACACAAAGCAGTTATGCAGAAACATGAAAATTGTTAAGTCACTTTTCAAAATAAATTAATCAATAACATATGGAGAAGAGAATTTGTTAGTTTCCCCGGATTACAAGGCTGGCATTATAGAGAACAAGAAGGTTAAGAGAATCTTTTTATTTATTTTATTCTATTTGTGGGTTTGGTATGGGAATTGGAAAATTTGATATTCAGCTCTGTGAGTCCAACCATACTAATTTCTGGGTGAGTGAAATAAGCTGCTGGAATGCTCAAATGGTTAAGCACGTGATCTTTTCCATTGACTTGTTCAACAACTATATGAAGAGAGCAACGCTAAATATGCAATAGGTGTAAAATGTAAGCATATAGCCTGAAGTAGCAAATAGCAAGGTAACAACCACATACCAGAAATCCCTTGTGCACTGGCAGCGTAAGTAGGCATCATTTTCCCATTTGCATCACCAATACAATACAAGTGAGGAACCTAATGGTAGAAGTATTATTTCAAGAACCAGTTGCAAAACCATACAAAAAATTGTGTTCATGACGGAATGTAAAGATAACAAACCAGATTGCCATTTGCATCAATAACTTGCATACGCTCATCTACTAGAACAAAACCCCGTTGTGTCACTACATTGATCTGCAGAAAAACCAATACAACACTTGAAACACATCTTAACAAGATTCTATTGCACCACAAAACAATTAAAAACTACATTATGTTTATGGGTTTAAATTACAGTCTTCCCCTGTTTTAGATTGTTGACTCAATGCCTCTGCTCTGTATTTTGTTGAAAGGGTAATGGATTTTGGATTGAGATTTGGGATTTGGTCTGTCATTCTTATCACCAAAAAATAGAGTTACTAATAAATTGCAACTAAAGTAACCCTACATGTCCATAAAGACAACAAAATTTATAAAAAAAGAAAAAGAAAAAAAGAATACATAGTTATATTTGTGAAGATGAAGTCACAAGAAAGCTCATAGTTATAAGTACCCTAGTTAATGTCACTCAAAATATTGTCACTCAAAATATTGCAAAAAACACAACACATTGTAAAACAGCCGTAGTTTGGAGGATCATTGCCCAAAATTTCATAATATCGAGTTCATTATCGATACCCTAGTTAATGTGTTTGCCACTTGAATTTTTGTTTCCTGTTTCAGAATGGTAAAGGAGACATTTCAAACAAAAAAATACCAACTAATAGTGGATTTTTTGTGGGGTAATTGAGAATACCAACTAATAGTGGATTTCTGGGCTGCAGCCTAATCTGGGTAAAAGGTCTATCTTTCTATGTGGAGTTGATGATAATACCTTCTCTCTCTCTCTCTTACGTATTCCCGTGGGGAGGTTTCCTGTCAAATACCTAGGTGTTCCCCTTATATCTTCTCAACTTAAAACTGAGGATTGTTGCCAGTTAATTGACAGGATGTTAGTTAGAATCAAGCATTGATCTACAAAGTTACTCTCATATGGGGGCAGGGTTGAACCATTCAATTAATTCAATTCCTTTTGTTCAGTATCCAAGTCTATTGGTCCTCAATTTTTATTCTTCCTATCATGAGGAATTTCTTATGGACTGGTTCGGAGCTAAAAGGCCATGCTAAGATTAGTTCGCAACATATTTTTGCTCCTAAAAGGGGAGGTGGTTTGGGGTTTAAATGTCTTATTGATTGGAACACAGCAGCTATCCTAAAAAATATTTGGGCTTTAAGTATGAAAGCTGATATCCTTTGCGTTAAATGGATTCATACATATGTGATTAAAAGCCATTGTTTTTGGTACATGAGTTGTCCAAGTGATGTGTCTTGGACTATGAGGAAAATTTTCAAGCTCAGGACTATTGCTGTTTCTCTCATTAAAAAGAAGATTGGGAATGGTGATGAACATGTCTTTTGCCTAATCCCATTTTTTTATTTGTCATTTATGTTCATGAAATCAATTTTAAATTTAAAAATATCCTAGTTATGATATAATGGCATTTTTTTTATTCCATTGACGTAGTCAAAAACTAACTGTGTAAAAGATGTATATATATATACTTCTCACACTAAGTCTATGCTATTTGATTTTATCAAAAAAAAATCAAATAATATACAAGTAAATACATAAAACAAAACAAAACAAAATGTTTAAATATTCACTTAACATTGGCTTCCACTTAAACCAGTGAGGCATAGGAATATCTGATTTGCTTATAATCCTCCTAGGACCTTTCCTACTTTTGTCATGTTAAAGAATCAAAGTAATAAACTGATGAAGTAGAAGATTAAAGAGGCAAAGATCTTTCTTCAAGTGCATTCAAAAATTAAAGAACTCAATGACCAGAAAATCAAACTATGAATGGGTCAATGGAATTGGAATATTGAGCACTAGATGTTTCCAAAGTAACAGCATTTAACCCACCTGATTTAACGTTAAGGTCCCAGTTTTGTCACTGCAAATGGTAGTAGCAGAGCCCATGGTTTCACAGGCAGAAAGCCTCCTGACCTGAAGTTCAATATTTGTGAAACATTTAAACATGTACTTTTATGTGTGTATGTATGAATATCAATATCATATGAAGCGACTCAAAGAAAAGATAAATCGCACATACCAAGGCCTTGTCTGACTTCATTTTCCTCATTGAGTAGGCAAGGCTGTAATACAGGTAGGGGAATGCACTTTAAGAAATTAAAGAAGCATAATCTTTGAACTAGATAGTAAAAAAGAGAGATGGACAGAGAGGATGAAAACAATACTAACCAAAAAATTCAGCAAAAACATACCTGATGATCACCAACCCCTTCAAGAAGTTCTGATATCAATGGTTCTATGCCTTCCTCATCAATGATTAAGACAACAGTCTCTGCAGCCTTCTTTGCCAAATTTTGGACTTCCTAAATTTTCAAAGAGCACCGGAGAATTATTGATTACCATAGTAAAAGGATTAAAATAAAGCAAGAAATATAAAATGATATCAAAAACAAGTACTACCAAAACAAGTTATAATTATAGAGTTTCATACCATGTTATCATCATCCATTGTAGTGAGTAAAGCTGGAATGACAGTACTGAGGTGGAAGTCCAAACCAGGACCTACAACCTCAGCTAGAGCTCCAAAAGCATGTGCATTGAAGGCCCTGGATACATATCCAAAGGTGTTAGCAAAAAAAATAGGATTAAAAACTGTATCAGTTTACCAAAAATGGAGGTCTATATACATACTAAAGAGGAGGATGGACCAGCTTGGGCAAGATATGAGGCAAAACAGCAACAGTCCTGACACTGAAGTTAACATGCAAAGAAATTTAAGGACCACAAAATAGTTGAAAAACAACAAGAAGTCCAGCATTTAATCTAAGAAGTGGAATATCTTACTTTAAGATTTGTTTGAGGCCATCAAGGGCAGTATCAGAGGTTTCATCATCCTCCAAAGCATGCAAGAGTGTTGGGACAATCTCATCACTTGTTTGCAATCCGGCACTCTACATTATGGCAATTTATTATACATTTTTCTGCTCCAGAGTACCATGTTAAAAATAAAATCAAAATGACTAAAAAACATTAGGAAAGAGCACCTTGTAAAGTGTGCTGAATGCTAAGCCTGCTGACTCACGAACCTCGGGCATGCTATTAAAGAAATACAAGAAACATAATATAGCATACACCAAAGATTAGAGAGAAGTGGAATAGATTAGGTGAACCAGCAAATCAGAGCAATTGATCAACAAACCTATCACAAAGGGTTGTACGGATGGTAGGAATGAGCTCATCCATGAAACTCAACAACTGACTCTTACCAGCACTGGCCATCACTTCACTCAGACCAATACATACTCCCTGTTGGTAGAGAGAAAATTGGATTTGCGGACTAAAACAAAAATTAAAAAATGAGAGATTAATAGATATAAATCTAAATTGTTTTCTTTTTCATTGTATCCTATGTTATTTTGTTCACACTTAAAATGTCTTTTATTTGTGCCTAAGTGATGGACACTTGTGTATACCAATTGTTCGAAGCATTTCCGGGTCTAGAAAGATCTGACATGTCAGTGTCAACAAGGACATGCCACCCTTTTAGAAGTGTGTATGTGCTTCTTAGATCACTACTAAAATTTACATTGCCTATGCTACGCTATTAATTAAGATAAACAGTCATGATATCCATACTAATTTAAAACAACACCAAGAATGTAAACAATAACAAGTGAAAAAGAAAAAAGGAAAATGTTGCCAACATATATTTTTTCTGCAATAAGTCAACCAAATGTTGCCAAAACAAGAGAAACCTATTTGTCAGCCATGTCTTCGGAGATTCTCATCAAGCCCAATGCAAACAAGAAAATAAGATCCACAAAGTAGAATTTAAAGGTCAAAAGCCTCACTTGTCTTCTGCTAGCATTAGGGTCTTTTAGCCCTCGTGATAAAATTGGAATGATTAAAGGTAGAACTCTTTCCCCAAGCTTTCTAACAAGCTCACCAAGAGATCGTCCAGCAACCTGAAAATACAAGAGCAACTGAATTTATTATTTGGGATTGTACAAAACCCTATCATAGCTTAGAAAACACTACAAGAAGAATAGCAAACCTGTCTCCTTTCAGAGAATGATGATGCAAGAGAAGTAATTAAAGTATTCATCAAAACTGGCATTATTTTGGTTTCTACTTGGCGTGCTTAAAGCCTTAATTTTGTTACTATTCTCTTCCACACATGTAATGCAGCCTGCACAAGAGAGAGAGAGAGAGAGAGAGAGAGAGAGAGAGAGAGGAACACACTTACAGTCTACATGTCCAAAAACCAAAAGGCAGCAAAATATCAATAAACAAAGCAATCCATTATATTGACGGCAGCATTACCTGGCGCACTGTTAAGCTCACATCAGTTCGAACCATGTATAATGCAGCAAGAACTTCATTACGCTTTTCTTTTCTGAGAACCTCAATAATAGCACACCCTTGTGCCTCAGTACTTGCTCCTTCATCATCACTACCACCCTCAAGAAGCGCTTTTCCAGAGGTTCCAGCAACCTAGAAGAAACAGACCATGTCGAGGAAAAAACAAGAAGAAATTCCACAAAGCTAACTTTGAAAAGGACGAGCAGCATATACCTTGAACAAGAGATCACCCAACAATTCTACAGAACTTTGTAGGATACGCCAGCTATCACTAAAAATACCATCCTCTACAGCTGGAAGGAGCAGGGGCAAAGATCTGACATGAACACAAAAAAGTGAAAACATAGCTATCTGGTTCCTCAAATTGTCAAACATGAGGGATCCACTTCTATTTTGAATAATTCAATAACTTGCATACTTGCTGAGATCACTTATCATATCGAATAACCCATGAACCCTCTTAAGTTTCAACCAAATCATCTTGCATTCATGCTTTTGAACTGATGCATTTATTTATTACTTGTCAGGTTCATCAAATCCTATGCTAATTCACTCACCAAAGCAAATGCCATAACTAACATTTTTACTGTTTTGACAAAGAAATTGGACTGCACCTAGAGAGGTGGCTAACTTTTTAAAAGAAAAAATAAAATAAAATAAAATAAAATTTGCAAAGTCGAAACACTTGCACTTTTAACTGCGACCTTCGTGTCAACTAATCATCAGGAACCAAGGTTTCCTTTGCTTCATATATCTCTAGACCCAAACAATATAGCTGTTCACTAAATGACACATGCAGTTGTGCAGCATTTGATGGTTCCATATTATTTATCTATTTTTTCCAAGCAAGGATGAAAAAATAGTAAAAAAAGCCTGTCACTATCCTAAGTTTTTGATCCCCCAAATAACCGAGTTCCAAAAAATGAGTTCCCAGCATATGTCTACACAACCTATCAATATTTCTTCAAATGAAAGAACAAATCTCAAAACCCCACACAAGCAAACAAACACATAAACTCTCTTCAAAGAGAATAGCAACAAAATTAAGGCTTCAAGCACGCCAAGTAGAAACCAAAACTTTTTTTTTTTCCTATTCCTATGCTACAATCAATAAGAAGCAACAAATTTAAACATCTGATCTCTAAGTTGTAATCCAGCACAGGGATCAACAACGCTTGAGAAAAAAAAAAAAAAAACACTTATGCTACTTCTCTTAGAATAGGGGCCCTTTTTTTTAGGGGAGTCCCCTATATCTGATAGTCCGCAAGCACACATTAGAGAAATGTTCAAATGTCCCATCACCCAAAACATAGATAAATCAAGAGTCTTACTTGAGACCCATAAAGTCACCCACAATTACGTGGCATGCATTCTGACAAAGGTATTTAATTTTACATGAATCAACAGAATCCATGTAGCAATCCACATCATTGTGGTAAATTTAAGGTTGAGATTTTAGGGATTTCAAGCTTTTTCTCAATTCTAAATTGTTTATTAGAAAAAACAAAACAACCCAAATATACCCAAAATAGATCATTTTCATTGCATTCCTCTTAAAATATAGTCAGTAGAACCTAGAAGTCCTTCAAATGTCATGAATGTCATATCGCCAGCCTTAAACCGTTGTTCTTTGTATGAGAAATGAAGAGAAATATATATAAATATATTAAAAAAATTCAATCTTCAATTAAAGAGAGGCAAGATCATGTCCATGAATCAAAAGTCCCAACAAATCATATACGAAAAATTCATATACATGGGTAAGAGTACGAGTGTATTACCGTTTTCGAGAAGAATCAGCCTGCGAAGAAAGAAAATTCATGATAAAACAATGCTTCTAAAAAGCAATCAAACTTTAATAAACAAATAACATAGAAATCGATATATATATATATTTATATGTATAGAGAGATCAAGAGCTTACCATATTCGGGGGACTAAGAACCCTAATCGCAAAAGGGTTGCTGAATGGGGGAGTGGGAGAGAGGCCCTTCTAGGTCAAGCGTTCTTCTAAGGTGGGGGGGAGCATTAATTTGGTACGCTTGGGCGTTGGTTTGCTTGTTGTGGAACTCTACTCCCAATGTAGCAATTGATTAGGTTTCTTTTAATTTCAAACTTAAACTTGAGATAATTTAAAGGGCAAAATTATTTGTTGATTCTAGGGTGTGACGTGACTATGTCCTAGGCTAATCATAAATTTCTATATCTCTTTATATTTCTCAATCACTCAATATAAAATCATAGACTTCATCTCTTTTATCAATTAAAATTATGTAGACCTCCACGTGGCGCTGTCTCTAGACTAACCAATAACTTCTCATTTAAAGATGTCATTATCAATCTCATTTTGATAATTCAAATTTTTATTTTGTAAATCTCTCCATCTATATCATTTATAGAAAAAAAAAATTAATTTGATAATTGTAACTTCTTTTTTTTTTTTTTTGGTCATACTTATCTTTGAAAAAAATGAAAGATGAATAAATTATTTAAGATAGACCATTAATTTTTTAAAGATAAACATTATAAAATGAAATTTACTATGATTATACATAAAATGCCCTCTACAAAATGAACGGTTTAAATTGTTAAAATAAGATTTATGATAGGTCTTATTGGCCTTCAAATTCAAATTTAAACTTAAGAGACGCCTAATAATGCAGAAGTACTAGATATTCAAAAAATATTACTGAGAAAATATAATCAATAATCTATATTTCATAAGTGAGCCTCACATCTTAATAATTTCAAATTTACACCATATACTCACTTTTGAAATAAAATTAAGAATAAATTTTCATAATGCATAGCATTTTTGGTTTGGAATCTAAGGTTGAACATATGTACTTGTTTACAGTTAACAATAGGGGTGTACACAGATCAAATTGGTCCATTTTAAAGTAAACTAGAAGCTGAACGATTTTTTACAGTTTCAAAAAAATTAGAACTATAATCGAACCATCAACCTGTGAAATCAGACCAAAACCAAACCATAGAAAGTAGTTTTGGTTCAGTTCAGTTCAATAAATGCAATAAAAAAGCACTAAGCCTATGTAACTGAGTATGCCCTTTCAAATTGTCCCTATTGTAATGGAAATTCTTTAATTCAAGATGTAATTTATATAGTTTGTACTCTTTATCAGCTGGGTATTTAGATTTATTACTTTTAATTTTATTTGTTCAATTAAAATAATTGAATAACCAAACAAACGGGAAAAGTAAACCAAAAGCCAAAAAGAAAAGGCAAAAGGTTAATTTCTTTCCAAGTACCGAAAAAGCCTATTAAAGAACAGAATGCGAGAAAAACTTTGCTCTGACCAAAACCTAATCCCAAATTCTCATCAGAGTGTGCTAAAGAAATAAATGAAAGATAATCAAATTAAATGAATTTAAACACCTTAAATAACAAAAAAATATATATTATAATTACACGAAATCGACAGAGTCATGGAGGTTGATGACAGACCTTAATTTATCAAAATGCAGCGTACATACAAGCATTGCAATTTCACATTGAAAGTCACTGAGGTTTCCGGAAAACCTATATAATAATAATAATAATAATAATAATAATAATAAAAGATCAAACAAAGGTGCGAAAGCAGATTGAATTTGAACTGAGATGCATGTATCAACATGAAACGAATGCACAACAATTTGTCTAATTAAATCATAACACTTCTCATCTAACGATCAAACAAAAACTAATTAGCAAAGAATTAAAAAATAAATACAAAAAAAAAAAAAAAACTAGAATCGAATTATCTTTGAATCTGAAATAAGATGCATATATCAACATGAAACGAAAACCCGTCAATTTGTCTAATCAGATCATAAGACTTCATCTAACTATCAAACAAAGAATTAGACAAAAAATGCTAACTAGAATAGAACTTTATCTTTTGTCTAATTAGATCATAACACTTCTAATTAGCAAAGAATGAAACAAAAAAGCTAATTAGAATCGAATTTATAACAGCAAAATACAAATGAAATCAAGCACAACATTACTTTAATTACCTAACATTGAGAATGCGAGGCTTGAGAAAATCATGTATGATTGGAGGCAATCGAATAGGGGATCCAGATCATGAGGTGTTGTTCAAAACAGAGATATAATGGCGAGAAAATATTGAGGTCGGAGATTGGAATTTGCACCATGGACAACTAATAATCACTAGTAAGAAGAGAAGAGACATCCACAATCAGATTGCTGAAGCAGAAAGTGCAGAAGGTGTGAAAGTGGGTGGGTCGATTTGGGGGTGGGTTTGCTTGAAGGTATGCGAAAAAAACCCTAGAGGCCGAAATTGGGGGAATAGAGATAGAGATACAAAGATACACATAGAGAGAGAGAGAGAGAGATAGAGAGCGAAATACGAAGGACATACTTGGGGGTAGTGCCCCAATGGTGGATCGTAATGTGAGATAAGAAGAGAATGGTTGCTGGTTTGCGATGGTGACATCAATGGCGGTGGTAGTCGTCGAGGCAATGGTGAGCGGCGGTGGCCATGCGATGATGTGCGACGATGGACGATTGACGGACACTATGTGGTCCTGTGCGACATTAAGATGAGCAACGGTGGCTTCGACATTGATGCTCTACATATCTGAGTCGCACATCAGAGAGAGTTGAGCGAGAGAGAAGATGGAGATGCAGATGAGAGAGAGTTGAGCGTGAAAATGAAAAGAAAAATCAGAGGCACCAAGATATCATAAAATTTGGGGATTTTGGGCACCAAGGGCTTGAAAAAAAGGAGGGTTTATTTATTTATTTTTATTTATTTATTTATTTATTTATTTTGTTTATTACGACCGCACAACAAAGGCTATGGCCAAAAAAAAAAAAAAAATTACCTTTTTTTCCTCTTTTTATTCAGTAATTGCCGTCGCAAAAAGTGATTATTGGCGACAAGATATTAATCGTTGCAAAAAATTATTTTTTGCGACGAATAATTATGCTGTCACAAAAGGTTCTATGTCATATACCCATTTTTCTAGTGATGTAATAAGTAATTTTTTATTTTTTCACCCAATTTTTTTTTTAGTTTTTTAGAAAAAGAAAATTTGAAACTAGTTTTTGAAAATGAAACCAAATATATTGAAATTGATAATCTAACCACATTCTCTGAAAAAATTTAAATTATCTCGAATTAGCCATCTCAACTTAAGAATATGATTGGGTTTGATGGGTTCATTTTGTGATCTAATTCAATGATCACTTTAATTTTAACTAGAATATTTTAAACTCTTTCAAAAGTTATAATAAAAACACAAACCACTAAATCACTTCATTTTACTAGCAAAACTTTTACCAACGAATAGCGTTATCGTCGCTAAATATTTAACTCTTTGCCCACGCTAACTTGTCGTCGCCAAAAGTAATCACACTAATAGCAACGCTCATTGTGTTGCTAAAAAATAAGCCTCGTAGCTAAAATTTTTGAAATTTTGGCGCCAATCAATAATTTTGGCGCTTAGTGAATGTTATGGCTTTTTAGCGACGATAGTAAATTGCGTCGCTAAAGGACTACTTTTACCAACGAAATTCATCACTGTGTTGCCAAAAATATACTTTTAGCTATGAAAAATTGACGTCGTCGCCAAAAGTAGTCGCCAAAAGTGCAATTTCTTGTAGTGTATATATATAATCATATAAAATTATAATATAATTAAATCGACTAACAAAATATAATATTTAGGTACAATTACCCGTTATCCTATTTTTTAAATGTGCATATGTCCTATGCTCCAATAATTTTTTATTTTTTTTTATAAAACATTTCTTTGATACCATTTGTCATGACCCCGTACCCAAAGGTTAAGTATCGTGATGACCAATAACTGAAATTACCTACGGCCATTTCTTAAATAAATCAATAAATGCAAACGGAAGTAATATTTAAGTAAGGATACCAAAATAATTATCGGAGCTTCTATTTTTATTACAAAATATATTGACCAAAAAGGCCGATATTTACATATAAAAATATCATAAAAGTGTTGTGTGTGTGTGTCTATTCCACAGCCCCGCATCTAAGACTTTCCAAAAGTTGTTTCTGCATTGCATTGTTTCCTGAAAATTGGTAAACAGCTATAAGCACATGGCAGAGTAAGAAATATTATACCAAGAGTATAAGGGACACGAAATAACCATGGATAGTTAGTTAGGCCAAAACTAAGGTAACTTAGTCGAAACAAATAATCCTTTAAGTAGCAAAACTGAGATTATGTAAATAAATAACCATGACCACGGTAATTTGGTAAACAAATCATTTAAGTGGCAGAAACTGAAATACAGAAATTATGTAAGTAAATAACCATAACCACGGTACAGAACAGAACAGAGGTCACAGAAGTGACAGTCAGAACAGAGGTACGGATTCAAGAGGTGGCTCGTACGGATTCTAGAGGTGGCTCCCACAACAGTGTAGCACTTAGTTCCGTACAGAACAGAGGTACGGATTCAAGAGGTGGCTCGTACGGATTCTAGAGGTGGCTCCCACAAAAGTGTAGCATTTAGTTCCGCACATCACTTTGCTCTGCACAGAACAGATGTACGGATTCAAGAGGCGGCTCATACGAATTCAAGAGGTGGCTCGTACGGATTCTAGAGGTGGCTCCCACAATAATGTAGCACTTAGCTACGCACAGAACAGAGATCAATAGATCAGAGGGCCACAAAATAACCAAACAGAGGCTAATAGTTATTTAAGTCCCCAAGGCGTGAGACTCCCGTGGTGGTACTTGCAAAACATAATTGTATATAAGATCATAGTCAAATATTTTTTAAAATATAAACAAACATATCAATGGGTTTCACTTTAGCAAATACGGTTCAGAAAATAATCTACGTAACTGAAATCTTTATAAAACATAACTTTTATTAATATACTAATGAAACATAACTTGTATAAAACAGATTTTGGTAAGTCAAAATATAAGTAAAATATATTATGATAACTCAAGGTATAATATAACGCAGGTTAACTTTAGTATCTCACTCTTTCTTTCTACTACTAAAAACTCTTTCACCTTTCACTATTTTTTCTATATTTCTCTATTTCTTTCTTTCCTTTCCTTCTTCTTTCTTTTCTTTCTTTTCCTTTTTTTTTTTCATCACCCAGCCGAATCACCTCCTATTTATAAGGAGGTGAGGCCATTAACACGTGCCAGGCCATCCTCTCCCAAATTCGATAATAATTATAAATACTTATTTTTATTTTTAATAGATATTTAAAATAATTATACTTTGATCCAATATTTTAATATAATTATATAAATTAATTAATTCTTAATTAAATTATACTTTATCATATACTAACATAAAATTAATTATTTATTTTACTACCATATCCATTATTATTATTATTATTATTTGACCCTTAAACTCTTACTAATTATATTGTTGTACAAAATTACGCATAATAATATATAATAAATTATATATTTTCCGAACTGAGATTAAATAATATTAGTATAAATTTTACAGAATAATTAAAAATCTGAGTTGTTACAAATTTTATGTTTTATGAGGCCAAAAATCATTGGAAAAAAACACTATAGAAACGTATATCTTTTAGAACCATTGAAGCACAATTTGTATAATATTATTTTGAAAACTTCGAATAATAAAATGAGTTCAAAATATTTGTCAATATTCAAAATCAATAAGAATTTAAATATAAATAACCTCGGGGCTAACAATTAATAATTTATTAGTCATATAAATTAAAAAAATAATATTATCATATTTTTATACCAAAATATATATTTTATCTTATTTATTCTTGTGTCTTTATCTATCCGCCTCAATTTCAATCATCTTAATCTTATTAAAAAATAATTAATATAATATGTAAACTTATGGAAATTATTAATATATATTTTATCTTATTTATTCTTGTGTCTTTGTCTATCCGCTTCAATTTCAATCATCTTAATCTTATTAAAAAATAATTAATATAATATGTAAACTTATGGAAATTATTATTGTTATTATTATTTTTTCTAAATGTCATGGTAGCCAATGTAAGTTGCCCTTGTTTCTATTTGTAAACATCATGGAGGCAATTTCAATGTAATGTCACTTGCTATAGCTAATATGTTCCTGCTGGAATTTTAATAAAAAACATATAAAAAGATTTCAGTTATCAAATCTCACCTTTCTGTGTACAAGTTTGATTATTAACCTCTGTTTCTTAGTGCCTTTTATAATTTTCCAAATTATTTATCACTTGTCAAGACACCAAACATAACGCTATGAAATATAATCTAATATATCTTGATATATATGCAATTTTCTTGATATTGTTTATAAATATGAAAGAAAATTATATAAGAAAGTCTAACAATAAACACTATAGAATATCTACAGGCCTTAATATACTTTTGGCAATCATTGATCTCCGGATCTTTCAGTTAAAAATATACAAAAAGTAAATTAATTTAGGGGTATTTACACATAAATTTTAATTTATAAACTTATACTTCATTAAGTCCTAATTAAGATCTTTTGAACTTTCAAATTCCATTAAATTTTTAATAGTCGGAATTATCCTTCAAATAATGATTGTTCATCATTTATGATTATCTATAAAGGAATATGATGATTTGACATTTATTTTGATTTTTAACATTTTAAAATATCAACGTTCAAATTCAAATTTTTTTTAAAAAAAAACTAATGTTTTTTTGAAAAAGCTGAATTATTTTTTTTGTGTACAACTAAAAATTTTGTGTCTATAAAAGGAGCATGACAGTAGAACATTGATGTGCAAAACTAAAAAAAAAAAATGAAAAAATTGATAATGTTCTCAGTTTTAAAATTAAAAAAATTGATAATATTCTCAATTTTATTAAATTATTGAATCAAATTAATAAATAGTATGGCAAAAACATTTAATCAAACCAATTCTGTTACTGAAATTTGGAAGGGTACTGCTGGCTCCTACTAACCCAGACCCCGACAATTACTCTTGGCCTGTCCTGGGTTGACCTTGACCCATCAAACAGATCCAGGCCCATGGTAGTAATAATATAGCCCATACCAAGGGCAAAAGATACCGATTAAAAATTCACAAGAGTAATTTGAAAATTGACCTTTTTTTTTTAAACAAATGTAATAAATTAAATAAATTATGATTATTAAATTGATCTATTTTTTGTGTGTGAATGATATATATAAAAAAAAAGTTACAAAATAAATAATTAAGATTATTAAAACAAAACTCATTGTAAGTCTCATGGATCTGCAAATCATCATCTAATCTCAATCTTGAGTTAGAAGGACGCAAGACCCTATCTATACGCTGAAAAATATTTTAAAAAATGCATACCATATCCACTCTACTACACAATATATAACATCAATCATAAAATTTCATAACATCAATCACAAAATACGTACATAACAAAAAATATCGTAATCAAATTACAAATTTTTGTAACATCAATAGCAAAATTTTAGATATTTTATTATATTAATTTATTGGGGAGTGATTCATCCCCCGAAACACTCACCCCCGAATCCCCCGAAATGCCTTTTTAAGTAAAAAAAGAAAACAAAAAAAAAAAAAACAGTTTCCAAAAATAGAAATTAGGGGGATTAGGGGGATTATTTTTAGGGGAATTTTTCATTTTTCTAATTTATTATGACAAAATTGTATATTTTATAATTAATATTACAAAATTTTACAATAAAATTACAATTTTTATAATAGCTTTCCCAAAACAATCATAGTGAGGCAGGCTATACGGCTAAGTAAACATTCCTATAGAATATTTTCATGTGGGAGGGCGGGGAAAAAATGGTGAGATTCATAGGTTTGTTTAATATATACCTTATTTTATTTGTAAGTGTTGTAGGTTTTATTTTGTGGGTCCTGTTATGGTGTGCAACCCTTTAAGGTTGCACACCATATGCAATCAACACAAAAAGTATAAGTGTAAGGTATAAACATAAAACATGACGGCAAATAGAAAAGCGTAAGTGTAAGGTGTAAATTGCACACTTAAGAAAAATCTTTATTTTTGTAGGTCAATGGATATATAGATAATAGGCATTTATTCATAAAGTCATGTTCATCTATTTATATTTTATTTAATTTAAATTATTTTTTATAAATGAATAACATAATTATCAAAATACGTCTAATAATAATATTCATATTGACAGTATGAATATTTCGTGATGTGAACATTCACACGGTAATATAAATATTCACACTGTAAAATATTAATGTTCATATCACCAAGTTGTTAACAGTTCAAAAAATATTTCTAAGAGTAAAATTATCTATAAAATACGTTAAATATGATAATTAAAATTTTGTGGATCAAATGTATACTACTTATTAAAATAAAAGAATATGTTATGGACTAATTAAGATAAAAGTACTTGATAAGGATTTCCTAATAAATTTTCCATAGATTAATAAGTAAATGATACTCGTATTCCTTATTTTTTAATTCTAGTATCATTTTGGGTTTTTGTAATTTCAACTTATTCAATTTTGACTATAAATTAATGATTTTATATCAATTTGACCCAATTAATTATAATTGTTAGTTTTTTTTTTAATTATAAAGCATGAGCACATAAGCATACGTTATGCTTTTATAGATAAAATTATAAATTTATTTAACTTAATGAGTTAATCTCGATCAATTCAATAACTATTTTTCTTCAACAATCTTAATCAGCGTTATCAATTAAACCAAATTAATATAAATTTAAAATTAATTGTCAAAATAAACTAATTAAAATTATAAAAACCAAAATACCATAAGGAACAAAATAAAAGAAATATCATATAATTTGCCTAGATAATTGACGCAGCGGAATACACGGGGACTAGATATCGTTCTAGTAGACGAAAGGGGCTCTCAAATCCATGAGAAAAATAGACCCTTGAATCCACAAGGAAGAGAAATATTATTGAATGAATGAATGAATGAATAAAAGTTGTATAAAAGTTGTCTTTGCCATGAAACTTACATAGTTATTTATAATAAACTAAACCTAATATTTGTGGGAAAAGTTATTCTAAAATAAACTAGGAAACTTAAATCAACACAAATTAGAAAACCTGATAATAGGAAACTAGAATTCTAAACTATTTAAAATCCTAATCAAAATCTAATTCCAAAATAATAAAATTAAGAAACCTAATGATCCTAAAATATTTATACTAAATTACAAGAATCCTAATAAAATAATATATTAAAAATATTAAAACTAAAAATATAAAAATTCTTAAAATCTTGTCCTACATCAGACTCCTCTTCTTTGAGAGAACTCGTCCTCGAGTTCATATTAGAGATCTGCCATCTTCCATGCCAAATAAAGAGATATTTTGAATGTTTCAATTGCTTGCCTCTCTTCCAAAAGTTGTATATAGAAAAGTTTTCTGTTTGAAGGTTCTTCTCTATATGCTGCAACTGGTTGACAAGATTAATTTGACAAGTATTGACAATCAAATTAAATTGCTTACCACCAAGAAAATCAACGAAATTTACTTCATGTAGAACTTGAATGCTCTCTTGATGTTGCACCATCCCAGATTCAATTGATCCTTCAATTATCAACCTTGGAATATTAAGTGTAACATCAACCAATTTCTTTATTGCACACAGCGGTTGTATTATCTCTTTTTTTGTTTTCTGTTTGTTACTGGGCTCAATCAGATCTCCTTTTTCTTCAATATTTTTATGATTTGTTTGTAAAGCTTTCTCCTCAATATTCAAATTACCATGTGTTGATGCATTATCAATACTCGAACAAGACTTTGTATCTTCTTCATTAGTTTTACAAACAATCTCACCACAAATAATATTTGGATCTGAATTCTTTTCTTTCACAACTACAATTTCATTGCAAATTTTTACTAACTCCATGGAAGTATCTTGATTTGTATATGACAATATATCTTCATGATCATGAAAGTAAAATTTTGATGCTAAAAACTTTTTCATTGTTAACCATGAATGAATTTTGTCTTTACCTTTGCAAACTCGATAATCTTGTAATCCATTCCACCACTTCAATGCAATTTTATCAAGTTTGTAGGATGCGAATATAACCTTCTTTTCATGAGGAATCTCCATGAATTCAAAGAAATTTTCAAGATCAAGCAACCAATCAAGAAAATCTTCTTTTTTAAACTTACTTGAACCGTTAAAATATGAAATTTCTGCAAAATAACGTAAGCTAACAGGTTGGCCTCGGGTGAATCCTCCAGCGCAATTGTTGTCAACTGTTGGTTGCCTCTGGTTGACGATTAGTCCCAAATCAGCAAGTAGATTTCAAATCTCATTGCGAAGTTCATGCACCTCTAGTCGATGTTCCTCAATAGCATCCCATATGGCTTCCACCCTACGATCAACGTCAATAGGGATTGTGTGTGCTCCATTGTCTTGTGTAATTGAGCTAGGCGAATCCATGCTCTGATACCACTTGATGCAGCGAAATACACGGGGACTAGATATCGTTCTAGTAGACGAAAGGGGCTCTCAAATCCACGAGAAAAATAGACCCTTGAATCCACAAGGAAGAGAAATATTATTGAATAAATGAATAAAAGTTGTATAAAAGTTGTCTTTGCCATGAGGCTTACATAACTATTTATAATAAACTAAACCTAATATTTGTAGGAAAAGTAATTCGAAAATAAATTAGGAAACTTAAATCAACACAAATTAGAAAACCTGAGAATAGGAAAATAGAATTCTAAACTATTTAAAATCCTAACCAAAATCTAATTCCAAAACAATAAAATTAAGAAACTTAATAATCTTAAAATATTTATACTAAATTACAAGAATCCTAATAAAATAATATATTAAAAATATTAAAACTAAAAATATAAAAATTCTTAAAATCTTGTCCTACATCAATAATAAGATGCAGTATTTGCATTACAACCCAATCCTTGACTTCCTGCTTTGGTAAAAGGTATGTTTTCAATTGTACCTATTATCTATCTTCCCAGTGCCATGTAAATTTATATAGGAAAATGTTCCCTCATGGACACAATGCTAATTGTCCGTTTTGCCCCTGTTTCCTATACCTAATATTGTCCTCCACACTTTGTGAATCTCTTGGCCTTCCACAACCTCTTTGGCTAATTAGTAAATAAATACGTTCATTATATCTTGCTCTCTCGAGATTCTATTTTAGTAGGAGTTTCATGCACTAGAAGAATTAAATCCAAGTAATGTCGAGGCCATCTATAACAAAAATTGTAGGGTGTTTGGATGAAATTTCCTCGCAAAAAGAAAACAAATTGAGCTCATATCACCACCATTATAACTACAATTAAACCCATGTCTAACCCAATTCAAGAAGCCTTCTATCACATCCTTTCTTACAAACCTTGTAGGGTGCGAGCCACCTCTAGACCAATCAGCCCAAGTAATGGTTCTATTCGATGTGAGTTCTGGGCAGACCATGGTGACTAGAGTTGGCAAGTAGTGCTCGTCCATGTAACAAGGTGGTTTGCAATGATCTTTGAATATTGGGTAGTATTTTACATCAGATATTACTTGGATTGCAAGCTTTTGATGAACTTCAAACCATTGTGAACCTTTACGCCAATCAGAGAGTGAAATGGCTGGCCACATTCTCTTATTGTATCTGCCTCGACCCATGCATCGTGGATCATCGAAGGAGCTCAAAAAGCTGTGGTTGGAGTTGAGGAGGTAGGTGTAGGTGGTGGTGAAGTTGAACAAGGGAATGCAGGTTTCTGAGAGCAATACAAATCTCTCGTTGGAAACGTCAAGGAGGGCATTGGCTAGTAAGCGCCGCTCTGCATCGATCATGGTTGCCCTTCCCCATTGCACTGGCTGCAAATACAAGTCCAAAACACACAAAATATAAATGAGTTTTTCCTACTTATAAGGAATTAAAACACAAAAAATGTGCACAAAATAGAGAATGTTGTGGAACCTTCAATTTTATGGTTTTCATAGCGTTTTTTTTAATAATGCTAGGTATTATGAAAGAAATATAATAAAATGTTTCATAAAAATTTTCTTTCCTTTGATTACTGTGCAGTGTTTTATAGTGTGTGTAATTCAAAGATGGAGAATTTTCATGAAACTTTTCATGATGTCTAACATTACTCTTTTTTATTCTATATATAATTATGTCGATTACATGTGAGTAACTTTTAAAAATATATCAAATTAGTTAGTTTGATTCTGTAACGCCCCACTTCCAGGTTGTTAAATACACTAAAATAGCCACACAAAAAAATATACAAGTTTTGCTCCCAAAAATATTAACTACAAAATTGTTTTCAAATTGTACCGTAATCTCCAAAATATTCTATAGTAAATTTATCTCCGAAATAAACAATATTATAACTATCTCCAAATTTAATAATTACAGTGGTGAGTCCCATATCTCTATATTAATAAATCTTTCTAATCTCAATTTCAATCTCCACTAAAATCTGCTCCACACCTAAAAAATAAATTAATTCAAGAAGTATACAATACGACAGGAATACAAGGCTTGGATACAGGATAAATTATCAGGAATCCAACAATTTATGACATTAAATCAACGATACGATAATCAAGCAATTTACCAAATTGCACAACAAATCAACCATAATTTATCTAGGACCAAATACCCGATCCTACTTAGTACATGACTAGTGAACAAATTCATTTATTCACCTACCTCACCCAAGCTCCACGCTTATCCGGGCATATTGATGTAAACAAATTAACAAAATTCACTCGATCCATGTACGGAGTATCACCATTTTAATACATAAATATTTATAGAGAATTTTACCAAATGATCAAAATATCAACGATTCGACAACAAATGATTTTATAAAATCTATTAATAACCACAATAATCAAGTGGATTCCAAATTGAAAATAATTAAAAATAGAGAACTCTTTGCAAAGAGATTTAAATAGAGCATATTGTAGACAACCTAAATTTACCTCAAAATAATTAACTCCGTCATCATAAATCTAAAATTGCTTCATGGATCTCTAAAAGTAATTTTAATTAAACTTTTAAGACATAAAGTATGTATGATTTAATAAAATCTACAACTCTCAATCTTTTTATTTATTTATAAAATACTCATTTTGTCTCTAAACACTCCCATATCTAAACTTAATATTTCTACTCTACACAATCTATGAGAAGGGGAGAGCAGATGCAGAGAATAAATGAAGAAGAAGAAGGGAATGTGAGGAGCTCTCCTCAATAGAAGAAATAAAGGAGAGAAAGAAGATTAAAAAATTAAAATAAATGAAAAGATGAAATGATGGAATGGTGGGTTTGGGGATACTGTGGGTGTTGCCCACGATTTGTTGTTGTTGTAGTTGTTTTTTTTTTTTTGTTTTTTTTTTTTTTTCACATGATGGGAAATGGTAAGAAAAATTGATTTATTATTAAATGAGAATAAATAACAATATCATAGATATAAAAGAGATGAAATAAATACAAATAAATAATTTAAAATTAAATTCTTATCTAAAAATCTCATCACTAAATTATTATAATAAACCACTAATACCACTCAATAAATATTAATATCTCAAAATACGGGGTGTTACAGATTCAAACAAATATGAACTACGAGTTTGGGATAGTAGTTGAGGGTATTTAGTAACGAACTCAGAAGTTTTCCAACGAGAGCCTAAGATAAAATTATTTAAATTTTAGAGAGGCAAAATTAAAACTATATAGATTTTGGGGCTACAATGCCAATTTCCGTTTTACCGTTAATTCTATGGGAAATTATAATTTTTAAAATTTATTATAAATTCATCAAAAAATTTATGATTTTAATTATTCATATTTATAATATTTATTACTTATCTGTAATTATTTCTTCTAGGCACCACTGATCTGCTATTTACCCTTAATTCTAACCTTGCCATTCTTTTTTAATTTTTTATTTTTCTCGTAACTACATATCTTGAACCTAGACATCACGCATAGTCGCCTCAACCACCAGGCCAACTCCTTGATCTTACCTTACTAGGTATTCTTTGCTTGTAAAAAACCAAAGACTCTGGTGCCTTCTCAGTGAACTCAAGCGAAGTATGGAGGTATATAGAAAAGAACCCTTCATGATCTTTGAAAAACATCTCCCAAAGTGGTGCCAATGGCAATCTCCCCCTTGTCAAGAACATGAATGCCACTTTTGGAGTACGGTTGTAAGGAAACTCTGCAATGCATGGCACCATTAAAGCCCACTACAACAGCTCTTCATCGGTCATGGAATGCCACTGTAAGATTCCTGAAAGTTTTTCTGTATATTCAATTGTGTATATTTACAAAGAGTGCATCAGTTATATAGCCCTAATCTATGACAGAAAAAGAAAATACAAAGAAAAGGGAATTGCCTAATTCCTAATATACCATATATACAATATATATTCTCGCACCCCTGCTCAAACTCAAAGTGTTTTAGCAGAAAACACTAAGAGTTTGCTAAGAAGAAACTGAAATCGAGCGGTAGTGTGAGTCTTGGTAAAGAAGTCTGCAAGTTGCAAAGCCGAGAAGACAAAAGGAAGCGAAATAGAGCCAGGCTACAGATGCTGTATATATATTGTATATATATTTTATATATTGTATATTAGAAATTAGGCAGTCGGAGAGGTAGTCATAGGCAAATACAAGCTCTTTACCATATAGAGGTCTCCAACTCTACGGTCAGTCCCAATTTGCTGCTTGGACATCTGATTTTACACAGAACAGATAGAAGAAGAAAAGATAACATCAAAACTAGAGGCATTAAGTTGACTAATAGATAATAAACTGATAGATAACTGAGAAACATATAAGACAGATGAAATAGAGACTGCAGGCATAGCAGACAGTAAAACAGACCCAACAGATATAACTGACATACCAAATCTATTAACAGCATTAATAGTAATAGGAAAGGAAGGGGGAGTACAATTCTGAAGTAAAGAGAGATGAGGAGTCATATGATAAGAGGCACTAGAGTCAAAAAGCCAGACAGATGAAGAGATACCAGAAAAAGACCTAAGAAAACCTGAATGAATAGAGAAAACAACTGAAGCAGATGGAGGGGGTTGAGAGGTAGACAGCATATACTAAAGTTGACTAATCTGAGCCCTCAAGGTAGCCAAGTCAGGATTAGGAATTGGAGTAGATGCAATGGTACTGACAAATGGACGAAAAGTACTCAGAGGAGGAGCTCGGGACTGGGTTTGAGACTGCTGATAAGATGTGGTAGGCAGACATCCCTTTTTGGGACAATGATACTGCCAATGGCCCTTTTGATGACAAAAAGCACACTCATCTGAAGCTAGATACATCATAAGAATCTGAAAGTTGAGGGGTTCAAGTGTAATAAATCCTAAAATAACCAAACTAGGAATCGAAAGGTAATACACAAAAATCTGATAGGACAAAACAAAATAAATCCAAAATTACAATGTAATAGACCCAAATAGTTTGGGTCTAAGCATAAAATATAATAAGCAGTGTTCTTGAAGCCGAATGAAGCAGTCTGATGGAGAACTAAATCTGAGAGAACCAAACCAAAGAAGAGAGAGAGAGAGAGAGACTGATGCCAAGAGAACCTGAAGATGGCTTGTGATTCCAGCCCAGAAGTCGAAGTCGTATCTGAGAACTTTGGTCAATCAGAGAACTTCGATCAGAAAGCTTCGAACATGGTGAACATGCCCACACATAGAGAGAACTTCGCGAATACCACTTGCGATTCTGGTACTATATGACCTGCGACTCAAAGGGATAAAACCAGAGGCCTGATTTCTGAGAGACAATTATGATGAAGAAGAACACCTATGATTACGACTCAATGAGATTCTGATGAAAAAGATGACATAGTCAATTTCTAGGGTTTCGACTCAGAGAAGACGCTGATACCATGTAAGATTTCTGAAAGCTTTTCTGTATATTCAATTGTGTATATTTACAAAGAGTGCATTAGTTATATAGCCTAATCTATGACAGAAAAAGGAAATACAAAGAAAAGGGAATTGCCTAAAATTGCCTAATTCCTAATAGACCATATATACAATATATATATATACAATATATATTCTCACAACCACATCTCTGAAGGAGCAATCCACTCTCTCAACCCATCATTCTTTGCTGAAGATGATGAAGAGCAGTTGCATGAAGAAGAATAAGAGAGTGTAGTGGTGATAGGAGAAAAGTAGAGCTCGTCAGAGACTAAGAATTTTCGAACACGATGGCTAATGAACACACTGAGGATGAAGATGAAGATTGACATGGATATGCAGAGGATTATGGTGGTCACGATTCAGAAATTACTTTCTCTGATCTCTTTTTTGACGTGGGTTGGTAGTTCTTTTATTGACGCAATGAAATTATATTGCTTCATTATGAAATTTAGACCCTTGCTATTCTTGGTGTCAATCTTTGCTACTGGATTGCATTCTAAAATTTAGTGTCAACCCTCTCTGTCTTGGTGTCGACCCTTGTAGCTGGAATACTAAGGCATTTTGAGTTTCACTCTGGTGTCGACCCTTGCTATTTTGGTGTCAACCATTGGACATGTTTTCAGCATAAATAGTGTTTTGCATGCATGTGCTAATTTCATGTTTTGAGAGGCTAAAAATCATTGAAAAACAACACTATAGAAGCGTATATCTTTTAGAACTATTTAAGCACAATTTGTATAATATTATTTTGAAAACTCTGAATAACAAAATAAGTTCAAAATATTTGTTAATATTCAAAATCAATAAGAATTTAAATTTAAATTTAAATATAAATAATTTTGGGGCTAACAATTAATAATTTATTAGTCATATAAAAAAAATAATATTATGATATTTTTATACCAAAATATATATTTTATCTTATTTGTTCTTGTGTCTTTATCTATCCGCTTCTATTTCAATCATCTTAATCTTATTAAAAAATAATTAATATAATATGTAAACTGTACGGGAAAGAAATACACCTTCTCGTATAATCCTGTTGATCAAGTCCACGTTCCTCCGTACGATGTCGTTCCACCACCTGAAAATACCAACGTGAGCTAACCGGCGGGTGTGTGCCGGAAACCTCTCCGATGCCTAAGTCAGTAAGCGAGACAAGAAGGCAAAAGCTCAATGTATTCAGGGAGCAAAATTACGTTACCTCTTCAAAGGTGATATTGGTGAGCTTATATAGGTTTCGCGTGACACAGTCCTGGTAGGACTCTTACTCCTCCATGTGTAGAGTCCTTCTAGGATTACTCCTCCTAGCGTAGAGTCCTCCTAGGATTCAAACTCTGGGAAGATAATGCTTATCCTCTAACACCCTCCTCACTGCTTAAGCCAAGTGAGATGGCTTTGCTATGGCCGAACTTCTTTACAACCGAAGTAACATCTCCATATTAGACACCTACCACCTCTCCTACCTCGGTTTTCCATGCTTGGACCGAGCTTATCATAAAGAGCCGAACTAACTTCAAACCAAAGTCCCTTCATGGACTTGGTACACCTCGGTTATCATGTGTCTCAACCGAACTACCAACATCATACTTCCAAACCGGAGTAAAAGTAAACCTCAAGCAACCGGTCTAACCCTCAACCGGTCTAACTCAGAAGCTATTTCTCCAAACCGGGGTAACCCCCCAACAGGGCCATTTTACTCGGCCATTTTCACCTCGACCCATAACGGCCGAAAACCCAGCTCGGCCCAATTTGCATATAAATTGCCCTCTCAATTGCCCCTTAATTCCATCTGCAAAGCATGATTGGGATTACCTGCCAACGAACCGAGCTAAAATTTTCAGCTTATCCAGCCGAGCTACTTCCCTTTAGCTACTCCGGCCGAGCCGAAAACTTCTTTAGCTTCTCTAGCCGAGCGAGGCTTTGGCCGAGCTAAGCACGTCCGGTCAAATGTCTCTTCAGTCACAGCAACTGAAGCGCCCCATATTCCAATGACACGTGGCAAACCCCTATTGGCTATTTGCAGCTGTCGCGCCGTCCTCGTGTTTCGCAACTTTTGAACAGTTCCCGCCTTCTGGCCTTTTACACAAAACACATTCATCATTTTTGGCCCCTCACTTTGCACTATTCATCTTCTCTGCCCTCTCTCTCTTGCTCTATTGTTCTTCATTCTCGCGTCTCAAGAGCTGGTGCCCTCCATTGCTGTGGCTTCATCTGCTTCTACTTCCAGCCTCTCTCCCTTCCTGGTAAGCTTTTTCTAATCTGCTTCTTTTTCCTACTGCTTTTGTTTTCGCTTTTATTCCACAGTTGTTCATACCATATGTTTTTTGCAAAACACCTTGTTTTTCTTCCACCGTACGTGTACCTTCTGAAGAACTTCACAAGAACACTTTGAATATACTGATTTAGCTAGTAGAATACCTCTTTGATCTATGTACATGTTTCAACCGAACTAGAATACTGTTCTTGCTATATAAAAATCTAGGCAGACTGAAACCGAACTAGAACTTGGAGCATACCACAGTAGTTTCATAAGGCCAATAACCGAAATGAAAACCCACCGCACTAGCCACTCATGAGCACATAACCGAGCTAAAACTTCAGGGGCCAAGCCGACATTCAGAGTTCCCAAACCGAACTCAGAAAGCTGCCCCTTGACGTTTAGCCGGGATAACGAAGCCAAATAGTAAAACCGAGCTAACCGAATGCCCTGTTAAACCGAGATAACATGATCCTTTGCAAACCGATGTAGATAACATAGCACCCTGTAGAGCCGAAATAAGATTAGCCTTTTCTTGCTTTGTTTCTGTAGCACGGTCCTCGATCTGTGCTTAACAGCTTGTCTTTTCACTTTGCAGACTTAGGTCGCCAGGCACTTCCCTGCGCCCAGCCGAGCTACTGAACACACTTTTCCAACCGGAATAATTTATCTATAACTTATACAATAAAATGGGGAAGTATAGATTCCTTGTAGAAACCCCAGGTGGTCTGGCCGAATTCCGAAAGGACCACCATATACCAGACGACGTACACCTAACCCTGGCCGACCGAGATGCCGACCCATGGAATAACGAGGGCTTTGTCCCCTTTACCATTCAGTCCATAGTAGAGACCGAACTACGATTCCCAGTCCAGCCTTTAATTTGTGAATACCTTAGGCAAACCAGACTTTGCCCAACCCAACTCTCCACCAACACCTATCGCATAATAATGGGTATAGACGCCCTAAACCGGAAACACGGTCTGAACCTCGGTTTAGCCGAACTATTGCACCAGTATTCAATAGGATCTAAAAATGAAGGCTGGTGCTATTACCTGAGAATCCGCCGAGGTCGAGAAAAAATAGTAAAACACACACCAGACAAAGACCTAAATGATGACGATTTCTTTTGGGTCTCTGGAAACTTTGAAGACCTTGAGGCTCAAATTCCTGGCCGAAGAATAAACTGGAAAATGGGACAACCCGGTATACACACTTCGGTCACCTTTATCACTTTGCTTTCTATTTCGGTGATTCGCTACGAACCGAACTAACAGTTGTTTTCTTTTTGCAGATTTAGCTTATCTTCACTCCCAGTACAACTACCCAAACCTCGATCTTCTACGCACCACACTAAGAGTAAGGGAGAGAAGTTGGGCCAAACTCCTTGATTTCGAACCGACCTACCGCTATTCCGGTCGCCGAAAAGCAAGGGTAACAGACTTCCTCCTTTAAGACCCACCAGAACCAGACCCAACTTTACCCGAGATAAACTTAGTGCCGCTCACAGCCGAACAAGAGATGGCGAAGAAGAACAAATTGAAAGCCATGCTCACCTCAACCACCAGGGCCGAAGTGCCTCCAACTCATCCAACCACAGCAGCCGTGGTAGCTCTTCCCTCACAACAGCCATCCTCCTCACGCCGAGCTAAACGCGCCCGGACTGCCGAGACCGAGCAGCGTTTGGTTGATGAGGTTGATCCCATCCTACCACCGAGCCCCGAACTCAACCTTCAACCGAAATCATCTGACCGAGCTGCGCCGAACAACAAATGGGCTCCACCCTTCGTCTTCAACAACCGAGATATCGACGAAGATGACTCCGTTGTGGCTGACAAGGATCACCTACTGGCCTTCAACCTGGCCAGGGGTGTTTGTCTTCCCAAAGACATGGAGCACCACAGTAAGCAGCTAAATACCGAGCTGAAGGCCATCCGGTCGTCCACCAAGTCAATGATTTTGGTAAGCAGTACTGTTTTTTCCTTTGATCAGTCTAATTTCTTCCAACTCTTATCTCGGCTGACAGGGAACTCCTCTTTTGCAGGCCATTCAGAAGAACACCATTGCTCATAAGCAAATAATGGAACTTCGCAAAACCACAAGGCACGCAATAAGGGACGCCGAAACCAGGGCGGCCGAGCTGGCGTTGTCCAAACAAAGGTCGGCCGAGCTGGAGGCCGAGGTAGCTCGCCTGACCGGACTGGTTACCTCGGCTGAGAGCGACAAACAGCGCGCCATGACCGAGGTGAAGGACCAATACTTATGGGAGATGGCGGAGCTTGAAAATAAAAAGAACGCCGAAATATCTGAGCTGAAGAAGAAGGCTGAGGACGCTTCCAAAGAAGGGTTCAAGGAAGCCGAAGCTGGCTACTCTCTGCAGTGCGAAGCTGCAAAAGAATTATTCTTCAAATGCGGCTGGAGAGGTGCAGTAGAAAAGGTCGGTTGTGGACCTGAAACCGAGGTCTACAACGCTCCTGAGCACTTCATTCCGGCTTCACTGCAAGAGTATGCCGATGAACTCCAAAAACAATTTCTCGGTTCTTCTGACGACGATGATGATGAGGATGACGATAAAGAGGCAGCCGAGACTCAAGCTATCCAAGAGCAAGGTGACGATCAGTCAGCTCGGTTGGAGCCCACGATTGAAAACGTGGCGCCCGAACTGCCAACCGAGACTACTCTGACTGCAGACACCGGAGTACGTGCTGACCTTGGAGCCGATCTGGATGCCGAGATAGATGATCTCTTTGATTAAACTTATGCTTTCTACTTTTTTCTTCCTTTTATTTCGGTATTGGAACTATGTAGCCGGGCTACGGCCCCACAATTGTACTTCCTTTGTCTTTCATGAAGAATCTTGAACTTTCATTCCGGTTCTGTACTTGCATGTTTGTACTTGTTTCATGTTTTCTTTTGTTGAACAAGTGTGATTCCGGTTAGCTTACATAACTCACTAGCCAACCACTCTTCAGCCATCCTCAGACTTCGGCTGGAGAGTACAAAGAGTTGGTTTAATCCAGCCAACCATCCTTCAGCCATACCCATACTTCGGCTGAAGAGTACAAAGAGTTGGTTTAATCCAGCCAACCACTCTTCAGCCGATATAACTTACTTCGGCTGAAGAGTACCAAGAGTTGGTGTAATCCAGCCAACCACCCTTCAGTCGATATAACTTACTTCGGCTGAAGAGTTCCAAGAGTTTGTGTAAGCCAGCCAACCACTCTTCAGCCAATATAGCTTACTTCGGCTGAAGAGTACCAAGAGTTGGTTTAATCCAGCCAACCACTCTTCAGCCATGCCCATACTTCGGCTGAAGAGTACCAAGGGTTGGTTTAATCCAGCCAACCACTCTTCAGCCGGTATAACTTACTTCAGCTGAAGAGTACAAAGAGTTGGTTTAATCCAGCCAACCATTCTTCAGCCGATATAACTTACTTCGGCTGAAGAGTACCAAGAGTTGGTTTAATCCAGCCAACCACTCTTCAGCCATTCACATACTTCGGCTGAAGAGTACAGAGCGTTGGTTTAATCCAGCCAACCTCTAGGTTGGTTTTTCCAGCCAACCTAGAATGTAGTGTTTGGTTATTCCGACCAAACGTCCTGCAGCCTGGATCCTTATCCTGGGCTTAGGAAAGGTCATAGTTGGTTTAATCCGGCCGACTATGGTTACAATGCTATTAGCTTACAAAAAGTTACTTTCTACTAGAAACAAATATGCTAGAAAAGAATCGATTTGTTTTTATTGAAAGTAAAAAATTACACATTCTTGAAAGAAAAAAGCTAAAAATAAAATAACTTAAGATTGGCCGTGTTCCATGGCCTGGGAATTGCTTTGCCGTCCTCGTCTTCCAAGTGGTATGCCCCTTTGCCTGCTAATCCGACCACTTTGTAAGGACCTTCCCAATTAGGACCTAACTTGCCATCCCCTGGAATCAATGTGTTGCCCATAACCTTGCGAAGTACCCAATCGCCGATCTTGAATTGCCTTGGATGCACAGTTTTGTTATACTTCCTAGATAGCTCTTGTTGGTAGGAGGCGATGTGAACCAATGCTCTTTCTCTTCTTTCTTCTGCCAAGTCAAGTTCTAATGCGATGGCTTCCCCATTTAGGTCTGGATCAAAGTTTTCGCTCCGAATTGTAGGGAGCCCGACTTCTAATGGGATGACTGCTTCCATGCCATAGGCTAAGGAGAATGGAGTTTCTCCTGTTGACCGCCGTGGTGTGGTGCGATAAGCCCATAAAACGTGAGGAAGCTCTTCTGCCCACTTGCCTTTGGCTTTCTCCAACCTTTTCTTCAATCCGTCCAAGACTACCTTGTTTGATGCCTCTGCCTGACCATTTGCTTGGGGATATGCCGGTGTGGAGTTGTAGAACTCTATCTTATACTCTTCACAAAAGCTTCTGAAAATTCTGCCATCAAACTGGGTGCCGTTATCTGAAATCAACGCTTTTGGTATGCCAAAGCGAGTAATGATGTTCTGCCAGACAAACTTCTTCACATCTTTTTCCTTGATTGACGCCAAGGCTTCTGCTTCTACCCACTTTGTGAAGTAGTCTGTTGCCGCAAGAAAGAACTTCCTGTTGCCTGGTGCTGTTGGGAGTGGTCCCACTATGTCTAAGCCCCACATTGCGAAAGGCCATGGACTAGTGAGAGGTAGGAGTTCTCTGGCAGGTTGGTGTATTTGATGTGCAAATTTCTGACACTTTTCGCATTTTTTAACATACTTCTCCGAATCCGCTTGCATGTATGGCCACCAATACCCTTGTGAAATAGCACGGTATGCCAATGATCTTCCTCCTTGATGGCTGCCACAAACCCCTTCGTGTATTTCAAACAAGAATGCTTCTACCTTGCTGGGGTGGACACATTTTAAGTAAGGTCCTAAGAACGACTTCTTGTATAATGCTAGGGATGGAAAGAGCCAAAATCGTTGCGACTTGGCTCTTATTCTGTTTGCTTCTTTCTTATCTTCTGGTAGAGTGCCGTCTTTCAGGAACAGTATGATGGGATCCATCCAAGAAGGACCTAACTCCGCACAACATACCTCTTCAGTTTCTGGGTCTTCAATACTTGGTCTGGGCAGATAGTTGATCAATAGAGGATGTGGGATGGAGGTATCTGCCATTGAGGCGAAGCCTGCTAGTTCGTCTGCTCTACTATTCTCCTCCCTGCCAATCTGTTCTATTCTGACGACTTCAAACTTCTTGATTTCTGTCCTGACTAAGTCTTGGTACTTAGCCATTCTTTCATCCTTTGCTTCATAATCGCCAGAAATTTGATTTATCACCAATTGTGAGTCGCTGTAGACCATTAGTTCGGTGGCCTTCATGTAGGCTGCTGATTTGAGCCCTGCAAGAAGCGCTTCATACTCCGCTTCATTATTCGATGCTAGGAAGCCGAGATTGATAGCTTGTTCCACGACCAGGCCGTCTGGAGAGATGAGGACTATGCCAAGTCCTGCGCCATGTCGGTTAGATGCTCCATCCATAAAGAGCTTCCACATCTCCCCTACAAACAACTTCCAGCATGTGGAGGGATCAGATGATGTTGTGGGGTCTGGAATGTCGTTGGGGCTTTCTTCATGATCCATGGTTGCAGCCTGCCCCTTGTCTTCCGATGGGACCAAGTCATTGGTTGTAGGCGAGTTCTGACTTGGTGTAGCAAGGTCTGCTTTCTCCTTGCCTTCTCTACTATGGTCTGCCTCGGGCTCCGGCTGAGTATCCTGGGCTAGGGGTTGCGCTATTCCGGCGTCAATCTCCATCCCTAGTTCGGTTGTGTCCGTCAGATCGATTGGGCAGACTTGGTGGCTTCCAGGAGTGAACTCTGCGACGAAGTCTGCCAAAGATTGGGCCTTTACTGCGGTTCTGGGTTGGAACTTCACATCATATTGTCCCAACTCCACTGCCCACTTCAAAATCCGCCCAGAAAAGTTTGCCCTCTTAAACAAGGCTTTTAGTGGAAAGGCTGTGAGGACGACAATGGTGTGGGCGTGAAAGTAGTGCGCCAATTTCCTGGAGGCCATCATTAAGGCCAGTGCTAGCTTCTCTAGAGGTAAGTACCTTGTTTCGGCTCCCAGCAATGTCTTGCTGACATAGAAGATAGGTAGATGTTGGATTCCTTCCGCTCGAACCAACACTGCACTTACCGCGTGCTGAGAGACTGCTAAGTAGAGGAAGAGTTCTTCTCCAGGTACTGGGGTGACAAGTAGTGGTGGAGAAGACATGTATTCCTTCAAACTCTCCAGAGCTCGGTCGCATTCTTCGTCCCACTCAAACTTAGCTTTTAATGACTGAAAGAATGGACGCAATCTGTCTGAAGACCGGCTGATGAATCGGTTAAGTGCTGCTGCCATGCCGGTGAGGTGTTGCACTCCTTTCACTGAGTTAGGCCTCTCTAACTCTTGAATTGCTTTGATTTGGGAGGGGTCTGCCTCGATACCCCGATTGGTCACCAGGAACCCCAGAAACTTGCCAGACCCTACGCCGAATGCACACTTAGAAGCGTTAAGGCGCAGTTTGTGTTGCTTCAGGATCTGGAACATCTCATTTAGGTCCTTTAGATGGTCATCCGCATCCTTGCTTTTGACCACCATGTCGTCGATGTAAGCCTCCATGGTTCTGCCTAACAATGGCTCAAACATCTTGGTAACCATTCTCTGAAACGTCGCCCCTGCGTTCTTTAGGCCAAAGGGCATGACCTTGTAACAATATAGTCCTCTTGAAGTGGTGAAGGACGTTACTTCCTGATCTGGTTCGTGCATGGCTATCTGATGGTAGCCTCTGTATGCGTCAAGGAAGCTAAGCCTGCTGTGCCCTGCTGTTAGGTCCACAAATTGATCTATCCTTGGTAGGGGGAAACTGTCCTTAGGGCACGCTTTGTTGACCGTCTTGTAGTCGACGCAGACGCGCCACTTGCCATTCTTCTTTGGCACTACGACGGTGTTGGAGATCCATCTTGGGTAATGGACCTCTCTGATCGCCCCTGCTTCTAACAAGTTACCCACCTCTTCTGCCACTATCTCGGCGTGGTGGAGTGCTGATCTGCGCGTGCGTTGAATGACCGGTCTAGCAGTTGGGTGGACATTGAGTTGATGGCAGATGAAGTTGGGATCAATGCCTGGCATGTCGTATGGGGTCCAGGCGAACACTTCGATGTTGGAAGTCAGAAACTTCAAGACTTCTAATCTTTCAGTGCTGGACAACGACGATCCAAGTAAGAGGAACTTTTCCGGGTTCTTCTCATCTATTCTGACTTCTACCAAGTCCTCCACTGCTTTTTGATCAGCCGCTTTGCCAACATCCGCGAATAGTTCATTACTCTCTGATTCTTCAACCGAATGAACATATCCTTTTGCAGCGCGGCTGCCATTCGTTGCGACGAAGCACTGCTTGGACATAATCTGGTCCCCATATACTTCTTCAATTACTCCGGTATCGTTGGGAAACCGCATCACTTGGTGGTAGGAGGATGCCACCGAGCGCATGGCGTGCAGCCATGTTCTGCCCAAGATAATGTTGTAGGTGGAGGGAACCTTTAACACCCAGAACTCTACTTGCTTTGTCACACTCCCTGCCCTGACTGGGAGAATGATTTTGCCGACTGGCCACTCTGGCATAGAATTGAACCCAATCAAAGGAGATACGGCAGGGGCCAAGTCCTTGTCTTGCAGCTTGAGTTGCTTGAAAGTTTCGTAGTACATGATTTCACACGAGCTACCTTGGTCAATCAGAATCCGCTTGACGTCAAAATCCTTGACTCGGAGAGTGACGACCAAAGCATCGTTGTGTGGGCAATATATTCTGTCCAAGTCTTTATCCGAAAAGGACATGACGTTTGTAGCTTCTGTCCTCCCCTTTTTGACGACTGGTTGGGCACTTAGCATCTCTCTCAAGTGCTCTGCCTTTTTGATTGAACCTCTGAGCTCGCATACTCGCTCCGGTTCAAAGACTCCATGGATCACGTTGATGATGCCTTGTGGCGGGGCGTCGATCGGCATCCCGTTGGGTTTGTTGTGATCTTGGGGGGCTGGCTGCGCCCCTCCCTCTATGTATTTATCCAGGTGGCCTGCCGCCACCAACTCTTCCAGATGTTGCCTCAATGGCGTGCAGTTCTCAGTTCGGTGCCCCTTTTCCTTGTGGAAGGTGCATCTGGATCTGTCATCATAGTCCTGCTGGGCCTCGCCTAACTTGGCAGGCCACTTGACGAAAGGCTCGTCTCGAATCTCACTAAGTATACGGTAGATCGGTTTCTTGAACACCGTGGTTATGGCAGTTCGGACTCTCAACCATCTCTGGTCCTGGTCTTCATCATTGTCTCGCCTGCCCCGTCCGTTTTGGTTTCGGCGGCCTACCGTATTGACCTTTGCTGAGGTCTTCTTCTCTGGTGTTGCGGTCGCGCCAGTTTTTGCCTTGGCACGAGCGCCATCCTCTTCCACCCTGATGTGCTGATGCACTCTCTCCATCAGAGCCTCCATGGTGAGTGGTGGCGTCATGGTGATAGAGTCTCTCAGTCTGTTCCCGACTGGAAGGCCTCTTTTGTACTGCGCAATGGCGAGGTTAGTTGGGCAGTCCCCAATCTGGTTGAATGTTTCCCAGTAGCGACTGTTGTATGACCTCAGGGTCTCCTTGTCGCCCATGTCGATGGAGAGCAACTGGTCGATCTCCACCGGAGTTTTTGTGTTTGTTCTGAACCGGGTTACAAACGCCTCTGCCAATTGCGCCCAGGAGGCTATGCTGCCCTCTGGAAGCTTCTCAAACCAAGTTAAGCCTAGGTCGCCGAGGCTTGAAGGGAATAGGATACACATCAACGCCTCATTCTGCCGGTATACAGCCATAACCTGGCGAAAGTGGCTCAAGTGGGTGTAAGGGTCTGTCTTTCCTTCATACGTCGTGAATTTGGGTTATAGGAAGCCTGACGGAAGGGGCGCGTTCTCAATCTCTGGGACGAATGGTGAGGTCTGCAGCCTCGCCAATGCCTTATCCGCTGGTTCGTATGCCAAGTGCGGCCTTGGCATTCCAACCTCGACGCTTCCATGCGTCCGAGGAGCCAATCGCTGCAAGGCAGGAACCCTGTGGGGATCGCGCGTCCTGGCGTCCTCCTTCCATCGTGCTTTTTCTTCCAACATGGACCTTAGGTCGGACGACCTAGGTAACTCCGTTTGTCTGGACCTCGTATGATGCGTGTGTGAGGGCCAATAGGTACTCCCCTCAGTGTATGACCTCTCAGGCCTCCTCAGACCTGGAGTGACGAGTCCTGGAAGATACGGATCGCGTGTCGCCTGTCCTGAGGCTTCTGTCCTCTGGTTGAGAGGGTGTAGAATTCCTACCACGATCCTCTGAGTGGCGAGGGGGCGTCTTCTTGTTGCGCCCCTCTCCTGTCGCCACTTCTTTTCCTTTCATCTGGCGCTTCAGAGACTCCATGTCCGCCGCCATCTTACGGATCAGTTCGTCTTGCTCTCTGACGCGATCCTCCAGAATTTGAGGATCGACTCTGCGCCTTTGTCTTTCTGGGCTTTGCGAACGAGAGGGATGAGGGCTGCTATTCCTCCTTCGTCCCCTCGCATCCCTCCTGGAATTCTGCCTTTGTGGTTCCAGGCTCGCCATGGGGGGGACCAAAGGTAGGCCTTTGCGCCTTGTACCTCCTTCTGGAGTTTGTCCGTCAACGGCGGACTGAGGCAGTTCTTCGTTGTTCGCCATTGATGTTCGAGAAAAGCTTGATCAAGAGGTTGTTCTTGTCTGTTCTTCCCACAGACGGCGCCAATTGTACGGGAAAGAAATACACCTTCTTGTATAATCCTATTGATCAAGTCCACGTTCCTCCGTACGATGTCGTTCCACCACCTGAAAATACCAACGTGAGCTAACCGGCGGGTGTGTGCCGGAAACCTCTCCGATGCCTAAGTCAGTAAGCGAGACAAGAGGCAAAAGCTCAATGTATTCAGGGAGCAAAATTACGTTACCTCTTCAAAGGTGATATTGGTGAGCTTATATAGGTTTCGCGTGACACAGTCCTGGTAGGACTCTTACTCCTCCATGTGTAGAGTCCTTCTAGGATTACTCCTCCTAGCGTAGAGTCCTCCTAGGATTCAAACTCTGGGAAGATAATGCTTATCCTCTAACACCCTCCTCACTGCTTAAGCCAAGTGAGATGGCTTTGCTATGGCCGAACTTCTTTACAACCGAAGTAACATCTCCATATTAGACACCTACCACCTCTCCTACCTCGGTTTTCCATGCTTGGACCGAGCTTATCATAAAGAGCCGAACTAACTTCAAACCAAAGTCCCTTCATGGACTTGGTACACCTCGGTTATCATGTGTCTCAACCGAACTACCAACATCATACTTCCAAACCGGAGTAAAAGTAAACCTCAAGCAACCGGTCTAACCCTCAACCGGTCTAACTCAGAAGCTATTTCTCCCAACCGGGGTAACCCCCCAACAGGGCCATTTTACTCGGCCATTTTTACCTCGGCCCATAACGGCCGAAAACCCAGCTCGGCCCAATTTGCATATAAATTGCCCTCTCATAAACTTATGGAAATTATTATTATTATTATTATTTTCTTTCTAAATGTCATGGTAACCAATGTAAGTTGCCCTTGTTTCTATTTGTAAACATCATGGAGGCAATTGCAATGTAACGTCACTTGCTATAGTTAATATGTTCCTGCTGGAATTTTAATAAAAAACATAGAAAAAGATTTCATTTATCAAATCTCACCTTTCTGTACACAAGTTTGATTATAAACCTCTGTTTCTTAGTGCCTTTTATAATTTTCCAAATTATTTATCACTTGTCAAGACACCAAACATAAGTCTATGAAATATAATCTAACATATCTTGATATATGCAACTTTCTTGATACTGTTTATAAATATGAAAGAAAATTATATAAGAAAGTCTAACAATAAATACTATAGAATATCTAAAGGCCTTAATATACCTTTGGCAATAATTGATCTCCTGATCTTTCAGTTAAAAATATATAAAAAGTAAATTAATTTAGGGGTATTTACATACAAATTTTAATTTAAACTTTCAAATTTCATTAAATTTTTAATAGTTAGAATTGTCTTTCAAATAATGATTGTTCATCATTTATGATTATCCATAAAGATATATGATAATTTGACGTTTATTTTGATTTTTAATACTTTAAAATATCAACTTTCAAATTGAAAAAACTTTTTAAAAAAATTAATTTTTTTTGAAAAAACTGAATTATTTTTTTGTGCAAAACTAAAAATTTTGTGTCTATAAAAGGAGCATGACAGTAGAACATTGATGTACAAAACTAAAAAAAAAATGAAAAAATTGATAATGTTCTCAGTTTTAAAACTGAAAAAAACTAATAATATTATCAGTTTTATTGGATTGTTGAATCAAACCAACAAGTAGAAGGGTAAAAATGTTTAATATCATTTTTTTTTCTCAGTTAGTGAAACAATTATCTAGAACATTGCTATGCAAAATTGATAATATTTTTAGTTTTAAAAATTGAAAAAAATTGATAATATTCTCAATTTTATTAAATATGACTTAATGGTTCAAAAAATCTTAAATAAGACCTGAGCTATCATAATATTTGTAAATAAGACTTTTAAGTAATTAACTCTTTCATTTATATTTTGACACATAAATGTCGTGCAAGATCAAGAGTTAAAAAGTTATTATCAAAAAAAAATAAAAATGTCAATCATCAAATATCAATTCTTATCAACCAGGCTAATTTGTTGGTTAAAATTTGTTCACCTTATTAAATCACAAAGTCGAATCTCCTCATCTTTGTCTGAATTTTATTCTCCATATATTTATTTATGTTCGTATTTTCAATTTAACATTTTCTTTATATTAATTATCCCAATAAAATTTTAACCTAATTATTTCATTTTGGTTGCAGAATATAAATATAAATATAAATATTTGGTCAAATGTTGATCGCTGTATTGATGTCCAGTGTGGTGGAAACAATTTGGAAGGGTACGGCTGGCTCCTACTAGCCCAGACCCCGTCAATTACTGTTGGCCTGTCCTGGGTTGACCTTGACCCATCAAACAGATCCAGGCCCATAGTAGTAATAACATAGCCCATGCCAAGGGCAAAAGATACCGATTAAAAATTCACAAGAGTACCTTGTTTGGAAAGACTAAATAAGTGTACTTTTTGTCTTTTTTGACTAAAAAAGTGAGGTTGAAAATATGGATGTTTGGGTTAACTTTTTGACTTTTTATGGAAAAATGTGTAATAAAAAATTATAAAAATTAGTTTTTAGAGGAAAATTTGAATTGGGAGTTGTGCAGCCGTAATTGTTGACTTTTGGTGAATAGTGTTAACTTTTTAACTTTTTGAGTAACTTTTTGACTTTTTGGATTATTCTCTACATCCCAAACAAGGCATTAAAAATGGACCCCCCCTTTTTTTTTTTTTTGGAGCAAATGTAATAGATTAAATAAATTATGATTATCGGACTGGTCTATTTTTTTGTATGTGAATGATATATATAAAAAAAAGTTATAAAATAAATAAGTTAAATTATTAAAACAAAACTCATTGTAAGTCTCATGGATCCAGAAATCACCATTTAATCTCAATCTTGAATTAGAAGGAAGCAAGACCTTATCTAAACAATGAAAAATATTTTTAAAAATGCATACCATATCCACTCTACTACAAAATATATAATATCAATCACAAAATTTCATAACATCAATCACAAAATACGTACATAACAAAAAATATCGTATTCAAATTACAAACTTTTACAACATCAATAGCAAAATTTTAGATATTTTATTATATTAATTTATGACAAAATTACATATTTTATAATTAATGTTTCAAAATTTTATAATAAAATTACAATTTTTTTAATAGCTGTCCCAAAACAATCATAGCTTTCCTCACTATTTTTTTTTTCTTTTTTTTTTTTTTTTGAATGAATCAAAAAAATAGTGAGGCAGGCTATACGGCTAAGTACACATTCCTATAGAATATTTTCACGTAGAAGGGCGGGGAAAAAATGGTGAGATTCATAGGTTTGTTTAATATATACCTTATTTTATATGTAAGTGGGGTAGGTTTTATTTTATAGGTCAATGGATATATAGATAATGGGCATGTATTCATAAACCCATGTTCATCTATCTATATTTCATTTAATTTAAATTATTTTTTATAAATGAATAATATAATTATCAAAATATGCTTAATAATAATATTCACATTAACAATATAAATATTTTATGATGTGAATATTTACACGGTAATATAAATATTCACACTGTAAAATAGTAATGTTCACATCACCAAGTTATTAAGAGTTCAAAAAATATTTATAAAGGTAAAATTATCTATACACTATCTTAAATATGAAAATTAGAATTTTGTGGATTAAATGTATAGTACTTATTAAAATACAAGAATATGTTATGAACTAATTAGGATAAAAGTACTTGATAAGGATTTCCTAATAAATTTCCCATAGATTAATGGGTAAATGATACTCGCATTTCTTATTTTTTAATTCTTGTATCATTTTGGTTTTTGTAATTTTAACTTATTCAATTTTGACTATAAATTAATGATTTTGTATCAATTTGATTCAATTAAATATAATTGTTAGTTTTTTTTTTTTTTTTCTCCTTTTAATATAGAGCATGAGCCCATAAGCAACATATGTTATGTTTTTATAGATAAAATTCTAAATTTATTTAACTTAATGAGTTAACCTCAATCAATTCAATAACTATTTTTTTTCAACAATCTTTATTAACATTATTAATTAAACCAAATTAATACAAATTTTAAATTAAGAGTCAAAATAAACTAATTAAAATTATAAAAACTAAAATACCATAAGGAACAAAATAAAAGAAAAATCATATAATTTGCCTAGATAATAAGAGGCAGTATTTGCATTACAACCCAATCCTTGACTTTCCTGCTTTGGTAAAAGGTATGTTTTCAATTGTACCTATTATCTATCTTCACAGTGCCATGTAAATTTGTATAGGAAAATGTTCCCTCATGGACACAATGTCAGTTGTCCATTTTGCCCTGTTTCCTATACCTTATATTGTCCTCCACACTTTGTGAATCTCTTGGCCTTCCAAAACCTCTTTGGCTAATTAGTAAATAAATACAGGCATTACATCTTGCTTTCTCGAGATTCTATTTTAGTAGGAGTCTTATGCACTAGAAGAATTAAATCCAAGTAGCGTCGGGGCCATTTTTAACAAAGATTGTAGGGTGTTTGGATGAAATTTCCTCGCAAAAAGAAAACAAATGGAGCTCATATCACCACCATTATAACTACAATTAAACCCATATCTAACCTGATTCAAGAAGCCTTCTGTCACATCCTTTCTTACAAACCTTGTAGGGTGCGAGCCACCTCCTGACCAATCAGCCCAAGTAATGGTTCTATTCGAGGTGAGTTTAGGGTAGACCTTGGTGACTAGAGTTGGCAAGTAGTGCTCGTCCATGTAACACGGTGGTTTGCAATGATCTTTGAATATTGGGTAGTATGTTACGTCATAGATTACTTGGATTGCAAGCTTTCGATGAACTTCAAACCATTGTGAACCTTTGCGCCAATCGGAGAGTGAAATGGCTGGCCACATTCTCTTATTGTATCTGCCTCGACCCATGCGTCGTGGATCATCAAAGGAGCTCAAATAGCTATGGTTGGAGTTGAGGAGGTAGGTGTAGGTGGTGGTGAAGTTGAACAAGGGAATGCAGGCTTCTGAGAGCAGTATAAATCTCTCGTTGGAAAAATCAAGGAGGGCATTGGCTAGTAAGCGTCGCGCTGCATCGATCATGGTTGCCCTTCCCCATTGCACTGGCTGCAAATACAAGTTCAAAACACACAAAATATAAATGAGTTTTTCCTACTTATGTGGAATTCAAACACAAAAAATGTGCACAAAATAAAACGAATGTAGTGGAGCCTACAATTTTATGGTTTTCATTGCGTCTTTTTGAATTATGTTAGACATTATAAAAGAAAGGCTTCTGTTATGGTGTGCAACTTACGCCTTACACTTACGCATTTTCTGTTTGCAGTTTTGCTTTTGTTTTCACCTTCCACTTACACTTTTTGTGTAAGTGGCACATGATGTGCAACCCTTGAGGGTTGCACACTTAAGAAAAGTCCTAAAAGAAATATCATAAAATGTTTCATGAAAATTTTCCTTTATTTGATTAGTGTATAGTGTTTTATCATAAAATAATAGTAAGAATCATGAAAAAAAATATCATAAAATGCATTATGAAGATTTTTTTATCATTGGATTAGTGTATAATGTTTTATTATATGTGTAATCCCAAGATGAAGAATTTTCATAAAACTTTTTATGATATTTCTTTAATGATGTCAAACATTACTCTTTTTTATTCTATACATAATTATGTCGATAATGTGTGAGTAACTTTTAAAATATATATCAAATCAGTTAGTTTGATTCAAAAAAATATGAACTGGGAGTTTGGGATAGTAGTTGAGGGTATCAAATCAGTTAGTAGCGGACTCAGAAGTTTTGCAAAGACAGCCCCAGATAAAATTAGTTATGTTCTATTTGGTAGAACTTTGGAACATTAGTTTTAGATTTTGATTTACACATTGTATTTGTTTACGATTTTTAAAAATTAATTTCACGCTCACTTTTGAAAACTTTATCTAAGACGAGAAAATTTGGACTAACCGGTCGCTCCACCAGACGTCCCACTGGCCGGTTGACCGGAATAGTGCATAATTTTATTTTATTTATATTTTTATCTATTTTTTTTTGCAATTGACACATGTTAATTTTTATATATTCAATAAAAAATATTTTTCAAATTTTTTAAATTTTTTTATGAGTTTTGAATAAAATTTTGAGTTGTGTATTTGGTTATAAATTGTAAGTTTTTATATCAAATATTATAAGTTGTAAGTTTTTATATCAAATATTATAAGTTGTAAGGTATATCAAATATGTCATATCAAAAATTTCTCACTCAATTCAAAACTCATTCACCAAACAAATTTTTCATACTCAAATTATAATTCCAAAACTCACAAACTCAAAATACAACTCTATTTTCAAATTATATTTAGAAAAACTCTACAACGCTAATTTCCGTTTTACCGTTAATTCTATGGGAAATTATAATTTTAAAATTTCTTGTAAATGCATCAAAAAATTTATGATTTTAATTATTTATATTTATAATATTTATTACTTATTTGTAATTATTTCTTCTAGACACCACTAATATGTTATTTGCCCTTAATTCTAACCTTGGCATTATTTTTTAATTTTTTGTTTTTCTCATAACTATATATCTTGAACCTAAACATCACGCATAGTTGCTTCAGCCATAGTTTTGAAAATCGGATCGAATCGGCTAGTTCGACCAGTTGAACCGTCGAGGTTTCGGTCCAAATATACCTTCTAAACCATTCGAAGCCAAAAATTGGCTTATTTAGAGAGAATCGGGACAACCGACGGTTGAACCGGCAAACTGAAAATGGTTCGCCGGGTCGTTGAAATTGAAATTTTTGATTTTTTTTTTAATTTCTTCTAACTTTTTTTTTTATTATTCTTTCTTTCTTTTCTTTCTTTCTTATTATTATTATTATTATTATTATTATTATTATTATAATAAGAATATAAGAAAATTTTAATTGAAAACTCTATTTCAAGGTCTCTTTTTGTGTGAAAACTCTATTATTATTATTTATATATATATATATATATCTATTTTTTTAATTTATAATTTTATTACTTATATTTTTATTTAAATATAATTTTAATATATTTATTACGTTACGGTTCGATTCCAATTTAATCCGATGATTGAAACGGTAATCCATCTACCAGATCCTTTTTTCAGTTCACTCACTCACTGATATGATTTTTAAAACATTGGCTTTAGCCACCAGGCCAACTCCTTAATCTTACCTTACTGGGTATTCTTCGCTTGTAAAAGACTGAAGACTCCGGTGCCTCCTCAGTGAACTCAGGCGAAGTATGGAGGTATATAGAGAAGAACCCTTCATGATCTTTAAAAAACATCTCCCAAAGTGGTGCCAATGGCAATCTTCCCCTCGTCAAGAACATGAATGCCACTTTCGGAGTACGGTTGTAAGGAAAGTCTGCAATGCTTGGCACCATTGAAGCCCGCCACAACAGCTCTTCATCGGTCATGGAATGCCACATCTCTGAAGGAGCTATCCACTCTCTCAACCCACCATTCTTTGTTGAAGCTGATGAAGAGCAGTTGCATGAAGAAGAATGAGAGAGTGTAGGGGTGATAGGAGGGAAGTAGAGCTCGTCAGAGACTAAGAATTTTCGAACACGATGGTTAATGAAGACACTGAGGATGAAGATGAAGATTGACATGGACATGCAGAGGATTATGGTGGCTGCGATTCGGAAATTACTTTCTCTGATCTCTCTTTTGATGTGGGTTGGGAGTTCTTTTATTGACGCAATGAAATTATATTGCTTCATATCTCTCTCTCACTCTCTCTCTCTATTATAGAATGGTCAATTTTGTGGCTGTGTTTATGAAGCAATGTGATATGATATCATGATGAGGACTTGCTTAGTAGTTGATACAAACGAAGAGGACGATTTGGGTGCGAATGGGAAGGTCTGAAAACGTTGTGACTAGTGATCTTAAGCATGAAGAAAGCGAGAGAACATGGGAGCTCAAGGATCAGAAGTGTGATTACAACATGAGAGTGATTACAACTTTTCAGAGAGAGGAGTTTCATAGGAAGGGTTAAATATTCTTTGTAAAGTGTGATTGAGATTTAATGATAGTTTTGTAGAGTTTGCGTACAAAATAAATCACACATTAATTTTTTTGAGTAAATTGTAAATAAAAATTGAGTCTATTACATTAGTGTAAAGAAAATCACAATTTTGTGTTTCAAAATATTTTTAATCACATATAAATAGTTATAGACTATGCCTGAGTAAGGAACTCGTAAATTCGCGAACCGATTCGGTTCAGTCCAATTCAATCCAGTAGGCATAGACTAATTTTTTAAATATGTGATTCGGTTCTGAATTGAAAATTTGAGGAACTGTGTTTCGGACTACACTTTGCGGTTCCGGTTTGGAACCAATCCACACCGTATACAACTTAGATTCTATTCATATCATACACCCCTAATAGATACTATCAAACCTCATATCATACACCTGTGGAATTTGGTGTGAAATTTGTTGCTATGAAGCTGCTCCTCCTATAGAATTTTGTTGTTATTGTTGTGTTTTTTTTAGGTTTAGTTTTAGTTTTAGTTTTGTAATGGTTTGATGGTGGAATCAGTTTTAATTTTTTTATTTTTTTTTATTTTTTAATTTGGTGATTGCTACTGCAATTGTGGAACTAAATATTATGTTTGTTTCAATTAATGGTAGAACAATATGTATATTTATATTTTGAAAAATTATGAAATAAAAATATTATATGATTTTTCTTTATTAATAAATTGTGTGAATCCATAGTTTCAAACCGTGTTTCCACGATTTAAATGGATTGAATTTATTTTAATTTTTATGAAATCATAAACAACGAATTAATCTTGATTCTATACCAAATCAAATCAATCTAGACCATGCTCAACCCTTACTATATACTAGCAATTGTGAGCATTTTCCGATAGAAATCAGCATGAGGACTAGACTATAGGTCCGTGGGCTAACAACTAATATCACTTTGATGCTTTAATTCTATATAGATTATTCATAAAAACAAAATAATAATAATTTAATCTGATAATTAAAATTACATAATTATATCACATTTATTTTACATAATTACATCAACAGATCGCATCATCGAAATGAGACCCATGTTAAAACCACAGTCATTAAAGAGAAATACTAAGATAAAAAATTTAAGAACAGAAAATTCCGTGACATCCAAAACGTTTTTTTTATAATGACATGCACCTAAGATGTAATTCCCACACTCGCATTACGCATAAAACGAGATAAGCAAGGAATCGTGCGTGTTTTCTTCACGTCAGTTTTACCATCTCCTGGATGGATTATCATATGCCAGAAAAGTAAAATAAAAAAATTAAAAATATTAGTTACACAACTTTTAATCTTATAATTTGACTTAAATTTGACTTCAATATTTATTATTTCAAATTAAATAATTTGATCCCCACACTTCAAATCTAATTTCAATTTGATTATTCCGTTCAAGTTAGAAATTAAAATTAACAATTTTAAAACAATTGTTAATCTCCAGAAGTATACGCATAAAAAAAATTAATAAAAATTTGAAGAAAATGATCAAATTAAAATTAAACTCAAATTGTTTAAATTAAAACAATAGCGACCAAAGTAAAGTTTGAATAAAATTATAAAGGTATAAGTGTAATTTACCACATTCATCTTTTTTTTTTAATCAATAATTTACCACATTCATCTTTATCAACCAATTCATTCGAATTGAACTTTTATACTGTGTTTAAATTTTAAATTTATAGACACAGAAGTTAAATTTTTTATCACGAGTGTTTGCTTCCCATTTTGTATCACGAGTGGTACATTATAACAACAGGTGAGCCACTATAACAACATGATAAGGACCATTTCAAGCCCATGTTTTGCCAAACTATTTCAGATTATTTCTCCTCTCCAAAAGAAAGGAAAGATAGAGAATTTTAATTTGGTAGTTAAGCCTATAACTATATTACCTCCACATCTACATCATCATCCAGGACTTCCTCACTAATCTCTCTCTTATTTAGAATGGAGTTTGAATTTAATTGCATACACCACAGCAAAGCCAACCACTGCCACGGCACCAAGCATTGTCGGTGTCCTCAGCTTTGGATTAAGGTATGCCCAAATCCATTGAGATAAGAACCGCAGTCCACATGTAGTCTGGAACTTCAGAAAAGAAAAGTCCTACACAGAGCAATGAAGAATGGTCAAAGTGAGGCTCCTACAAAAAATCGATGACCAAAATTACAAGCAAGCACTGTTCTTGGGTAAACATGAGTATTGTCTGTTGGAATGAAGTAAAATTGAACAAAAGTTTGAAAATCTCATTGTCAAGGGTCTATATATAGATAATGACTTGAATGAAGTTGCAAAAGAAGCCATACACTTTGTGGGTAAGGCACAAGAGAGGTGGTCTAACCTAAGATAAGGTAGGTGGTGAGTGGGCTATATTGCATTGGGTCACACTTTAGCCACCATGCCAGCAAACACAACAGAGCTGCTATTAAAAGTTTCTAGAGAGAAGTCCTGCACAAGGAAGGTTTGAAGTTTGACTTTAATGAGAAATATGTCAACATGGACTCAACAGTATATGCATGCTTAATGTTCCCACTTTTGCAAGGAAATTTATGCGCATATATCTTTAAGAATATTGAAATTCAGCAATGTTCAGCTTATTAATGATGTATATGATTACAAACCTATTCTCATAAACAAGTTACAGCTGAAATTCATGGACCGCAAAGAATTCTGTAACAGAAAATGCTATACGGTTTTATATAAGTGGCCTAGTCAAGAATGTCAATGCAGAAAGAATTTGCATGATCTCCCGTGGATATAATTTTATTGTGGCTAGAGTGATGGCTGGATTCCCAAAGATGAAGGAAGATGACATAAAACAAGATAATAATCAATATGTGCTTCATACTAAGAAGCACAAACACTTCTAACAACACTCATAAACTCATAAACACATTACATGTTTAAAGACAACTTAGAATCCAATGATAAAACAAAAATAACTGTAAATTTATACCTATTCTCCTCATTTAGACTTCAAAAATTATTATCTTTGACTTAAATATTCATATATCTGACATATAATAATTATGGTGCACTTTTTCATAAATCTCTTTTCACCTACTTATGTTTCATTTAGTCCACATTATTTTCTTATATTCTAATAAGTCCTATAAGTGACCTAGTTACCAAAATACCCCTAATAATATTCACATTTATAGTGTAAATATTCGGTGATGTGAATGTTCACACCGTCCATGTAAATGTTCACATCGTCAATTTGAATATTTACACCATCAATGCGAATGTTAACAATGTCAATATGAACGTTCACACTGTCAATGTGAACATTCACATGTCAATTTGAATATTCACATTGTAAAATATGAACATTCACATTACCAAATTGCTAACCGTTCAAAAATTATTTGTAAGGGTAGAAATGTGCATAAAATACTTTAAATATGAGAATTAGGATTTGGTAGTTCAAATGTTCAAATAATAGGACTTATTGGAATACAAGAATATCTTATGGACTAATTAGGATACAAACACTAAAAAAATGATTTTTAATAAATTTCCCAATAATTATTTATCCTTACATAGGACATATAATAAATATTATAAAATTAGATATTTTGCATGTGTCCCCTGTGTCATATCTACATTTTTTGAAAATTTTTGTATCAACGTGTTTGTGCATGTACTTCTTAGGCTTCATGAAATGTTGAAAATTATTTTTGTACACAGAGCTTTTAGTAAATAATTAAAACTTTCGGGATAATATCAACCATTAGTGCACAGCTCAAGTCCAGCTCTCATAGAAACTCATATAGGCTCCTCTGACAGCTAATTAGACAACAGCTTAAGCCTATGTTATATGTAGTGTTGGTTGACAAGCCATGCTCAAGCATTGTGAGTTAAGCTAAGCTCATTAAGCTTGGGTAGGCAATGAAGTCAGACTTGTCCATAGCATTAAGTATATAACAACTGAGATTTGGTCACAACTGTTGGATAGTTTGATATACATTGTTGGGATAATACACATTTTCTGCTTACCGATGTTTACATGGTATCAAAGCTCAGGTTGAAAAAGGTCTGGGTTCAAGTCTCTCTATTGGCATTTCGTATTCTATCTCTGCTTGGTTTCTTCTTCCCTGTTTAGTTGTTTGCTTCTCCTTTTGTTTGATTCTTTGTTTGTTTCTCCACATGCAAGACAGGATTGCACACGAGGAAGGGTGTTGGATAGTTTGATGTACATTGTTGGGCCCATTTCCTAATACCTTAAGCTTTTGGAAAAATTGGTGACTTAACAACGATAAGGTCAAAAAAACTCATAGCCACAATCATTATATTCATTTAGTGACTGCTACATTTCTATTTTTACTTTCTAGACTCACTATCTTCCCACCTCTCCAACATTTAAGATCTGTAAATTAAGAACTGTTTGCCCTTTGTTTTTTGTTAGCCTTACCTTCTAATTAGGATCTATAAAAGGATATTAAATCCTTGTCCCATTCCTCAATAAGTGCAGGAAAGTGTCTTTCCTTCAATGGAAAATTAACATAATTGATTTTTACAGTTTTCCCTTTTTCTTTGTTCTTTTCTTCAATTTCTCTTCTCAAATATCTGTTATTTGTTTGATCTCTCCAGAAATATCATTGAAAAGATTCTTAGATTTCTCTCATCCTTCGCCTATGTGAATCGTGCTTTGTCATTAGGGAAAATTGTTTTCTTGGTTCTGGAGAATAAAATGGGAAGGAAATTATTCTTGCATTTGATATGCTTAGCGTCAAATTGTCATTATGAAAACCATTCTGCCCAACGCAACAATTGAGCTTGAGGGAGCACCTTCTGTTGGGCAACTGTATTTTCCGACTGCCAGCTCAAGGTAGCCTCAACAGCAGTGAAGTTTTGGCACTACCATCTGAATTCTTGGACGTGGGGTTTGGAATTTTCCTTTGGTATGTTCTTGAAGTTTTTCAAATCCAGAAGCGGAAAATCCTATCTACCTAGGGCCATGGATTTGGTTTCTTTCCTAAATATTCACATAATTTTTGCTCTTCTTCTCATCTTTCACAAATATCTTTGTTTTTGATTGTTTTCTTATCCATCTCAAATCCATATTTCATCCATGCTCATTTCATGATTGTATTGTTTTTGACTACCTGACATTCTGTCTCATAAAGCTCATCAGTGAACCTTCCCATCAAATTGATAAATATATACCAATCTATGAAGCACGGGTGCAGGTACAAGTACAGTATGGGTAAGAGTGCAGGTACGTCGATATGCCAAAACTCAAAAAAAGTATGATATGGGTACAGCTGCGGTACGCCAATAATTTTTATTTTTATTTTAATTTTTATAATTATGGTTAAAGGATCCAACCTACAAATTAAAATTTAGTATCAAAACTAAAAAGAGAACTACAAAACTAAATATAATTGCCAAATGGTCATAACTAATATCATTTTAAAAATTAAAAATTAAAATTAAAATAATTAAAAGTTAAAAGTTTGATTTATCATTAAAATGAAATTCTAAATTATTATTATTTTATAATTTTTTTTTTCCCTTCAAAAGGATAAGTCGGTGTATAATTTATATTATACTATATAGAGAGAGAGGGGGTGTAAATAAAAGCAAGACACCTTTACCAATTCCCATACCAATTCAACGAAGACAATTGAGCACCGGACAATTCTCTCTCTCTCTCTCTCTCTCTCAGCAAATCAACCCAACCCACCAACACCGAACCATTTTGGAACGAACACTTCATCCTCCCCCGCTCCCTCCCTTTCCACGACTCCCTCCTCACCCTCGAAATCTTCCACTCCAAACCCTCCGAGACCCCCAAGCCCTTAGTCGGCTGTCTCCATCTCGCTCTCAAGGAACTCACTAGCAGAGATAAGGATTTCGAATGAAGAACTGAGATTGAAGATTACGATGCCCCAATAAACCTAGGTTTGTATATATTTTTAATATTACAAAATAACCCTCTATTTTTTTGTTTTTTTTAATAAAGAACATAAATAAATTGCTCCGATACCCCTAAATCTCTTTACAATTTGATTTTTTGCCCCGGCGTACCCGAAACGTACCCACGGCGTACCCCTCCGTACCTACGGCGTTCCCATGCCGTACCCAAATGTACCAAACTTACCGGACCCTCTTTGGCTGTACTCGGTACACGTGCAACCATACCGGTACATGTACCCGTACCTGGTACGTACCCGGTACTCATACAGCATCATTTTTGGAGTACCCATGGTTCATAGATACCAATAGTACAAGATTCCAAGAACACTCTTCCACCTCATCCGTACATTTTCAATCCTATCGGTAATGTTCTACTCACTCTCTTCTACGTTGTGGACACCAAACCTAGATAATGAACATGACTATTCTAAGTATATGTTTTAAGTATTGCCAACCACATAAAGGGATAAGACACTCCAAAATGGGCAAAAGAAGGTTGGGAAAAAACAATGTAGATAGGCGTAACATCACACGTATCTTGCTAGTGGAGCTGCGAATTGCCTCTTAAGGATCAGTCCTGTTTGAGCAATGTGTGAACATAGAGTCCCACATCAGATAAAGAGTAAAAAATATAGGTCTTAATCTACATAAGATGGGCATCATACTCAGCTTGGCTGACCGGAGTTCATTTTTGCACAGGTGTTCCAGGCAAAAATCCTTGCTTTATTTATGAGAATTCCAGTATTAGCAATTACTAGACATGAACTTTTGAATAAACTGACATTTCAAATTATAAGAAGCATCATTCATCTATTTCATGTTTTTTGTTTTTTTTTTCCTTTCCTCTTTGATAAGCAAGAAAAATCTCATCATGAAATATTTCATTCTTAATGGTCAAAAAGATGTGCATGCAAGTGCCTTAACGATAGTCCTCAGGTTCCAGTGTAGCATTGAGCCATAATTTTCACCAAAGTTCAACCACAAATTTTAATTCTCCGTTTTGCAGATTATTCCCAAAGGTTGGTGTTCATTTAACATATTCAGAATTACCAATTCAGTTTTGAGCAAAACTTCAACCTTTTTTCCTGCTTAAACTTATATCTAGAATTTTGGGTAGTTTCCATTAATATATGTATATACATGCAAGCTTTCCAAGGCAAGCATTAAAATCATGTATCATTAACTGCCTCCTTTGTTATTGTGTTGTGCTTTAAGTGACAAGAAGACATTTTGGTGGAAGCTCTCTAATTGAAAGGAACCAAATCTGATTGTTAGGGAGATGCTAAAGAACCCAAAAGAGAAAACAATGAGATCAAAGAAAAACCAAAGAAAAAACCAACCAAAACAAAAACAAAAATAATAATAATAATAAAACAAAAAAAAAAAAAACACGAAAATAACAACAAAAAATACCAATTAAAAAAAAATAACAAAAACACTGCAACACAAAAATAACAGATATCCAAGAGAGAGATCAGTAATGGTGATACCTTTTGACAATAAAAACACCAATGTTGCATGATTCATGAACAGCATTGTTCATGTCTAGCAAAGTTGCACTAGACAGTAATTAAGTTTCAGAGGATGGGCAATTGGAAGCAGTTGAAGAAGAGAATCGATTGAGGAAATCATGAAACAAAACGGTTTTATTAGTTTGGGCCAATGGCTTAGTTGGACACTACTGATAAGTATTTTTCATTTATACCTTCAAGCAGGATATCACTGCTTGTTTCACCTCACAAAGAGAATAATTTTTCAGAACAAATATTTGTGACACTTCTTCACGATGAGTAAAAAATAAATTAGCTATTAGCTAATTAATCAATAAAATAGTAAAGATGAACAAAAAATAATAATAAATAATGGGATGCATATTAAAGCGCCAAAGGGTATGAATATAGCTATTACGCAATCATGTATTTTTCTGAGCAGCATTACGTAATCATGCATGCAGATATACTTTGATTGCTGAAATTCTAGCATGGAAGCAAGCGAATGCTACCTTTGGCAACTTGTCTTGTTTGGCTAGATGATCCACATGAAGCCTCACATTTGATGCAGCAGGAATCCAGAGACTACGATCAACATCAGCATATGTATAAGAAACAATGTCGAACAATGTTTTTGCTCCATTTTCAATGGACTTCAAGATGGTTGATTCTCTACTTGTGCGATTTCTGAAAATAAAACAAATTTTCATCAATATTTCGTTCTTTTTCTTAATCTTTTTTTTAAAAAAGTCTGATATCAAGTTATTATGCCAGGATGATCTTATGAAGTGAGAACATTAACAGCCAGTTTGGATTGGGTGATTTGAGAAGAAAAAGAAAAAGAAAAAGAAAAAAAAAAGCATTTATCTTGGTTCATATCACTTGTTTGGATTAGTAAAAAAGAGAGACATGAGGTGAAATGTGAAGAAATAGAGTGAAACACATTTCTCTTTTATAACCCTCATTTTGAATCTGTCCAAAAGTAGAGGGATTGGAAGAGAAAAGAAACTAACAAATTACTATTTTTTCATAATACCAAAACTGTCTCCTTAGATATAGAAATAAAATATTAAAAGAAATTATTAAAAAAATGACACCTATAAAATGTTATTTTAGTAATACAACATTAAACAATTTCTTTCTTTTGTTTTCTTTTATGTAGTTTAACCAAACAAGACAGCAGAGAAATTATTTTATTTTCTCTTCTTATCTCTCATTTTTATCCAAACAAGAAAGAGAGAACACACAATCTCTTCTTTTCTTTTCTCTTCAAGTTATGTAATTATTTATTTTCTTTTCTCTCCTAGGTTCCCAAACAATGTGTAAAAGTAACTTGAAAGTTGTATTGAATAGCATAAAAACTGTGAAATCCATTAGCATAAAAGTCCAACTGCAGATAGCCTGTCAGTAAGTATTTCTTGGCAAAGAATAGCTATGCCAAACATAACTTTAAACTTTGGAAAAACAATAAAAATAAAAAATTGGGAAAGGAGGGAAAAAAAAATTTGGAGGGAGAAGTCCTTAAAAGTGTAAAGGTTGCAACATGGGGTGAACCTCTTACAGATTATATAGCTAAACATGGAGTCCACAGAGAAACTTGACCCAGTAATGAACAGCAGAGAGAGAGAGAGAGAGAGAGAGAGAGAGAGAGAGATGAGATTTGTATTTCATACTTGAGATATGCGCAAAGCATGTGCTTTGGCCACAGGTTAAGTCTCCCATGCATGGGGATTAACACATGTGGAGAAATCTCCATAAATTGGTAAGTTGTTTGGAAGTATTCCTGCATAAACAATTGAATTTTCAAAACCCATGAGCATGACAAAAACATAACAATGGCAAAGAAAAATGACAATCTAATATATCGTAATCCCACACCAAACGAGGATATGTAAAGCCTTTCTTTCCTTTCATTAGTCTTTTACCTGGGTATTCCAAATTTGGGCAAATTACACTTTACCTCTTAAATTATGACTCAGTATCACTTTAGCCCTTTAATAAAAATTGCTACACTTCACCACCATGAACTATAATAATTCAATTTGAAACTAATGTCGTTAACAAAAATGGATATTTACATATTTACCACTATAATAATTCTATTTGAAACTAGCTTATTGTTTGAAACACACTCTCATAGTCTTATGAATACCAACTCATTACTTAGATAACAGAGTTTACAAAGCTCAATGAAATAAATTTGCAGGCCCTATGTAAACAATAGTTGGTTTTTACTGCCATTCCGTAGGGCAGAAGAATCAGATGTCAAGTACACTTACATGCATATTTGCACCAGAAGTAATATCCAAAACAGCACTTCCTTGACTGAAAAAAAAAAAAAAAAAGTTCCATACCTGTTAAAAGTAGGTTCTAGGTGACAAATCACAAGACCAATCAATATTTAGATAAAATAAAAAATAAAAAATAAAAATCAATGAAAAAGAAAACCCAAAAGAAAGATTAAAAGGTTCAAAGATAATACAATAAAACGTAAATCCAACACTGTACAGTGCTCAGATTACGTTATTAAAAATAAATTCATAAGATTAACAATAATACTAACGTAATGGAAGTAAAATCATCGAGGCAAGAAGCCCATTAATCAAATTTTGCTTTAAGCAAGAGTGAGAGCTTCATATATCAACCAACAGAACTAATAAACCAAAATAACTATTAAATAGCTCATCTTACTAAAGCTGTGGGTAAGACGTACCAATTCATTTCCCACACAAACTTTTTATTCGTATAAAATGAAAATCTTACCCCACACAATGATCACCTACAATCAACGAGTGAGTACTGACATGAAGTAACGCCATGTGGCCATCTGTATGCCCCTGAATAAGGAAGATTTCCTAAAGTTAACATGATGCAGCTTGTGGTCTCAAAATGAAGAACAATAGTACATCCAAAAGGTAAATTACAGCTATCCCAAGAAACATAAGAGAATAAGATGACAAAAAGTTATGCAACATACAACTTATGATCAAACTGAAAATGACCAAAATCCCTAATGCATTTTGTTGAGAACTTGTGACTTAATAATCCACATATTATGGCAAGGTGACATGAAATTTGGACTAACTAACATAATCGTAGCATCTTTCTGGTCAAGGATTGTTAATTGGCCCAAGCAAGATAAATTGGAGTTTAGGCTAATCTGCATTTGGTCAAAACTCAGTTCCAACAAGTAATTTGTGTTAATATCAGGCTTGCTTAGCTTAACATGATACCCTGATACATCGAATTTGGTACACATATCAGGTGCAGCTATAGAAGAAAGTTAAAGCTGTGCATTTCAAAAGAAGCAATCATGTAAATAAAAATTACCGGAGCATAAATGGCTCTCAATCGCTGACCACCAATGCAAATCTCTTCTCCTCCTGAAACTGGGGTATAGCCAAGAGACCAATGATCTGTACAGTATGTATTCATCATAAGAGCATAAATCAGTCAATTTCGAAGGAAAAAGACCACACCATATTAAGAATGCCAAGAAGTAAAGCACAGCCAGTCTAATTTTGGTGCAAATTGATAAATTATGCTCCAATCAAGAATAGTACTTTAATTTAAGGGTAAATTACAATAAACCACACTGAACTATGATCGTTTTTCACTTTGCCCCCAAAAGTTTAAAACTCAACACTTACCTCCCTTCAAGTTTATGAATTGCAAAGGCAGTGGATGCCGTTAACAGAAAACGTTAATTTACTCTTTCACCCTTTAACTATTATCCATCCTTTATCTTCATCAAACTACTCGATCCCTCTCTCCCCTAATAATCCCTATATATTTCTCTCACTAAACCATATCTTGAACTCTCAATCTACCGCCGACAGATATAACTGTTGCTCCTCCGACCACTGGCAGCTAATTGCAACCCCCACACTGGCCACTCTCTCTTTCTCAAGTTACAACTGCATCCTATCACCAACAACTTGTTTTATTCCCTACTACCAGTCAATTGAAACCCCTTCCACACCATCCAATCTCTCTCTCACATCAGAACACATGAACTGGGTTTCTCTCTTTCATACAAACACAGCACACTGATATTTTGCCTAATTTATACAATCGCAACACCGGTGGCTATTTTTTCCAATTTATACAACCGACCACTGGTTTGGTACATGAAGTATCTGGTGTTTGTTCTGCAGGAAAAATCAATTTTGAAGCGATGGTCAACAGATTCAATCAATCTATATTTGTCTTGTAATAATTCCAAACCTTCGTATTCTATATTAAAGTATTAATATGTGATTGTTGGTGAGATTAATGCACTAGAGGTTCAAATCTTATTGTTTTTATGAGTGAATAAAAGTCATCCTTGCATGTTTCATTGTTCTTACCTCAAACAAAAGGCATCTTCAGTACAGTGGTGTTTGTGGCTATGGCAATCAACATTCAATAATTGGTGGGTTAATGGGACTTGTTTTGGTTGAGATAAGTATGTGTTAATTGTTGAAGTCTATTGGTGTGGTAACAAAGGGGAGAGAGAGAGAGACAGCAAACCCTAACATTTTTGCAGAGTACATATACCCGTATGCTATGTTACACGGACTCAGGTGCGGGTATCGGGTGCGGGTACGTATCTAAGAGTCAGACACCTCAAAACTAAAAATGAAGGATACGTGGATACGGATCCAAATTTGGATACGGATACGGGGATACGTCAAATAATTATTTCTTAAATATATATTTTTTATAAACATGAATTAAAAAGTTGACCCAATAATTTTTTTATATATAATTTATGGACCAAACATATCAATTAGCTACATAACAGCCCAGGGTATTAAAAGATTTGTTAACCAAAATTTTAATAGGCCCAAAGTTTAGTAGGCCCAAAATTTTACTTATCTGGTTCAGCCCAATTTTTTTTAAAAAAAAAAATTTATAAAAAGAATAAAATAGAGAGAAGAAATATAATAAATAAAGAATAAGAGAGAGAGAGAGAGAGGGGGGGGGGCAGATCAAAAGGCAGATCTGGAATAGAAGAGAAAGAGAGCGAGAGAGAAAGAGAGAGAGACGTGGCAGAGAAAGAGAGGGGCTTACAGTCGTGCTTGTCGAAGACGTAGACAAAGTCGAAGTCAAAGGGCGCTAGACGAAGTTGAAGTCCATGAAGACAAAGTCGAAGGACACAAGCAGGGGGATCGAAGTCGGCGACAGAGGGATCAATGTCTTGCCCTTTCGAAGTCGGCGACAGGTTCTCTCCTTACTCTCTTCTCTTTCGTTTCTTCTCTCGTATCCATTTGTACAGAGCCGTATCTCGGCCAGTATCCCGCACCCGTACCCTGTGTCGTGTCATGTCGACACAAGTACCTCCCAAAAAACGAAGAGTCCATGTAACGTAGCTCGTATGCATAATACATAGGTCCTGCTTGGCTATGAGAAAATAAAATAAGGGCATTTTAGTCCCAAAATCTAATTTAGTTTGTCATGTGCCAATCACATGACATGTTTCCATCCAAGTTTCTCCAACGGTTTACTAACGGAATTGGTCAAGTGTCACGAGATATAACATCAAGGAGGTAAAGTGTTGAGTTTTAAACTTTAGGGGGCAAAGTGAAAAACAATCATAGTTCAGTGGGTTTATTGTAATTTACCTTTAATTTAATCACAAAATTTTAGTTGTTATTTTAACAACAGAAAGCATACAATATAATATGTCCATTTAGAACAGATCAGATAATTTTCAACTGTTCATTATTTTATAAAGAATACTTCAGTTAAAAATGTTTTAGCAGTTTACTAACAATATTGTGTATGTCAGTCAAGGATTGTATTTCCTTTAGTATGCTGTGAAAAGACTTCGAGATGTTCACATGGAAACAAAAATGCATAATCAACATTGGTCACAGGTTGAAAAAGTAAGTTTATCATAATAAGAAGAAAGGTCCAAGCTCTATACTGACTTAACAGGTACAAGAGGGCACAAAAATTTACCACAATAGCCACAAGAATTGACAGCCGAACAAACCAAATCTGGCTGCCCCAGACTGCCACTAAGATTAAAACCATATAACTAGCAAAGAACCAGAGATCAAGTTCTGAGCACTTGGTTCTAAACTCAAAAAACATATTCTTTTTACATAAATTTTGTTTCCTTTCTATATACTCTCCATCAGAATAATAAATGGGGCATCACTTCCACAAACGTGCATTCTTTCCTCAGTCATACATTCATCGACCATGTGCTCACAATATTGCCATAGTCCATGAATGACATAACAGAGTGTCAGTGCTGGATTAGGCTACACAGAATAATATGGAGGAAGGAGAAATGATAAAGAAGACAGTATATGTTGATTCGCCGTTGACAGATTCCCTTAGCACAACTACATTTCTATGGAAAAGTTCACTTCCTGCTGATCCAGTGACAGACCATAAGTACTCTGTCCCAAGCAACTATCACCATGAAGCATGCTTCCTTACATAAAGTCTTGGGTACAAAGATGCGATAAAAAAGGGAGGCTAACAAGATCTCCAGTCAAACAGCAATTTACATCTTGAACCCCAGGACAGAAAGCCAAAAACATCTCAATATGCTCAGAAATTAGAAGCCTTTGGGTAGAGATGTTTCAACAAATAAAGGAAATTATTTCAGCACAAGAATGCTAACACATTATACTGAAGATCAGTACTGCCACCCACTAAATTATGAGGCATATTAATCAGATGCCATTTATCCCTAAAATCTGCAGTAAGGGTGTTAATTAAACTACATGGCAGATCTCCAACACTTAAATCCCACAATTCATCCTTAATCAGGACGACAATTTTGCATCAGCTTGTCATTATCTACTGATACAAGGGGCCACCATGAATTATTTTAACTGCATGAATCTGTCGGTCACATTGTTTGTGTTTATTTTTGTGAGTCCATTTATTACAAGGATCAGCCATCAAACATGCCTTCAATAAAAGCACAGTTCCCAGCAAAACAAATCAATAGAAACTTTTGATTTCAAAGAAAACTAGGGGGAAACAAACAAGTTACATTTTTATTTCATTTTTTCATTTGGCAACCTTATGTTTTAGCCAAAAAGTCAAAAAGTTACTATAAGTTGTCACATCACTTTCTCTACTGTTCTGCACATCTTTTCGTAAAAAACCAAAAACGTTACTAAAATAGCATATTTCCAAACAAGGCCTAAATCATACTAAAATTTAAAAACACAGGTTTCTTTTGATTTGGAGGACTACTTTTGGATTTCTGAAAGGATTAAAGCACTTGTTGGCGATGTGACGCAAGATCAGGACCACATCTGCAAAAGACCCTATTTTTGGATCACCCTCAGAGAACTTTATTTCTTGTTTTTAATTATATCGTTGATTTTTGGTTCATGTGACAAAGTATTTTGCATATTTTAATGAATACCCCCAACTTCAAAATGTATTAGCTATTGTTCTTAAACAGTCCAGTCAAATGTCTTAATCACAACATGACCAAGCAATCTCCAAACACCAGTGTTAAGAGTTTCCACATTCACAAACTAACTTCCTAAACCTTACAAAAGTCTTCACCCTAACCCCAAACCTCCCCCCACCCAAAAAACAATAAATAAATAAACAAAATCTGAAATATATATGTAGACAAACAAGGAAAATTAAGATGCCAAGGGAGTTAAACTTTTAAAATAAAGAAATAGCTATGCATACATGGCCTTGGTCAAAATTCTTTCCCAAGACAAAAAATAAGCAAAGGCCTCAAAGGAATAGGGAGGTCAAACAAAGGAAAAGTGTGACCTTTTCGAATGCGGCCCATGGTGTTCTCATGAGCCAAAAGTATAGCATCAGGATTGCTTTTCTGAACGACTGATAGACCTACACCAAACCATCAAACAAAAGATCATAGTCAATTTAGCACCAGTTAGGTAAAACAGCACGTAAATCCAAATGTTTTAGAAGAGAAAATCCAATAAATAAAAGAAAATATATAGTAATTAGGTTGTAGGTAATAAAATTTCTACGAGGGAGAAAAAAGAAAATTTCATATACAACAAATTAGACATCAAACCACAAGAAAAGTATATTCCTATCGATGCGTATTTTTAATAGAAACCAATGAAGTCAAGGAGCATTTAACCAAAAAATAACATGACATGCAAGACTTTGTAGATGCCTGAATTTGATTGACCATACATGGCTATCAAGATCATATTCTTCACTAAGCACTAAACCTTGGTCTCAATATCACATTTACTTTCTAGTCATGGTTGTCAACTTGCTAGCGTAACTGTAACAACCCAAATTTTTAATTATTCTGTAGAATTTATACTAATATTATTTAATCTAAGTTCGAAAAATATATAATTTATTATATATTATTACGTGTAATTTTGTAAAATAATATAATTATTAAAAGTTTAGGGATCAAAATATAAATAATAATAATATAGATAATATAAATAATAATAATAATGGGTGTGGTATTAAAATAAATAATTAATTTTCTGTTAGTATAAGATAAAGTGCAATTTAATTAAGAATTATTTTATTTATATAATTATATTAAGATATTGGGTCAAAGGGTAATTATCTAAAATATTTATTAAACGATAAGATTAAATCTACGTAATTAATGAATTGAATCCGGAGTGAGACGCGTGGCTGGACACCTGTTGGCTCGGGATTGGGTTTTCGTCGTATATATAGAGAAGACTGATCAACTTGGAGAAGAAGAAACAGAAAAGAAAAGAAAAAAGAAAAGAAAGGAAAGAAAAGAGAGGGAAGAAGAAAAGAATAGTGGAAGGTGAAAGGGTCTTTAGCAGTAGAAAGAAAGAGTAAGGTATTAAAGTTAAGGTGAGTTATATTATACCTTGAGTTACCAAAATGTATTTTACGTATGTTTTAACTTACCAAAATCTATTTTATATACGTATGTTTTATTAGTATATTAATAAAAGGTATATTTTATAAAGGTTTCAATTACGTGGTTTATCTTCTGAACTCTATTTTCTTAAAAAAAAACCCATGGATATGTTTGTTTATATTTTAAAGAATATTTGGTTATGACCTTATAAAGAATTATGTTTTGTAAGTACCACCACGGGAGTCCCATGCCTTGGAGGACTTAAATAATCATTGACTTCTGTTTGGTTACTTCGTGGCCAATCTGCACGTGGCCCTCGCCCAGGGGTAACAATAATGTGGCTTATGTTCATGTGGCCCTCGCCCAGGGGTAACAATACTGTGGCTTATATTCACATGGCCCTTGCCTGGGGGTAACAATACCATGGCTACTTGTGCGCCAGATGTTGACCTTTATGGTTGTCGGTACCGTGGTTGTGGTTACATAACTTCTGTATTTCAGTTCTGCTACTTAAATGATTTGGTTACCAATAAAAGATTATTCGTTCTGATGAAGCATAATCTCAGTTTTATTACTTAAAGAATTATTTGTCAAATGATTTCTGCTACTCAAATGATCTGTTTATGTAAATGTTTTGGCCTAACTAACGATCCATGGTTATTTTGTGTCCCTTATACTATTGGTATAATATTTCTCACTCTGCCATGTGCTTATAGTTTTTACCAATTTTCAGGAAACATACAATTCAGAAATAGCTTCTGGAAAGTCTTAGATACGGGGCTGCGGAATAGACACACACAGTGTTTTTATGATATTTTATATGTAAATATCGGCCTTTTTGGTCAATAAATTTTGTAATAAAAATAGAAGCTCCAGTGATTATTTTGATACCCTTATGAAAATATTACTTCCGCTTGCATTTATTTATTGTTTATGAATTGGCCGGAGGTAACCTTAGTTACTGGCCTATCACGATACTTAACCCTTGGGTACGGGGAGCGGGTCGTGACAAATGGTATCAGAGCAATGGTTTATAAAAAATAAAAAAAAAACATCATTGGAGCATAGGACACATGCACATTTAAGAAGTAGGATAACGGGTAATTAGTACCGAATTATATATTTTATTCGTCGATTTAATTATATATGATTATATCCATATAATAATTTTTTTTTAGTGTACCTAATTTGTGAAAGATATTAGATATAATTTATATTTGTTATAGTAAAAGAAGAACAAGAAAAAGAAGGATGTCGGGTTTAAACATCTACCAAAATTATAATATAATTAAATCCATATAATTTTCAGTTCAGTATTGAAAAAAAAAAATTATTTTGATGTTCTTGTTTAAAAACAAGTGGGTTCAAATTATAATAATACTAATTTTGAAATTATTTCCCATCAATGAAAAGTTCATTTCAAAATTTTCAATTATTGCATATAATTCTGTCATTATGTTCTCATTTTTATTTATTTTATCATAAACAAAACGAATGAAAAGTTTTTCAAATCACCCATTATTTTTCATTTTGGCCCAAACTAATTTTTAACAACTAGACAGCGAGTCATTTTTGGTAAAATTTTTTTTTTGAGGTCCTATTTTTCTATCAGATTAATCATTTAATATATATTTATCAGAGTGCACAGCGGATAGCTTACACATGGCAAATTTCGAGGACGAAATTTTAAAAAGGAGGGAAGATTGTAACAACCCAAATTTTTAATTATTCTGTAGAATTTATACTAATATTATTTAATCTAAGTTCGGAAAATATATAATTTATTATATATTATTACGTGTAATTTTGTAAAATAATATAATTATTAAAAGTTTAGGGATCAAAACATAAATAATAATATAGATAAACTATATATTATTACGTGTAATTTTGTAAAATAATATAATTATTAAAAGTTTAGGGATCAAAATATAAATAATAATAATATAGATAATATAAATAATAATAATAATGGGTGTGGTATTAAAATAAATAATTAATTTTCTGTTAGTATAAGATAAAGTGCAATTTAATTAAGAATTATTTTATTTATATAATTATATTAAGATATTGGGTCAAAGGGTAATTATCTAAAATATTTATTAAACAATAAGATCAAATCTACGTAATTAATGAATTGAATTCGGAGTGAGACGCGTGGCTAGACACCTGTTGGCTCGGGATTGGGTTTTCGTTCGTATATATAGAGAAGACTGATCAACCTGGAGAAGAAGAAACAGAAAAGAAAAGAAAGGAAAGAAAAGAGAGAGAAGAAGGAAAGAATAGTGGAAGGTGAAAGGGTCTTTAGCAGTAGAAAGAAAGAGTAAGGTATTAAAGTTAAGGTGAGTTATATTATACCTTGAGTTACCAAAATGTATTTTACGTATGTTTTAACTTACCAAAATCTATTTTATATACGTATGTTTTATTAGTATATTAATAAAAGGTATGTTTTATAAAGGTTTCAATTACGTGGTTTATCTTCTGAACTCTATTTTCTTAAAAAGAAACCCATGGATATGTTTGTTTATATTTTAAAGAATATTTGGTTATGACGTTATAAAGAATTATGTTTTGTAAGTACCACCACGGGAGTCCCGTGCCTTGGGGGACTTAAATAATCATTGACTTCTGTTTGGTTACTTCGTGGCCAATCTGCACGTGGCCCTCGCCCAGGAGTAACAATACTGTGGCATATGTTCATGTGGCCCTCGCCCAGGGGTAACAATACTGTGACTTATGTTCATGTGGCCCTCGCCCAGGGATAACAATACTGTGGCTTATATTCACGTGGGCCTTGCCTGGGGGTAACAATACCATGGCTACTTGTGCGCCAAATGTTGACCTTTATGGTTGTTGGTACCGTGGTTGTGGTTACATAACTTCTGTATTTCAGTTCTGCTACTTAAATGATTTGGTTACTAATAAAAGATTATTCGTTCTGACGAAGCATAATCTCAGTTTTATTACTTAAAGAATTATTTATCAAATGATTTCTGCTACTCAAATGATCTGTTTATGTAAATGTTTTGGCCTAACTAACGATCCATGGTTATTTCGTGTCCCTTATACTCTTGGTATAATATTTCTCATTCTGCCATGTGCTTATAGTTTTTACCAATTTTCAGGAAACATAAAATTCAGAAATAGCTTTTGGAAAGTCTTAGATGCGGGGCTGCGGAATAGACACACACAGTGTTTTTATGATATTTTATATGTAAATATCGGCCTTTTTGGTCAATAAATTTTGTAATAAAAATAGAAGCTCCAGTGATTATTTTGGTACCCTTATGAAAATGTTACTTCCGCTTGCGTTTATTTATTGTTTATGAATTGGCCGGAGGTAACCTTAGTTACTGGCCATCACGATACTTAACCGTTGGGTACGGGGAGCGGGTCGTAACAGTAACAAACTGACACCATATGTCAGATGCACAAGTTTGTCTTTACTCTTTATTCTTTAATAATATCTATAATCTATATTGCACAAATGACGGAGAGTAATACCTTAAAACTGATAACTCAATATGTGCCTCTATGTTGTTACTGATAGGGGTGGCCATGGGCTCGGCCAGGTGTCACACATGGGCAATGCGGAAGCCTTGTCAAGATGGGCAAGTGTGTGTGGTGCTAGTTAACTCTCTCCACTAGCCCGCCAACGATGCTCGAAAGGTTTGCAAAGACAAGCAAACGCAATATTAGTTGAGTTGATGAGCCACAAGATTGGAGACAAGCCACAAAATAACAATCAACAAGCTAAAATTGAAGTAGCAACAATTGAAAGGCTATGCACAATGTCAAGGCGAAATGAACTTTTCATTACTTAAAAGAAGGCATTACAATAGTTGAACAATGCACAAAAGTGCTACAAAATTTGCCTTACCATAAACAAGGTTGGGGTACATTAAAGGCACAAGTGGTCTGGTTCAACACTTGGGTACCCCCTCCTTATATATAGGTTGATAAGCGCTTTTCTATTTGGCAAGAGGAAACATCCACTATGTTTGAGGAGTCATAATGGATTTTTAATAATTCTACAAAAATAGAAAAATTACAACTCTTAGACTCAAAACACCTTTAATATTAAGGTATTTACATAAAAATTTACAAGGCAAAAAGATTACATTTGACCCTCTAAAAGTTGGCCTAAAGTTGTTACTTGGTGGCTAGCTTGCTTCATGGCATGTCTTGGATTGTCTTGCACTTTGCCTTGGGCCATTGCTTGCACTTGCACCAACAACTTCTTAGGCATGTCTTTGGCTCTCCCAAAGGGCACAAATGTGTGTGGCATCAAGGTGTTGACCCTTGGATGGGCGCACCTTGACAGTCTCCCCCACTTGAACGATCGACGCCCTCGACGACTTGGCCCAATAAGCATCAATCTCGTCTTGAAAAGCCGACAAGTCTGCCTCCCGTTCCCAGCTGATTTCTTCATCTCCAAGGCCTTTCCATTTCACCAAGTATTGCCTTTGTTTCTTCTTGGAAACCATTTTCTCCCGATCGGCCAAGATAGATTCAATAGACCTTTTTCCTGCTTTAGCTGTGATGGTTTGGCGTTTCTGCTCATTTCGGGTTGGATCTTCCTTGTCTGGATAGTAAGGCTTCAAATAACTCACATGGAAAACTGGATGCACTTTCAACCAAGATGGAGCATCTATCTTGTAAGCACACTTGCCAATTCTCTTCAGAATGGTTACCGGTCCCTCATACTTGCACACTAGCCTTCTGTCTCTTCCCCTCATGAACTTGCGTTGCTCAGGGTTGAGTTTGACAAGAACTTGATCCCCAGCTTTAAACTCAAGTGGCCTCCTCTTTTTATCAGCCCATTTCTTCATTTTACTTGCTACTTTCTCAAGATAGGCACGAGTAATGTCATGGTTTCTCTTCCATTCCTTAGCAAATTGGTAAGCCCTTGGAGACTTTCCTTCATAAGGTCCATCCACTGTGTGGGGCAACAGTGGTTGCTGGCCATTCACTATCTCAAAAGCACTCTTGCCCGTAGAGCTACTCTTTTGAGAGTTGAAGCATAACTGTGCTACATCATGAAGTTGCACCCAATTCCGTTGATTAGCATTGACAAAGTGGCACAAATACTCCTCGAGCATACAGTTGAAGCGTTCAGTTTGCCCATCCATCTCCGGATGGTAGCTTGATGAAGTATTAAGTTGTGATCCAAGAAGCTTGAATAACTCCGTCCAAAAGTTGCCAACAAAACGCGTGTCTCGGTCACTAACAATACTTTTAGGCACACCCCAATATTTGACAATGTGCTTGAAGAAGAGTTGGGCAGTCTCCTCCGCTAAAATATACTTTGGGGCAGCAATAAAGGTAGCATATTTGGAGAATCGGTCCACAATATTTAAGATAGTCCCAATATCTCCCACTTTAGGCAATCCAGTGATGAAATCAAGTGATACACTTTCCCACGAACGTTTAGGCACGGGCAAAGGTTCAAGCAAGCCTGCTTTCTTCTTATGCTCAACCTTGTCTTGCTGGCAAGTGAGACAAGTGCGGACATATTCTTCCACATCATCACGCATTTGGGGCCAATAATATCCTTGTTTCACCAAGGCCAAAGTTCGCTCCCACCCCCGATGTCCTGCCCAAAGTGTATCATGGCACTCCCTAAGAAGTGTCTTCCTCAAGTCACCAGCCTTGGGTACAAATATGCGGTTGCCTGTTGTCATAAAAAGTCCATCTTGCACCCAAAATTGGGGAGTCTTGCCTATTTTGACAAGGTTCATAAGATTCTCTGCCATAGAATCCTTGTCTAGATGAGCCTTGATTTTCTCCTTGAGGCTGGTTGAAATGGAAGTTAAAGAACATACATGATGGCACACGGCAAGCTCCGCCTTCCTGCTTAGTGCATCAGCAACATGGTGTTAATTTTAGAAGAGAAAAGATTAGGGTATGAGTGGTTAAACATACCCTTTTATATTAAATCATAAACATAAGTTAAGGCCTAAATAAAGGCCCATTACAGGAAATAAAGAGACTAATGAGAATAAAATGGGAAATATCCTAACACATTCTAACACTCCCCCTCAAGCTGGTGCGAAGATATCTCTCATGCCCTAGCTTGTCGAGAATGTCACGGAACGGTTTAATCCCTAATCCTTTGGCAAGAACATCAGCCAATTGATCCACAGACCGCACGAAAGGTATACATATAGTGCTACTAGTAAGCTTTTCCTTGATAAAATGCCGATCAATCTCCACATGTTTGGTCCGACCATGCTGAACCGGATTGTGGGCTATATTAATGGCGGCCTTATTGTCACAGTATAGCCTCATAGAATCTGTCTGATGAATCCCCAAATCCCGCAATAATAATCGAATCCATAAAAGCTCACACACACCTTGAGCCATAGCTCTGAATTCGGCCTCTGCACTAGACCGCGCAACAACATTTTGTTTCTTGCTTCTCCAAGTAACTAGATTTCCGCCAACGAAGGTACAATAGCCAGAGGTGGATCTTCTATCAGTTACTGAGCCAGCCCAATCAGCATCTGTGTATGCCTCCACACTGAGATGACTATGCTTTAAGAAATAAAGACCCTTACCCGGAGAAGATTTCAAGTATCTCAGAATCCGCATAACCGCCTCTAAGTGAGTTGCACGTGGAGCATGCATAAACTGACTAACCATACTCACTGCAATAGCAATATCAGGCCGCGAATGGGATAAGTAAATAAGCTTACCCACTAGTCTCTGGTATCTCCCCCTGTCTACAGGCTCGCCTCCTTCATCCTCACTAAGCTTTAGTCCTGGTTCTAGTGGTGTATCACACGCTTTACTTCCAAGCATTCCAGTTTCTTTTAGCAAATCAAGCACATACTTTCGTTGACATATGAAGATACCATCTTTGGACCGAGCAACCTCAATGCCTAGAAAGTACTTCAGTTTGCCAAAGTCTTTGATTTCAAACTCATTAGCCAAATACTCCTTTAACCGAGGAACCTCCTCAACATCATCCCCTGTGAGTACAATATCATCTACATAGACAATGAGGGCTGTCATTTTACCATGTGAGGAGTGTTTCACAAACAAAGTATGATCAGCTTGACTTTGTTTGAAACCATATCTCAGCATAGCCTGAGTAAACCTCTCAAACCAAGCCTTAGGAGACTGCTTAAGGCCATAATGTGACTTGCGTAACCAGCACACCTTTCCTGTGGTTTTAACATCCTCAAAGCCAGGGGGAATGTCCATGTACACTTCTTCTACCAGATCTCCATAGAGGAAAGCACTTTTTAAATCAAATTGATGGAGAGGCCAGTCAAGATTAGAGGCAAGGGAGAGAAGGACTCTGACTGAATTCATCTTAGCAACCGGTGCAAATGTCTCCTGGTAGTCTACTCCATAAGTCTGAGTAAAAACCTTGGCCACCAACCTAGCCTTGTAACGTTCAATTGAACCATCGGCTTTGTGCTTTACAGTGTACACCCACTTACATCCAACAGGTCGTTTGCCCTTAGGTAACTCAGCCAATTCCCAAGTGCCATTTTTAGCAAGCGCTCTCATCTCCTCCATCATGGCATGCTTCCACTCAGGAGTAGAAAGAGCATCCTGAAAATTGGAAGGAAGACTCGCAGAAGAAACTTTAGACAAAAAAGCTTTATAGGAAGAAGACAGATTAGTATAGGAAACAAAATGAGAAATAGGATGTTGAGTACACGACCTAACCCCCTTCCTTTTAGCAATGGGAACATCTAGATCAGAAAGAATTAAGTTACCTGGAGGTTTACCAGAAGGAGAGGATTCTGGACACTCATCAGAAGAAGAAGATAGCAGTGGAGAATCTGAATTGGTTTCTTTCTCTTGTACCCAAGGAACTTTCTGTCTACCCTTGTCCCTGACATACACTTTGCCGTCTTTCACTGCAAATGGAAAGTCAACATTCTCAATAGTTGAATCATCAGTAATAATAGTCTCAGGAGTCGCAATAGTCTCAGGAGTCGCAATAACTGATGGTGATGGTAGTGATACAGGAGTCTCTTCACACCAAGGCTCTCCCTGAAGAGATGACGGGGGACACCGAGGAGGAGAGAAAATAAGACTGAGATTCAAAGAAAGACACATCCATAGAGACAAACCATTTGTGAGAGGGGGGATGATAACGCTTGTAGCCCTTTTGAGTAGCAGAGTAACCCAAGAAGACACACTGAAGAGATCGAGGATCCAACTTACTACGGGTAGGAGAATGATTATGAACAAAGCACACACACCCAAAGGTTTTGGGAGGAATGGAGAAGGCAACAGAAGCTTGGAAGCCGAACAAAACCTGAAGAGGAGTTTGTTTATGAAGAACCTGGGTAGGAAGCCAATTGATGAGGAATGCAGCAGTGAGAACCGCTTCCCCCCAATAGGACTGAGGAATGCGCATTTCAAAGGATAAACAACGCGCAATATCAAGAAGATGCCAGTTTTTATGCTCGGCAACACCATTCTGTTGAGGGGTATTGGTACAAGAAGTTTGATGAATAATACCATGAGTGGCAAAATAACTGGCAAGTCCAGAATCAATGTATTCCCCCCCCCATTATCAGAACGCAGAATTTTGACAACTGCCCCAAATTGAGTGCAAAGCATTTTATGAAAATTTTGAAACATAGAAAACACCTCACATTTGTCCTTCATAAGATACACCCAGGTGGTCCTAGAACAATCATCAATAAAGGTGACAAACCATCGTTGACCCTTTAAAGACACAAAACGAGAGGGGCCCCATACATCAGAATGAATCAAAGAAAAAGGAACTAAACTTTTATTAATAGAAGGAGCAAAAGAAACTCGGTGTTGTTTGCCAAGTTGACACGACTCACAATGAAACTCAGAAACATTATTTTTCAAAAAAACAGAGGGAAAAAGATGCTTAAGTAACAAAAAAGATGGATGCCCAAGACGGCGGTGCTACAGCCAGATGTCTTCCTTGGTAGATGGAAACTGAATAGATGAGTGAGCCAGCTTGTCTGCTTGATCCAAGATATAGAGACCATTCTCACTGCCAATCATCTTCCTTGTGATAAGGTCCTGAAACAGACAACGGTCAGGAAAAAAGGTCACACTACAATTTAAGTCCCGAGTAATACGACTCAAAGACAAAAGATTAACACTAAAATTGGGAACATGTAGGACAGAAGATAAAGGGAGAGAAGCAGTGGCATGAATTAAACCTTTCTCAGACACAGAAGAAATGGTACCATCAGCAATTTGAACTTTATCCTGCCCTGAAGAAGGGGTATATGCGGAGAACAAATCAGAAGAACCAAACATGTGGTCGGAAGCACTAGAATCGATAATCCAAGGTAACATTTGATGAGAGAGGAAAGCACTTGTAGAAGAAGCTAAGTTACCTGATTGGGCAATATCACCTGAAGAGGAACTAGAGGCTCGACGATCTAGCAAGTGGCGAAGAGCAACCTCCAACTCAGAAGTAGAAAACCCCGAGATATCAGCAGATGAATCAACTGGAGCTGTGGACTGTGGCTCAACTGTATCAGAATGATGGGCTTGGGCATTGGGCCCACGGCCTCGAGACTGTCCAGAGCGACCCCCTCGAGAACTAGAACAATCTCCACGACCTCCAGATGGTTGCCCATGCAACTTCTAACAGGTCTCACGGGTGTGGCGAGGGCGACGACAAAAATCACAAAAGAGAGTATCCTTCTCAGAAGGAGGGCGAGAACCACGATCACCATCTCAAGAGGGGGCAGAAACTAGGGCAGATCGATCAGAAGAGGCAGCCGGAAGCATAGCAGAACGACGACTCTCCTCATTCTGCACATAAGCAAACGCTTCTTGAAGAGAAGGAAGAGCATCCATACCAAGCACACGACTCCGAACAAGATCAAACTCCACATTCATACCTTCCAAAAACTTGAAGACCCGCACTTGTTCAACAAATTTCCGGTAACCAGCAGAATCTGTGGGACAAACAGGCTTGTAGTCCTGAAGATGATCAAGTCGCTTCTACCCATTGCTTAGGAAAGTAAAATACTGGAGAATAGTCATCTCACCCTGAACAGACCGGTCAATAGAGCGTCGTAACTCAAAAGTCTGTGAGAAATTACCTTTGCGGGAATACGTAGTGGCCACAACCTCCAAAATATCCTGTGCTGTGTCCATAGACAAGTATCCCTCACCAATCTCCGGAACCATAGAGTGTATCAACCAACCCATGATAAGAGAATTGGTAATCTCCCACTGATCATAACCTGTATCGGTGATACTGGGAGCTTGAACACGCCCATCAACATATCCCATCTTTCCTTTGCTCTTCAAAAATATAGTCAAACTCTGCGACCACGCTAGGTAGTTCTAACCATTAAAAAGAGAGGTAGTGATTTTCTGGCCAGGGTGGAGAGAATCGGTCATCGACGTAGTCAAAACAAGACTCGCGCCCTGTGTAGCAGGCTGCGAAGTAGTAGACTCACTAGTCAATTCGCCCATAATGACGTCGCGATGGAACCCTCACAAACACATCTAGAGTGAATCACAAACCCGAAAGATGGGAAAAAATAATAATGAATTTAAAATAAATTTAAGAGAACATTTTTTTTTTTTTTTATAGAAGACAGAGAGAGAGTAAGAAGAGGAGAACACAAACGCAGAGAGTAAGACGAAGGAGTTACATGTAGAGAAAGAGAAAGAGACCGAGAGAGATGTCGACAAGGACAGCCAAGAGAGAGATGCGTCGGTGCCTTCGACTGGAGTCGCGACTCCGACTGGGGCTGTCGGAACCCTAGGTGCCTTCGACTTGGGGCTGTCGGAGCCCTAGGTTATGCCTTCGTCTGGAGTCGTGACTCCAACTGGGGCTGTCGGAACCCTAGGTGCCGTCAACTGGGGCTGTAGGAACCCTAGGTGGCTTCGCCGGGGGCTTGCAGGCTAGGGTGGTGATGCCGTCGACTGGTGATGATACGGCTAGGGTTTGTTTGTTTTTTTTTTTTTTTTTTTTTTTTTTTTTTTTTTTTTTTTTTTTCCTTCTTCTAGTTCTGCTCTGATACCATGTTAATTTTAGAAGAGAAAAGATTAGGGTATGAGTGGTTAATCATACCCTTTTATATTAAATCATAAACATAAGTTAAGGCCTAAATAAAGGCCCATTACAGGAAATAAAGAGACTGAATGAGAATAAAATGGGAAATATCCTAACACATTCTAACACATGGTTGGTGGCACCAGGCCTTGTATTCTAAGGCAAAATCAAACTCTGCCAACTTCTCTTGCCACCGTGCTTGTCGTGCGCTTAGCTTGGGCTGTGTTAAGAAATGGCTAACCGCCGTGTTGTCAGTTTTCACAACAAACCGTGAGCCCAAGATGTAGTGCCTCCAAGTCCTCAAACAATACACTACTGCAAGCAACTCTTTCTCATGAGCTGGATATCTCTGCTCAGCATCATTGAGCTTTCTACTCTCATAAGCAATTGGGTGACCATCCTGCAAAAGAACACCACCCAAAGCGAAATCAGATGCATCAGTTTGTATCTCAAAAGCTTTACCTAAGTCTAGTAGAGCAAGAACAGGATCTCTTGACATAGCTTCTTTCAAGGCTTGAAAGGCTTGTTGGCACTCCTCTGCCCAAACATATGGCTTACCCTTCTTTAACAACTCTGTCAATGGGGAAGCTAGTCTTGAGTAGCCTTCAACAAACTTGCGATAATAATTAGCCAATCCAAGGAATGACCACAACTCTGAGACATTTGCAGGTGGCTGCCACTCTTGAATAGTCTTGACCTTCTCTTGGTCCATTCTGATGCATCCATGCTCAACAATGTGCCCTAGGAACTTAATCCTCTCTTGGGCAAAAGAACACTTCTCAGCTTGGTAAGGGCCTTCTGAAGATGCTCCACGTGCTCTTCTAAAGTGGAGCTATAGATTACAATGTCATCCAAATATACCACCACGAATTGATCCAAATGCTCTTGAAAAACTTCATTCATCATGGTGCAGAATGTTGCTGGGGAATTAGTCAAGCCGAATGGCATGACAAGAAACTCATAAGAGCCATAACGGGTAACACAAGTAGTTTTAGGCTCGTCTCCCTCGGCAATCCTTACTTGATAGTACCCTGATCGAAGATCTAGCTTAGTGAAATACCTCGCTTTGCTTAATTGATCAAACAAATCAGCAATAAGAGGAAGGGGATACTTGTTCTTGATGGTCATCTTGTTGAGTGCCCGATAATCCACACATAAGCGAAGACTACCATCATGCTTCTTCTGAAATAAGACAGGTGCACCGAATGGGGCCTTAGATGGCCTAATAAAGCCTGCTTCCAATAACTCCAGTAAGCTGCTTCCTTAACTCATTCAACTCAGGAATAGCCATTCTATATGGTGCACGAGCTGGTGGCTTTGCCCCAAGCACCAACTCGATAGCATGATCCACCCCTCGGCGTGGAGGCAACTCTTTAGGCAACTGTTTAGGCATAACATCTGCAAATTGCCTTAAGACCTTCTTGATTACGGCTGGAATAGGAGTAGATTCAAGAGCTTCATTCAACTTTAATGTTGCAACCCAAGTTTGTTCACCATGCCTAACACCCCTCTTGAGTTGCATCGCTAAGACAAACCGGTCACTGTTGTTGGTGGCCATAGCAGGAATGAGACATGGCTTATCCCCCATGACACACATACTATTAGAATAAGGCATGACTGCCGTCTTTGTGCTTCTCAAGAAATCCAACCCAAGGATGGCTTGGAAGTCATCCATGGGCACTGCAGTGAAATCTACTCTTCCTTCCCAAGTGCTGACCTTCAAATGAATAGATTTTGCAACCCCATAGATAGGCTGCGCTGCCGAGTTAACTGCCTTGATGCAGCTGCCATCCTTCTCTAAAGATAGCCCAAGTCTTTCAACTTCAAGTCCTCGCAACAAAGTTGTGGATGGCCCCGGTGTCAATCAACGCACGAAGGGGCTTCCCATTGAGTTTTACATCCACAAATATCAAACCTTTGTTGGATGACTTGCCCTTGTTCAACTTACCTAATGATTTCCCACTATACATGGGTTTCTTCCCTTTGCCTTCATCTTTAAACTCCACAAGTTGTTTGGGATCTGAATGCTTGCCCACTTTGCCACTCCTGGCATTCTTCTTAGGCCTCCCTGTAGAAGTCTTCTTCTCCATGGAATTCATCATGTGAAAGGCTCCCACTCTAGAGCCAGCTGCCTTAGAACCCTTGCCACTTCGCTTAGACCGCACGTCTTCTTCCTCGTTATCATCATCACTTGGTTGAGAGACATGGTCAGACACAGTTGCTAGAGCATTCAAGGCACGCTTTTGTGGACATTCAGATAACCGGTGTGGCCCATTGCATAAGAAACAAGAGATAGGACCCTTTGTTTTGCTTGTAGAGAATTGTTGAGGGGCTTTTGCCTTGTCACCATAGCTCTTCTGTTGCCATTGTCCTCCACCGGAATGGGTTTTGGATGTAGAAGTGTTGGCTCCCCCACTCTTGGGTTTGCCATGACCTTGGGACTTTTCACCTCCTCTACTCTTGCGCGGGGAACCACTATCCCGTTGCTTAGGTTCGGCGTAGTCCGTAAGGCATTCAGCTGCTGCTTGGGCATGGGCTAAATCTTGCACTCTTTGCCTTTGAAGTTCAACTTTAGCCCATGGCTTCAATCCCTCAAGAAAGAAGAAGAGCTTGTCTTTCTCTGACATATCTTTGATGTCCAGCATAAGCCCAGAGAATTCTTTCACATAATCTCTTATAGTGCCGGTGTGCTTGAGATCCCGCAAAGCATGCCGGGCATTATACTGAACATTTTCAGGGAAGAATTGGAGCTTAAGTTCATGCTTAAGTTGCTCCCAAGTCTCAATTGTGCATAAGCCTTGTTGTATCTCACCATGTTTAGTCCGCCACCATAACTTGGCATCACCGGACAAATACATTGTGGCCATAGAAAATCCTTGTCTCCTCAGCATCAGCTTTCACAGCTTTGAAATATTGCTCCATATCAAAAAGAAAGTTGTCTAACTCCTTGGCATCTCGGGCGCCACCGTAGGCACGGGGCTTGGCCACATGCGCCCTAGTGAATTCCATGCCGCCACTAGGTGCATTGCCAAAGGCACGGGTAAGAACACCAACCCGACCACTGAGGTCTTCAATCTCCAGCCTGAGTTCAGTGACAACATCCTCAAAATCATGCCCTTGAGTAGGGCCATGCGTTTGCTCAATATCATAAACCCATTGCTCAAGGGTGGCTAATGAAGCTGCCATGGCCTCCATGTTGTCCATACGCTGCTCCAAGAGCTCAATTCTCTCCCTTTGCGTGTGTTGACGGTTGCCAGTACCTCCATTTAGAAAGCCAATAATAGAGAAAGCCAAATAGACTGGGCTCTGATACCAATTGTCACACACCGGCAATGCAGAAGCCTTGTCAAGATAGGCAAGTGTGTGTGGCGCTAGTTAACTCTCTCCACTAGCCCGCCAATGATGCTCAAAAGGTTTGCAAAGACAAGCAAACACAATATTAGTTGAGGTGATGAGCCACAAGATTCGAGACAAGCCACAAAATAACAATCAACAAGCTAAAATTGAAGTAGCAACAATTGAAAGGCTAGTGCACAATGTCAAGGCGAAATGAACTTTTCATTACTCAAAAGAAGGCATTACAATAGTTGAATAATGCACAAAAGTGCTACAAAAGTTGCCTTACCAGTAAACAAGGTTAGGGTACATTAAAGGCACAAGTGGTCTGGTTCAACACTTGGGTACCCCCTCCTTATATATAGGTTGATAAGCGCTTTTCTATCTGGCAAGAGGAAACATCCACTATGTTTGAGGAGTCATAATGGATTTTTAATAATTCTACAAAAATAGAAAAATTACAACTCTTGGACTCAAAACACCTTTAATACTAAGGTATTTACATAAAAATTTACAAGGCAAAAAAATTACATTTGACCCTCTAAAAGTTGGCCTAAAGTTGGAACTTGGTGGCTAGCTTGCTTCATGGCATGTCTTGGATTGTCTTGCACTTTGCCTTGGGCCATTGCTTGCACTTGCACCAACAACTTCTTAGGCATGTCTTTGGCTCTCCCAAAAGGCACAAATGTGTGTGGCATCAAAGTGTTGACCCTTGGATGGGCGTACCTTGACACCAGGCCAGGTTCGGGTGGAGTCCATGCTAGATAATAATGAAATTTTCAGTAGCCCAAGGCTGGCCCAGCCCAACATCAATCCTAAATTATTAGCTATAGGCCTGACCCAAAAAATATACCAGGTCTAAGGTTGTCCACTCTAGACTGCGTAGTAAAAAATTAAAATTTCAAAAAAGATAAAACTTACTTGGTTGCCAAATGGTGTTGGTATCTTGTGTCAACTAACAAGTTTTGGGGTTTAAGCCTCACTACTCTATTCCTTGTACAACTGATACTATATATATTTTTCCCCTAAAGAAAAAGGAATAACAGAAGTATATCATATGTAAGCATATACATATGCATTTATCTTATGTACATATATGTATGACCAATGTGTATACATGAAATTTCTAGGGCCAAGCCTCAAGCACTCTTCCCATGCCTAGGGCCGGGACAGGATCGGCCTTAAAATGGCGCCAAGTCATACAAGCCTATATAGTAAGCCCACATCCATAAGTACAGGCCCTTGCAGGTCAATGGCCAACTCTAGTTGCCAAAACAATTCACAAAATGCATAGGAATACATGTTTTATAGCATTATTTGATGCATATTTGTTGCTTAATTTTACAACAAACACATTGTTCATATAAAAAATTGAGACAAGAAGATAATTAGAGATGAAGCACCTATAGATCAAAGTGCAACAATAAGTAAGCAGAAAAACACAACAGATTTGAGGAGCACTGAATCCAGCTTGTTAGAATGGAAAACAATTTAAAAAAATAATGATGTGCTAATGTACATGATTCAAAAAAGAAGCAATGATTTCATTGTTGCTGCTCATGGATTGGAAGATAACTCCATAAATATCTGACTTCCTTCTCTTCCTGCATTTCAACAGCACAGAGAAGGTATCTAAGAGGTGGCTCAACTATTAGGCCATTTAGGTTGTCGCCTAACGCCCACAAGAAATTTTTTTTAAATTATTATTGTCGAAGGACCCAACTTTTCAAAGGTTTAACTAGATAGGGTGTCATATTGATATTTAGTCTAAGGTCTCCAAAAACATTGAGTCGCTACGAGGTATCTTTCCTCCTTATTCTCTCCCTCATTAACATCAAGTTACTTTTCTTACTCAAAATTTATATGCCAGCACTGTCTTCATCTTTACCCTCTCATTACTTTTTCATAACATTACATATGCATATCCTTTTCTCTGTATTGGAGAATGGGGGATCAGCATGTTTGAATCCTGCGTGAACCGAAACATGTCTCCTTCCCCATAGATCAATCTTAGAAGTCTTCCTATTGATCCTGTCTGAGTAGTGTTTTCTATGACAAAATGATGTCAACATCCAAAGTCGTTTCCAGCTCACTAGTTTGAACATCCAGCTAAAAAACTTTGGTTGTAAAATCAGTAATAAAATAATATACATAGTATTTAAAATATATAGAAAGGAACAACGTAACTGTTGCTGAAACTTCAAATATTGTAATTAATTGATAGAGAGAACAAGAAAGATTCAAGTCAAACAACGCATATAATATTTAGCAAATTATCTTTAAATGGACTGAATTTCAGCACGGTTCAACTTATTGGCCAACCAAGGCAAGAATCCAGATGTCTCATCTCACTAGGGGCCTGGGGGTCTAGTCTCGGTGGGGTCTATTCGATGTTTTGACCTGATACAATATACATGACCAACCAAGAGGAAAGTTGTCTCATCTGAGATGTGATAATCTTGCAAACTGAGACCAAATCTACTTACCAAGATAGCCCAAGACAATCCAACAAAATAAAGGAAGGCTTTAAAGTCAGGAAGTAAAACTTTCCGCTACCAAAAAACACTCCCAGGGAGCGTCAGTATAGTTCTCAAGTATCTTCATTTCAGAAATTAGGGCTTGAATTATTTATTTGAAGCTTGTAGTCTTGTAGAAGTAATTTTGATGGTTTCCAAAGTGGGGGATGCTAAAGATGAGAAATGGATGATGACTATTTCTTGGACCTCGTTTTATACATATATCAAAAGGTTAATATATTCATCAATTGCATTGGATTTCGTCATCCTAGTGATGCGTAAATCACAGTAGCTACCAAGATAGCACTTGCGTTGACCATTTAGACTATGATATAATGCACTGGTGCATTAGATTCAGTTTTTTTCTCTTTCATATGGCTCTGTTGTCTCCTTAATATTCAATTTTGTTAAAGATCTTTACAAGCTTTCAAACTGCTACTGTGAGTTGTGGTATTGTTTCATCATGCCAGAAATAGGGATCGAAGATAGACATTATTAGGTCGTCACGTTGCTGGCCTAGACCTTGTCTAAAAGACTGAAAACACTGATCCAAAGAGTCTCATGGTCAAATCATCCATAGCAAGGGCCACTTCTGAGTTTTCACAGTTCAACCAACTATTCCCATCTCATTGCAAAATTCAACTGATACTTCTATAAATGAGTAGCCTACTATTGTTGTCAACAGATATCTGACTCTTTCTTTTTTTTTTTTGGATAAATCAACAGATATCTGTTATTCAAAAACATTTAACTGATGAATGTATGCTGAAGCAAAATCTGTTTGTTTCAGTTTGAATTCTGCAATAACTTACCATCAACGTGATCATGATGGTGATGGGTAACAAAGACTACCAACTTTCTCGGCAAAGCAGCAATTATTTCCTCGAGCTGATTGTATGCAATGAAATGTCACAAAAAGTGAGAAACAGATATAGTGAGAATTAATTTCAGTCTTAGTTAATGATGGATTAAATTATCAAATGTTAATCACGAAAAAAACACATGTCAAAATTGTAATAATAATATATTTTAGCCCGTTTCCTGCAGCATGATTGACAGTGCAGACCCATGTACAAGCAAGGTGCAATTCCATGAACAATATGAAGCCAAAACCATGACAAGTTGAGGGGAAAAGAAAGAAATAGTGTGTACGCGTCACGTAAGGAAGAAACTATTCTTTGAACAGGATTAATAAGCTTTTGGCAATCATTTCCATAAGCATGTAAAACAATAAAAAAACAAATTCAAATTAAAAAATATATCTATCAAAAAGATAACAGAAATGAAAAAGAAGATATCTTCTTAAGGAGGGGGGGGGGGGGAAGCTCTTTTTAGCTCTTGTGGACATTCTTCCATATTTTAACATGACATCTTGAAGTAGTCTGCTCTTGATGCCCCCATGTTGGGAAGGAGAACTGGGGGCACAGATAAGAAACGTATGCCTCAACAAATGACATTAGTATTCATCTTGAGCATAAGGATGTAGCTTTTGAAGTTTAAATGAACTTAAAATCACTTACTTGGCATATTGAGATTACAAAAAATCTAACTCAGCACTCTGAGTCTTCTGCCTAGGAGTCTAAAACTAAACCCTGATTATTGAGGTTTTAAGCTGCACACTCTGATGCAGGGTATCAACAAGGTTTTGATACATAACAGCCATAACTGGTTCTGAGGTTTAGTGAGCATTTCCATTGCAGTGAAACTTGAGCTTGTTATTGTAAACATAATTATCATGGTATCCAAAATAAATATCAGAAAGAATTATGAATACTACTCCAACACCTGTTACATGCCAAGGGTTAAGGTAGTAAGTTTTTTTGTCCTTGCCAAAGATGATTCCAAAAGAAGAAAGGCGTCAAAACTATTAGAACAATCTTCTGTGTAAATAACAAAACTAAACAACAAAAATAAATGACTTAACAGAATTATTCTTGTATCAGAAATCAGAACAGAAAAATGTCGATCAAGTCGAGTATATGACACTCTAGTCCTTAAGGCAAATTCGCCGCCATACAGGTGCTCATGGATTATTGGCGTCTACCTCCCAAGATACAATGATCACTCTCATAGATTGTAGTAGCACTACAAACAATCTGTCTTGCGAACCAGAACTGAGTTCTACACTCTCTAAATTTCTATAAACTAATAAGAAGAAACGATGTAGGAAAGAAAGAAAAAGGGGAAAGAAAAATGGATGAATGAATCTACTAGAAAAGGTCTGTCTTTGTAGGCATTGTGGTACCAGTTCGGAAGGGCAGAAAACCCCTCCAAACAGGTGTGAATTTGAACCCCCGGAAAAGATAAAGGAAGGTGATCGAAGAGGCACTGGTTTAGACAAAAAATTTGAATCAATTTGTTTGGAAATTTAAATTTTTCCACAAGAATTTGAAAAAATTCAAACAAATTTTGTCCAAAAAATTAAAGGTAGGACCCAACCCACAACACGCATCCGCTTCTAGCTCGGCCAGCCGGCCGGAGGCGGCGCACACGCGTGTGGTGGGTTTGGGTCAAACCCATTTTATCCATAACTCTCCTCCTTACAAAACTTGGGTGCCCCTTGGGGCCATCCCAAGTATGTCAACCTAGAGCTTATATACTCATACAAGTTCTCTTGTTGTTTCTATGTAGGACAACCAAAACAAGGTAACCCATATTTGACTCTTCAACTTCCCATTTCACGAAACTGAAAACGACGTCAATTTCTTATTCACCCATAAATGGTTTTGACGAATCGTCTTCACCGTGTGACTTACCATGCGACAAGGAACACGTCACCACTTCAACCCACCTCAAAAGACGTGTGGGCCCCACTTAAATTTGGGCTCAAAGCTAACCTAAAATAAGCCTATAAAATCAAAATTTCCAACAATCCCCCACATGAATTGAATTGACAGGAGAAAAAATGCAACAACATGATATTTCGAAAGAAGAGTATAGAAATCGGAGATATTCTGCAAAAGATAGCTAGCTTTTGGCTTTGAACCTTCCCTTGTGAGACATTATTGGATTTACTAGCTAATCAGTGAACATGATGTCTTGAACTGTTTAGCCATTTGTATAAATCAAGACAATAGAGCTCACACGGCATATTTCCAGACACAGTTTGGTTCTCACGATTGTGTCCATTTTGGCCCTAAATAACCTGGTACTTCATGAGTGCTCTAGAGAATTGTAGCCCTTACAAAACTCATAGAACCGGCCCAGTTCACACTTATATAGGTGATTCTTATGAAGAGTATCCTGCCATACTCCACTAGGTATTCCTAGATATAAAAATCATTAAAAGCATTGCTTATCCTAACATGCCGCAGGCATCACTATTTCATCATAGAAATGGGTAGGAGATTGACTCCCTAGTGATCCTTATAAGTCATACACAACTCAAGTTGTCCCTTTGAACCTAAATCTTGGGATCTCCAGTCAATTAGGTTGGATTGCCGTTGTGGTAACTCTTATTTAATAAGCTCAAGTCCCATTCCCCTCGATGAATTCTCAACTAACTCTCTTTCTAACCCTTTGGTTAGTAGATCCACTATGTTGTCTTTAGAATTCACATATTAAATGGAAATAATTCCATTAGAGAGTAGTTGTCTCACGAAGTTATGTTGACGACGAATGTGCCGTGACTTACCGTTATACATATGACTCTGTGCCTATTGCTGATTGACTATCATAATGTATTTATATAGCAGGCACAAGTTTCGGCCACATTGGAATATCTTCAAGAAAATAACGAAGCCATTCAGCTTCTTCTTCAACTTTATCTGAAGCTATAAACTCTAACTCCATAGTAGACCTAGCGATGCAAGTCTCTTTAGAAGATTTCTAAGATACAGCCGCCCCATCAAGAGTAAAGACATACCCACTAGTGGATTTTAAGTCTCTAGTATCTGATATCCAGTTTGCACCACAGTATGCCTTCAAGTACCGCTAGATATCTAGTATAGTTTAACCCAATGTTACGAGTAAATCTGAGATATCTTAGAACCCTTATAATAGCTTTCTAGTGTTCTACTCCTGAATTACTCATATATCTACTTAATTTACTTAATGCATAAGCTATATCTAAGCGAGTGCAGTTCATCAAGTACATTAAGCTTCCAATAATTTGGACATACTCTAATTGAGAAATACTTTCATGTACATTCTTAAAAAGAAACAAATTAACATCTACAGGTGTTCTAGCAAGATGATTATCATCTTTGCTAAATTTGTCAAGTATTTTCTCAATGTAATGTGACTGTGACAAAGCAGATCCATCTGATGTTTTTGTAATTTTTATACCAAGAATTACATCAGCAATCCCCATGTCCTTCATGTCAAAATATTTATTCAACATTTTCTTGGTAGTTTTAATCATGTCATTATTGCTACCTATGATGAGCATATCATCAACATAAAAACATATTATAACATAACCTTTGTTCGTGTTCTTAACATAAACACATTTATCACATTCATTAATTCGAAATCCATTTGACATCATTGCCTTGTCAAATTTCTCATGCCATTACTTTGGTGCTTGTTTTAAACCGTATAATGATTTAACTAATTTGCACACTTTTTTTTCTTTCCTTGTAACAGAAAATCCTTATGGTTGTTCCATATAGATTTCTTCATTTAACTCATCATTTAAGAAAGTTGTTTTCACATTCATTTGATGAATTTCTAGATTGTACAAAAAAGCAATGGCAATTAGCATTCTAATAGATGTTATTCTAGTAATTAGTATGTGTCAAAGTAATCAAGACCTTCTTTTTGTCCACAAGTATTATCTTGTATTTATCAAATGATCCATCCGCTTTCATTTTCCTCTTGAAAATCCACTTATATCCAAGAGGTTCACAACCTGGTGGCAAATCCATCAGTTCCCATGTGTGATTTTGCAAGATGGATTCAACTTCACTAGTTACAGCTTCTTTCCATAAAGGAGCATCAGGACTAGACATAACTTCTTTAGAAGTTAAAGGCTTATTTTCTAACAAAAATGTCAAAAAATCTGGACAAAAAAATTTTGAGATTCTAGCACGTTTATTACACCTAGGTTCCTCTTTTTTATTTTGATCTATCTCTTGTCTCTGTACTTGATCTTGTTCTTGATCATGACTAGCAATAGCATCATAAGATCTTTTATTAGTGCTAGTCTCTTGTCCAGTTTTATTAGGAAACACATGTTCAAAGAACGATGCATTCCTAGATTCAATAATAGTATTCACATGTATTTCTAAATGTTTTGACTTATAAATCAAAAACCGATATGTACTACTATTCTTGGCATATCCGATGAATATGCAATCAACAGTTTTCGGACCTATCTTAGTCTTTTTAGGACTAGGAGTAGCCACTTATCCAAACACCCCCACCCCCACACTTTTAAGTATTTGTAGGATGGTACTCTCCCATGCCACATTTCATAAGGTGTTCGATTCACTTTCTTCCGAGGCACTTTATTAAGAATATAATTAGAAGAAAGCATAGCTTTCCCCCACAAGTTTTGAGGTAAACCAGAACTTATTAACATGGCATTCATCATTTCTTTTAAAAGTTGTGTTTTTTCTTTTAGCAATCCCATTTTGCTGAGGTGAGTAAGGAACGGTGGTTTGATGAATTATTCCATATTCTTTACAAAAATCACCAAAAGGTAATTCATATTTGCCACCCCCATCACTTCTTAACATTTTAATTTTCTTACCAAGTTGATTTTCAACTTCATTCTTATATTGAATGAAAGTTTCCAAAGTTTCATCTTTGGTTCGAATTAAATAAACATAACTATATCTAATATAGTCATCTATGAAAGTGATAAAAAAAAAAAAAAAAAAAAATTTCTCACCTCTAGTTTGAATTGATTTAAAATCACAAATGTCACTATGAATTAATTCAAGTGGTTCAGTACTTATTTCAATTGAATGAAAAGGAGTTTTAGTTAATTTTGCCTCAACACAAATTTCACATTTATGATTTGGATCAATTTTAAATTTAGGTAAACATTCCATATTAATTAATCTACGCAAAGATCCATAATTAACATGTCGTAATCTACCATGCCATAAATTTGAAAACTCAAGCAAGTAAGAAGAAGATGTATTTTTATTAATCATAGAAAATACAATAGTCCATTACATTCATTTTGAAAATGCCATCATTCATGTAACATTTCCCAACATACATCCCATTTTTGGCAAGTACAAATTTGTCACTCTCAAAAACTAACCTAAACCCATTTTGCTCAATAAAGATCCGGAAACAAGATTCTTGCGAATGTCCGGTACATGCAGCACATTTTTTAGGGTGAATTCCTTTCTAGATATCATCTTCAGAATAACCTTTCCCTGTCCTTCGACTTTAGAAGTCGAAGAGTTGCCCATGAACAGTTGTTCTCCATTATTCACCACAGAATAGGAAGAGAATATCTTTTTGTTGGCACAGATGTGACAAGTAACTCCAGTGTCCACCCACCATGCTTTGAGATTTTCGACAAGGTTGACCTTGGGGACAACGGCTGAAAGGTTTATGTCATCAACACCATTGGAGATTCGGTCCACTTCAGTGACATTGGCTCCTTTACCTTTGCACTTGCTACGGCAATCTTTGGCCCCGATATTCCTCTTTGTCACGGATGTAGCATTTGCCATTAAACTTGAATTTCTTGGTGTCCCCTCCCTTAGAGCCTTGTAAGGAACTTTCTCCAGTAAATTTTCGTTTCTTTGCTTTTGGTGCATGTTCCACCACAATAGCCTTTGACTCTATAAGATGCTTTCCAACCCTCTTCTCAGAAGTTCGGTTGTCTTTCTCAATTCTCAAACGCACAATCAATTCCTCTAAAGTCATTTCCTTGTGCTTGTATTTGAGATAGTTCTTGAATTCCTTCCAGTCTTGTGGTGACTTTTCAATTAAGGCAGCAACTTGGAAGGACACACTTAGTGAAATGCCTTCTTCATGGATGTCATGTAGAATGAGTTGGAGATCTTGAACTTGACTGATCACATTTTTTGAATCAAACATTACAAAATCCATAATGTGGGAGCCAGAAAAATATCCTAGCTATAGGGGTAAAATATCCTAAACAAAGAGGATCCATCCCCTATAAAAGGAAGGGGACCCCATACACAAGAGGTATGCCTCATTTTCCCTGCCACAAAGCACACACACTCTCTAAATCTTCATCTTCTCTCTTTGATCTATTTTGGCTAACTTTATCATCGGAGTGTCTCCGGCCGGCAACCTCGGTTAGGTGGCGCCGATCATGCTCATGCTTGCAGATCTACAGGAGCCAAGCTCATCTCTTCGTTGGATCTCTACAATCTATGTGAGAGGATTTTCCTGGTCTCACAATTGGCACCATCTGTGGGAAACGTCTGAGAATTCAATGAAGAGCAAAGCAAACTCCATTCCTAAGGAGCTCGGACCAGTGTACTATCTACAGCTAGGTCTTTGTCTTCTCCCTTTTTGATTATGTTTCTGAATATCATATATCGATATATGTATGTCTATGTCTCTATCTTTATGCTCACAGTTTTTGTCAAATAAATATTAATTTTGTTTAGGAAAGTTGAAAGCATAAGACGAAGGTAGTGGATCTATAATTGAGTCTAGATTTTCTCTCTCTAAAAATGGGTTTCACACTTTTTTTTGTGAGAACATCTTTTCGGCCTTACAAAAAGGGTTATCTGGCCAAACCCACCCTGGGACTTTATTTATTAAATTATTGTCTCACAAAAGTTGATTCTTGGAATATACGTACATGTGCATGTGCTAACAATTAACATGCATTAAAGAATTGTGTTGTGGTTCAATAAGCCGAATGGCCGACTCGCCCAACTTCAATTCGGCAACTTCAGTCATGCAGAACCAATTCAAGGATCAACAATTAGGTCTTGCTCTTCCTCGGACTTCTACACAGCAAATGGGTACATAATTTCCTCAGCTTCTCAGATCCTTCGTCACCGACACGGATTGAACGGCAAACAATCAATCGCCGAGTTCCAACCCCATCAACAACAACTCCGACCCAAACCCATCATTCTTCCTAGTCTGTTACCCCAGAAACTCACACAGCAAGAACAATCGGAGACGAGGATGAACCGGCTTCAAGAGCTTGGCAAACGGCTTAGACGACAACGAAGCCGATACTATATTTGTAATAACAAACAGTGCATGGTCAAAACAATTACGAGCTTGATTTTGGCATCTCTGACTTCAGCGTCGTCTTTGGCTTCAGTTCCGGCTCCGACTTAGTCCAAAACATACCTTAAGATTCGGCTATCACAACTATGCCTATTCGGCAACCACCAACGAACCAACTTAAGGCCCAACGACGACTCTTCAACTCGGCATATCATATTATAGACTGCGAAACAGAGGTAACCGAAGAGGTAAGAGGTAACTGAAGTTCCCTAGTAGTTGCAAAACGGACCAAATTTTAGAACACTAAAATTTTCAAAGTTGTCAAAATCAAGTTTTGATCATCCCAATGTGAAGCACTTATCGAGACGAATCCAATGCAACAAACCGCATCAAAATCAGTGCTAAAACGAAGCCGTATGGACCCGTCCAAATTTGCCCAGAAAATCCATTGCTTTGTCGAAGAAGAAGAACCAGCAAGCAAATGAGAAATCATCATGTACTTCACAGTTACGTTGCAATTGGTTGGTCTGAATCATTCATTCTATTTTAGTGAAATCTAAGCCATCTGGACTCCAATCACAATGATCCAATAGTCCTTTCCAACTATTTGACGCATTCTGGGCCCATCTGTACTGTCAAAATTTGCAAATTCAACTCAAAAAAATGTAGATTTTATTCAAAGAATTGAGCATCCTATTTTGTCTTGACTTCATTTCGATATCGCCATGGCACCGAACAGGGACACGGAATCCGTTTCAAATTGTTATTGGCCTACTCGGCAATTTTGGACCAAGTCAATTTTATTCCTTCCGAATAACAAATCTTATTCAAAAGCAATAGGGCAAATATACGTTGGATAAGAAACTCAACTTCAATAAATCGGCAATCTACTTTGATCTACTTTCAAAATCTACCCGGCGATTCTTTACAATGCCGCAATGATATGTTTTAATAATCTACCATTGGTGTACTTTTTTCCACTCTCCACTTATTTATGATTAACAAGTCAACGTCATTTGGTACAGGCAATCAATGACACTGGATGCATTATTCAAAATCCTTGCCATGTTGGAAAAGACAACTGGATTTGGAGTTGGCCAACTTAAGAAATTATTGTGTGCATTACAGCTACTATCATAGCCGAACAATCAAGTTCAAGTATATAATGTGCAAAATATATACATAAGGATCTGAGGTGGCAAAGTGGTTAAGTAATCAACTTTCCTCATATGGGCATGAGTTCAAATCTTGTAGGCAACAACTTTATTTATATTTTTTGCCAAGCCACCAAGCCGAGCCATCCAATGCAACATATATCAAAGAAATTATCCAGTGCTTCGTGGAGCCTAATTCTCCACCGATCTGAGCCGTCAGATCCATTTTGGCTAAAATTACGCCATCCGAAGTCCGATTCCAACAATCCAATAGTTGTTTTCAACTATTTGAAGCTTTCTGAACACATCCGTACGGTCTGATTTTACAAATTCCATACCAAACATTTATAGATGTTATATAAATGCCACATATCACAACTAAAATAACATTTTTGCCGCCGTACCTGGAGTTTGCTCAATGCCGAATTCAACTACTACATCTTATTTGGCGACTTTCTGCCTATCTCCCACAATCGGCTTAACACTCATCGCCGAACTCACCGAACAACTTACACTTACTCAGCGCTTTCAATTCGGCAACTTGGCAATTCAATCTCCATTCAGCCGTGTCAAAACCTACTGCGCAAAAACCTGTGTGTCATTCATACACCTGCAACGGGTCACTACTGTTCTCGGCAACCCATTGTCTCAGTCGAACTTTATGCCGTCCATTCCCAAGCAACCCAACTCAATTTTGCCGATTCACGAACTTGGTAGCGTCTACATTCACAGCTCAACTCCCGAGTAGTCCGGAATCACATTAGAGTCCAATTCTACAAATTGCGTGCCTTTCGCGCCTAATATTAGGATCAACGACCTGGAACGTTCAGGCATTACACGATTGCTCAACAGTCACATCATATCTGATTGGCATGCAATTTCAACAGCAGGATCGTGGGGCTAGGAAAAAATCCTCTGTCCTTCCTGCTCATTTATTTTGTTACCTTGGCCATTTATTGCCAGCTGGGACATCTCAGTCCATTTTCCGCTTTCCACTTGGGGCATATCAGCCGTTTATCATCTCGGCACCTCTGCTATGCATGCATACTCGACCCACTTTGTACAAGCATTACAAAGACAATTACTAGAATTACAAACTCCTGCTCCTTTTCACACAGCTCCAAGCAAGCGACAGTTTTGGGGCAATACACTCATACTACACATTCGGCTACGCACTCGGCAATTCTTCGCATATTTTTTGCGCACCATCATTGTTATAGCACTTTTTTGTGGCTGATATATCTGTATTATTTGGTACAGGCAATCATTGACACGGATTATTATCATTGCAATGTCTGCAATTGATCGCCTAACACCAACAAATGCCTTCATATTTTGGAGCTCTCCGTACTCGGCACATAGAAATATCTCTAGCTTGGCACGGAAGTCCATATTTTGAAGCAATTTTCGTACTCGACAATACATTACACCCTCACCCGGGGGTTATAATACCGCGGCTTACACCCTCACCCAGGGGTTATAATACCGCAGCCTACACCCTTGCCCGGGGGTTATAATACCGTGGCCCATCGTTACAGAGATTTTTGATGTAGAATTCATGAAATCGCTTATGATATGATTTGTTTAAAATTCATGTGATATAATTTCAGAGCAATCATACATTCATGCGTACATACATTCATACACGCATTCATACATGCATTTGTTCATTTGTTTTGTTCCCCGTATATATGTATCCACAATGCTTTTTCTAATATTTATTCAAGCAACATCGCTCGGCAATGTGATCCGGAAGTAGCATATGTTTATGACACGAACTCAGAACAAAAACTTCCGCTTCTTGTGTGAAAGAAAACGAAAGTTTTGGGGCTATTGTGGGAGCCAGAAAAATATCTTAGCTATAAGGGTAAAATGTCCTAAACAAAGAGGATCCATCCATCCCCTATAAAATGAGGGGATCCCATACACAAGAGATACGCCTCATTTTTCCTACCACAGAGCACACACACTCTTTAAATCTTCATCTTCTCTCTTTGATCTATTTTGGCTAACTTTATCATCAGAGTATCTCCAGCCGGCAACCCCGGTTGGGTGGCGCCGATCATGCTCATCCTTGCAGATCTACAAGAGCCAAGCTCATCTCTTCGTTGGATTTCTACAATCCATCTGAGAGGATTTTTCTAGTCTCACACATAAATTTGCCCACCACAAATTTCTTCGAGCCAGCATCTTCTGTTTTGTATTTTTTCTCCAATGACTCCCATAATTCCTTTGTCGTTTTGATAGGGCTATAAATGTTGTACAATGTATTATCAAGCCCATTCAAGATATAGTTGCGGCAAAGGAAATCCGTATGCTTCCAAACATTGACCGCAACAACCACTTGTCAGTCGGTTTCATCCTCTTTCAGAATAGAAGCATCCTCATAAAGGAAACAGGCCAGATTTAATGTAGTAAGATAGAACAATATTTTCTGCTACCATCTTTTAAAGTCAGTTTCTAAGAACTTTTTTGGTTTTTCTCTGTGATTCACCGGCACTGTCACAACAGCAGGAGGGATTGGGACAGTCACAACACCGGTTGGATTAGAGGTTTGAGCAATTTTAGTAGCCATCAAGGTTCTGAAAAGCGGTTGCGGTCGCCAGTAATGGTGGCGGTGGCGCGGTGTCGGTTGCGGGGTGTAAAGGCCGTAGCGTAACGGTAGCGTAACGGTTGCGGTAACCGGAACCATGAATTTTTTTATTTTCGCACAATTTGAAAAAAACTTATCGATACGCACATTTTTTTTCCATGATCATACTTATTGGGTTTTAAAATAAATATTGATCAATTTTTATAAATTTTTAAGTTTGATCTAATATATTTCATATTTTTAAATCACTATAAACTGAGTTTTTTACATTTTATTTTAATAATTAATGACTTTATATTATACAAAAAATCAATCACTAACTATTATATATAAGATAAATAATGACAAAAGTAAGAGAATAAATAAAAGCCTAAATATATATATATATATATTAATCAAACCAAATAGATAATAACCACACTTATTATTATTATTATTATTATTTTCAAACAATATATAGATAGACACACACAAACAAAATGGTTGAGTGATAACAGCTGAATAGAATAGCATAGGTCTTACAACTTCAACAAATTAATAGCATGTTCTTCATCTTCTCTATTCTCTCTCTCTATCTCTTGTTCCTCCATCTTCCCTCTTCTTTCTTTATCTCTTTTCCCCCATTTTCAACTCTTTTTTTTTTAATTTTTTTTAATGTTTTTTTGAAAGAAGCAATTCGGAACCATTACGTAACGGTGCATAACAGGCCGTTACGGCCGTTACGACCGCTATAGCAGCTGCTACGGCCGATACACCTGTGAATCTCAATCACACTACAAAAGTAGCCGTAACGGGTGGCGGTAACTACCACAAACGTTACGTGACAGTTGCGGCCGCTTTTTAAAACCTTGGTAGCCATGAATTCTAAATTATAAAACAGAATTATAATTAGAATTTTATACTACACAGAAAATTAAACCATAAAATATTGAATTTAATTCTGTAAAAAATAAAATAAACAAAATTATAACTTTTATTTCAAATTAATTTGAAAATAAACTTTTATTTAATCAAATTAATTCCACACAAATATTATTTCTGTAAAACTTCAAAATTAAAATGCCGAAACCACAATTTTAATTAATGAAAACCCAAAATATTATTTCTGACAATTCAAAATTAATTTATGAAAACTTCGCACAGAAAATAATTTATGTAAGAAAACCCAAAAAAAAAAATGCTTGAAAAAGAAATAAACGAAAAATTCTATATAAACAGAATAATTCAAATATGTCTTAAGATTATTGGAACAACCTTCTATGTAAATAACGAAATTGAAACAACAAAAATAAATGACTTATAGAATTATTCTCATATCGAAAATCAAAATAGAAAAATGTTGATCAAGTCAAGTGTGTGACACTCTGTCTTTAAGACAAATTCGCTGCCACACAAGTGCTCACGGATTATTGGTGCTTACCTCCCAGGATACAATGTTCACTCTCACAGATTGTAGTAGCACTACAAACAATCTATCTTATGAACTAGAACGAGTTTTGCACTCTCTAAATTTTTATAGACTAATATGAAGAAACGATGTAAGAAAGAAAGAAAAAGGGGAAAGAAAAATGGATGAATAAATCTGCTAGAAAAGGTCTCTATTTATAGGCATTATGGTACCTGTTCAGAAGGGCAGAATACCCCTCTGAATTGGTGTGAATTTGAACCCCCCGGAAAAAATGAAGGAAGGTGACCCTGGCATTGATCCAGACAGAAAATTTGAATTTCGAATTTTCAAATTTGTTTGGAAATTTAAATTTTCCCGCAAGAATTTGAAAAAATTCAAATGAATTTTGTCCAAAAAATTAAAGGTAGGACCCAACCCAACCCAACCTAACCCAACCCACACCACGCAGCCGTGCCCAGCCCGGCTTGGCCGGCCTGCCCACGACAAACGCGCGTGCGGTGGATTTGGGTCAAACCCACTTTGTCCATAACTCCACTCCTTACAAACCTTGGGATGCCCCTTAGGGCCCATCCCAAGTATATCAACCTAAAACTTATATACTCATACAAGTTCTCTTATTGTTTCTATTGGAGACAACCAAAACAAGGTAATCCACATTTGACTTTTCAACTTTCCATTTCACGAAACCAAAAACGATATCAACTTCTCATTCATCCATAAATGGTTTTGATGAACCATCTTCACCTGTGACTTGCCATGCGGCAAGGAACACATCACCACTTGAACCCACCTCAAAATAAGTGTGGGCCCCACTTAAATTTGGGCTCAAAGTTGGTCCAAAATAAACTTATAAAACCAAAATTTCCAACAAAAACCACATTGTAACAGTTCAAATTGATATTATACCTCCTTGTGGCATTCAAGCCGGCATCCTGGATCTACTATCAATGCATCTCCATGAGAAACGAAACTGCCATCTGTCAAGCCATCAGAAACACTCTCTGGTGAAAATACAACCAAGTTTGTAGTATGGAAGGGCTTTGCTGTTCTGCTTCCCATAGGTACAAGTTTAACACCAGGAGGGTATTCCTAAAAGATGCAAAATATATCATAGTTCTGTTACAAAACATTAATATAATACAAGTAGACAATGGTGGAAGTTTTTTAATTCACTAAAATGCAAGTGAAAAAAAATAACAGAAAAATCGCAGTAGTGGAACTCAATGCATTGATGTTTCAACCAAATCCTGAAAGTAAAGATGTAGAGCCTATTTCAAAGAGACTTGAATACACATCATGATGGGTATGAATCTAGCCACCAAAGTCATCCAAGGACCTAGTTAAATAACTAAGTTCTCAATTTTTCTTCTTAAATAGCATAGGGACAAAGGTAATAAACATCTAAATGTAACAGATTGCATTCAACAGGGGAACTTCACCGCTCGATATCCCAAACCTAGACCCATTGACATGACTAACATAGAATATAGATGCTTCACCTATTTCCAAATTGCCCTTGTTATGTATTTTGTACATGGCAAAAAAAGTACCAAAAACAAAAGATATAGAAATAATGGGAGCGAATTCCCATTATAAACCTTGTAATTAAGCTCAGTAACCAAGCTACAGATAAGTGTTTCAATAGTTTTTTTTAGCTCACATGTAATTCACTTCACTCGATTGAGTTCATTATTAGAGTGTAGTCTAGAAGGAATAGGCGTTGACCAGATGGGGCATTGCTCCCTCCAACGCGATTAATTTTTCATGTTTAATCAATATATTAACATCTTCATGTTTTCTACTTCATACCCACGCGCACACAGATTTGATAGTAGATCACTAGAGTCATTTTAGTGGTTACAATAAGTTTTGAGCTTATTTGAAATTTTTTTGCCAGGTTCTCAGTTTCCTAATGCCTATTTATTGATGGACTCAACTTCCTTTATTCTTTATGTAGCATGTACAACATACCCAAAAAGGGAAAAAACCTGGAAATTCAAGGTGGGAGGGATTTTCCACTTGGCAGATTGAAGTGAGTCATTTACAAGACCAATAACAACCAAAGGTCCTACACGATCACTACTTGGTTTCACTTCAAGAAGACAATTTAGGCAACTTTGGAGAGACATCCATTTACATAGCCCTGCATACATTATACAAAACATTAATCACATCTGCCTTGCAAAAGATGCTATAACAACAATAAAATGCTCGGGCTGTCAAGCATGAGAATGCAGCTCAAAAAGGTTCTTTCATAATCACATTAAGAAAGTATAATGATAATTTTGTAATCAAATCTAATCAGAAGGAAAGCAAAATTGCTGATTATAAAAAAGGCAAAATTAAAAAAATTGCTAAGGCAACAAAAAAAGAAAAGAAAAAAAAGGTGTACAGTCAACTACAAAATGTTTACACAATAAATCCTACAACAGTTGAGTTAACTACAAGTTTTTGTGTAACAAATCCTACATTCACTGCAACGTTTGAGCATGGTGCCCAATAATTCCAACTATTCAAGCACAACGTTAGATGTAAAAACTTTCCATGAGTGGCAAATCATCATAGGTGCCAATAATTTATTCCATGATATGTTAAGGCTAACCAAATGGCTGAGGTGATCATCAAATCAAATGAAAACGAAATGCATATGTGATATCTCTCTTCTATTTTCTGGTGTAATAAAAATCACCTACTTTTGTCTGTTGTTTAGAAAACTCTATATTGTGCATACCTAATTAGTTAATGTTAGGAGCTACGACTGGGATCGTTATAGCACATTAAACAAGATTAATTTTAGAAAAAATGTTGCATATCACAAAAACAGCATTCTCCTACTTCATAAACATATTATAATTGTGTGGATGGTCATAGGTGATTTGGGCAGACCATGTGCCCTTCTGGAAATCATGGTAGGCATTAAGATGGCGCAGGACCACCAAACATGGAAAGGGAGAAAGCTAATGCAGCTTTACAGTATAGTGAGAGTGACAGTGAGGGAGGAGAACCTCTGATATATGGAGGAGTTCTCATGAATGAGCTTGCTTGTCGCATATGAAGGAGAGACCCCCTCTTCATAGGAGAGTCGGAGACATAGGAGCCAGCTCACTCTAATGGGTTATGCTGAGTAGGTGTGATACATGGTACACCTTACTAGATAGCAGTGGATAGATCATAGGTGTGACACACTTTCCAAAGTATCACATGACTTGGTCTCTCTCATGCCTACAACTGGTCAAAATGTGGTCACCCTAAAGGGGTGAGGCAATCAACTCCAACGACCCCTCTAGCGCCAATCCACAATTCCCTGGTGATTCCTCATGGGATCTTGGGTTGCCCCATGACTGAGGCACCGACCTTGAGGGGGTCCCTAGGCCCTACTTCTGGCCTAGAGTGCCATTTCAGACTCGGAGCCTTTGACAAGGAGAGGCAAGGTGTATGGTGCCAAACAATAGTCACTGAGTGGTGGTGGTGAGCACCGAGTGGGGTGTCAAGGTAAGGTCCCCTAAGCAAGAGTGATGCCTTGAGACACAAGTACCTATAAGTTGTAAACCTAAATTTTTTTATAGAATATATTTATAAGAACGCATTTGGTATCGTTTTCGTTTTCTATTCTAAAAAACTAGAAATAAAAAATAAAAACGAAAAACTTGTTTGACAATTGTTTTTGGGAAAGTTATTGAAAAAAATAAATCCATTTTTAGGAAACACTTCCAAATTATTCCTTGCATTTGTTTGGGGTCTCCTTCCCTCTCACATTGGGAGTTTATTTGTAACTGTGATTATGATTGATTGATTCTACTTCATAAATTGAGATACATTAATAATAAATAAATAAATAGACCAGACATCCTATATAATCTCAAACACTAATCAAAAAAACCCAAGGTTTAGGGTCTAGGAAACTACAAAACCCAATAAATATCACAAACGTTAATCGCAGCAAACCTTGTAAATCTCCATTTTCAGGTCCCAATATTCCAACAACATACACAGTCTGAACAGGCAATCCCGGTCCAAATTCCGGTTCTTCCACACACTTCCAGAGCTTCCACTGAACCCCACTAGGTGTCCCAAAACCCACTTGCTCCAAAACCTACAATCACACCACCCACTGATCATAATATTCAAAAAGCATTTCATAAAATTCAATGGCAACTACAGTTCACACAAAAGCACTTGAGATCACAATTGAGTTCAGTAATACCTGGTTGACAGCCAAATTGAGATCAAATTTACTCAATTCAAGCCTCTCTGAACACGATTCTTCGCCTTCAACAACAATTCTCGGGTTCGACTCTCCTTCGAGTGGACTAAGTTTCGTGGAAGGCAAGTCCCAGAGATCGGAATCGATGAAGGAATCGTATTCATCGTGGTCGAATTTGGGAGGAGGAGATTGCTTTAGGAGAAGGAATTGGGAGTCGTTGGAAGGGTTTTTGATGATCAAAGCGAGCTTGTGAGTCGCCATGGAAATTGAGGAATGAAATTGATGAGGAGGTTGAAGAAGACGATCGAAGAGAGTGTTGTTGGGGTTATCATAGGTGGCGCATTGTGGAGGTAGTTGTACCAAACGATGGTGCCACTACTGTACCACAATTAGACCGGCCGAACAAGTACTGAATTTTATATTAGACGTTTAAATTACAGTTATTAGACGTTTGGAAATGCCAAATGAATGAATTGGAATTTTTTGAAACGGTAATACCTACTAAAATAAAAAAATAAACAAAAATATTCAGACTTTTTTCCATAATTTATTGGGCTTTTTAGTATGTTTGTCTCTCACCATCATCCAAACTGCCACCATCATCAAATGGTGTTTAACATGTACATCTTCTTACAACATCTTCATTAGAGTCCTTATCTTCCTTTTTTGATAAATTAAGAAATTGATTGTCAAAAAATCCCTCCCCAACAAATCTCCATGACAATATTTATATTCCTTAAATTTAGGATTGTTACAATCACTCCCTATTTATATTCCTTAAATTTAAGATTGTTACAATCACTTCTTATTTATAGAAAGTCACTGTAACTCATTTATATAAGATAAATTCTTATTTTATTTCATTAAAAGCGCGAATGAAAACTAAAAGGCACTGAAACATCATTTTTCAACCGAACATTTTTGTCCCTCTCTCAATGAATCTCTTTCACTGGTACATGTCGTTCTTCCTCGCCATCATCATCACCAATGGCAGTTTATGGTATCTATTTTCTCTGTGTTGTTGCCAATCTAAACCTTACTTCTTCACCAAATAGAAACCAAATATATACATGATGCTTTGGTTTTGGCGACGGTAATTTGAGGTGTTCTTGATTTGGGGATTGAATTGAATCATTTTTATTGTTTATGTCGTGAGCTGTGTGATTCTATGAATTTAAAATCTCAAATTAGAGTTTTTTATCAGGTAGATAATTAAGATTTGAATGAATGACCCACTTGTGATTGAAATAGGAATGGATAATCTGTTTTGTATACTGGTTTACTAAGAAATCTATAACTGTTTTATTTACTAGTTTATGGCACTTTGTGATTGAATATGAATGGATATTTTATGTATACAAGGGTTTTGAGAATTTGATTGCAATCAATTTTATTCCCGAGAAAATTAAAGAGGAATTTTTAAATTTATGAAAAAATCAATGGTTTAAAGAAATTAATATGAGAATCTGTTTATTTACTAGTTTATAGACTTTGTATTTGAATAAGAATATATATTTTATGTAAGAGTTGTTGATTAAGATAACGCTCTATTAATGCCTCGTGTATTTTTGAATTGGTAACTTTCAAATAATGAAGTGATCATTTTGGTCAACATTTTGTTTTTTTTTTTTTTTTGTTTCTTTTTTTCCTATTTCTTTTCTTGGTTTGGGACCTGCTTCATTGTTGCTAGGTTTGTACTAAAATCTTATTTGGTTTGTGTTGCTCAGTTTTGGTGGATTATGTAACACTACCCGGGGGGTGCCTACACACGTTGAACAATTTAGCCCCTCGATTTCTTCGATCTAGTCTTACGAGTGCAATGTGAAACATAGATGAGAGTTCAAATTGGACAACTTTTATAGAAAATCCATTTTATTGCAAAACCTTTGTTAGAAATGGACTGCGTCATCAGATTTCAGAGTCGCCACCTAATATTTTGGAAAAATTAAGAAAACCTGTGACTTATGCCAAGGCTACTGTTCGACGTAACCAATAATACTTGGCTCGGAACCTTAGGTATGAGAGGGAAGATCATCAATTGAGCACCCCCACTCATACGATCAAAAAATCAGCCTCTGCTAAACGATGATATGATTTTTATTAACTTCATATATTCATATTCCGATTTATTTAATAAATCCTAAAATTACTATGTGAAGCAAATAAATATAGACTGTGTCATTCATTTTAGAACGGCTTGATTTCATTATTTTGAAAATATTTTGAAAAGTGTACAAGACATTGAAAAATGAATTTTACAAACATGAAAATCAATTTTACTTCAAATTGAATAACACAACCTTCATCCACTGGCATGCATAGAGTTATATCAAACAAGCAAATAGCCACATGGTAGGATGCTAAACATCGTAAGAAAAACACACACGAGTGGGATGCTAAAGCACAAAAAACTTACATATTTACCGATGTGCCGCAAACAATTACAAAAACATACATGATCCTATATACAAGATTCTAATGCAATTCACTTATGAAGTGCAACTAAAGATCTGACTTTTCATATATGACATGTGAATCATCTCAAAAACATGAGGTAGCGCACAAAATCACACAATAATCTATTAAACCCACATATGCAAATTTAACTGAATCTTAAGGCATAAAACATGGATGCAAAGCATGGATATGATGACAAGAAAAAAATATACCGCATATGTACAAAATATGGAAAAGCAAATAAAAGAACGAGGATAGAAAGAAACGGGATGGGAAATTATTATAACATTAGAATATTATATATCCTAATAAAGAAGGAAAGGAATAAAAATATTACAACAAAAATGTCCTTACAAATCTCTCTAAAATTAAAAGAAAAACAAAAAAAAAAATAGAAAAACAGAAGCTTCAAGGGGCTTCAGAGACCATTGGAGATTGTTTTGCTTGATACCGGGTGACTATTGGGTTCTATCCAAAAGAAGTTGGTTAGTCGGCCAATCAAGCCAGACCAAGAACTCTATTTTGTTGTAACACCAGAAAAACAAACAGAAAATATGTAGGTGACTCATCTAACCACTTCCAGTTAGCTTACAACAGGTTATAATATGAAATCAAAGCAAGGAAAACAATATACAAAAAGAAATACAAGAAAATAAAAAGTGTGCAAAATTCACCTTTCAAGGAAATGATTTGATGTCTAAACTTTCTTTTGATCACCCTCAAGTTTAGGAAGTGTATTCTCAATTCTCAGTTTGAAAATTCGAAATTCTTACTGGAATAGTGTTTTTGGGTTGTTTAAAGTGTGTGTAGAAGAGTTGTTCAACTCTCTGTTTTTCTCTCTTTTAACAACATCCACTCTCTCTTTTGAATCAAAGCTCAAGAATTTGGCTCTCTGAAAATTTTTAGGATGGTTTTGATATATAAAAATATGGGATATCAGTGTATAGCAGTGTATATAGAAAATAGGAGTTTTTGGCCAACTTCTCTCTTTTCCTCTCTATCTCTCTTCTCTTAATTGATCATCTTTCCTCTCTTTTTTTTCATTCCTAACAATCTAATCCTTCTCTTTATAAGCAATGATGGAATGCTAAGTCAATGAGAGGGTGGGAGACAAGAATGATGGGTTGACAAGGATAAAGACTTTGGATGCTCCTTTGGTGGAAGAGATAAACACCCTTTTGACAATGGAAGCTACTGGAGGACAATCGAAGGTGAGTAGGTATGCATCTCATGTATGAATGTATCAAGAAAAGTCTGAAATGGCATAACCCACATGCTTTCAACAAGAATTCTATCAAAACTGCCTTGCTTCTAGGCAAATTAGTCGGCTGGCCAATTTCTTGGTTGGCTGGCCAATAACTTGGCTAGTTAATTGGTCAGCCGAGCAAAATATTGGTCGTAGCCTGACTATTTTGCACGAAACAGGATTTTTTGACAGAATTATCATCCTTTCCTCCTATTTCCATACTATTCTTTTCTCAATTTCCTCAGAAAATGCTTTATTTTGAAGTTTAAAAGAAGCCTCGGAACCCTACAGAAATACTCGGAACAAAGCGCAAAAAGAAAGTTTTGAAAGAGAGTTATGAACGGGACTTGAACAAAATAGGCTTAAGTTTGGAAACGAAGCACAAATTTCATCTTTCTTATTGAGGATTATGTGAGAAACACATTCTTGTTTTCATTATCGGGTAATCAAAAGAAAACACCAAAATTTTAGGGCCGATTATAATGAGGTGTCTACAGTTGCCCATCTTTGACAAAACTTGAAGTCATTCTTGACATAAGTGAATGTCAAAGCCTGAAGACGACCCTTTTGACAAGGCCGTAAGACTTAGGAAAACAAACAAGATGCAAATACAGTTGGTTAAACCTGAAGGTTGCCTACATATCCCCTTGCAAGGAATCAAACTAGCGTAGTTTAAGGGCAAAATGCAAATGATATGCTTAAAACATAATTGAAAGTTGGACTTACACGCTGTACGAAGCCATTTTTTTTCCTTTCAAAAGTTTATGAATTATGCAATGCAATGCAACAGGTAATATACGAAGCAAGCCTCGTGCAAATAATATGAAGCATAACAAAGAGTACAATCTAAACACACTCATATGAGAGAAGGAAATGTAGTGTTAGCCATAAACCCAAAAATAGAGGTATTAACCAATGAATAGTTTTAACCATCAAGCCAAAACAGGGAAGGTATTAATCGATAGATAGTTTTAACCAACAATCCAATAAAAGAGAGATATTAACCGATGGTGGTTTTAACCGACAACCCAAAAAAGGGATAGTATCTTCATCCCAAAGAGAGGCCCGTATTAACCTAGTGGTTTAACCATTAACCCAGTGGTTTTAACCATTAACCGAAGAAAGGCGATAGTATTAACTGATGAAAAGGTTGTAATCAGATGTTGATGTGAATTGATTGTAGCCAAGTGATGCAATAGTGTGATAATCATAACCATGCATAACAAATGTAATAGACAGTGCAAGTGTGATGGTGAATGTAAAAACATGTAGGGGCAACGTAAGACATACACTATGCAATGTGATACGATGGATGCACAATAAAGGAATACACAAAATGATTTTTTTTTTTTCTTTTCTGTTTTCAAAATTTTCTCTTTTTTGGTTTTTATTTTTATTTTTTTTTTGAAAAATTTATTTGTATCTTTTTTTTTTTTTTTGATTTATTTTTGAATTTTTTTGTTTTTGATTTTTATATACATACCCCCCACCCACACACACACACACACATATATATATATATATATATATATGTATATGTATGTACACAAACAATATACAAAATACGTATTACATATTGTAGCGAAAATATGTATATGTATGTACACAAACAATATACAAAATACGTATTACATATTGTAGCTTGACTTTTTCGCGCTCCTTTCGGAAAGGTGAATAAGCCCTATAGTGTCGGACTCTTGTGGTTTTGACTTTGATTTCACAGGTGCAATGTGAAACAATGAAAACGCAAAAGAGTCCAAATCTGGCAATTCTTTTGGAAAATCGATGTTTTGAATCAAATGTCAAACATGGAATGCTTTGCCAGATTTATAAAATCACCACCTAAATATTTTGTTTTGGGAAATTTAGGAAACCCGTGACTCATGTCGAAGGCCATTAGTCCGTCATCACCAAAGTGTCTCAGCTCGAGAACTTAGGTACAAGAGGGGAAGGCCATGAATTGAACACCCCACTCACCCGATCAAAAATCGGCCTCTACTAATCATGATGTGAATCTTAGTTACATTATATACTCTTGTTCCAATTATTAGGTTAACTTTACTATATGATGCATACAAGTATAGACTAATTTTGCAAGCATTGGAACACTTGATTCATGTTTGTTTTGAAAAAGTGTTTTGAATATGTACCACTTGAAAAAATGATTGCATATGAACATTATTCAAATTATTCAAATTCAAGCAAATAGCCTTCATCCACAGACATTCAAGCAGTTTATCAATTAAGCATTTAGCCTCATGGCAAGCATGCTAAACATGGCAATAATCACACTCATGCAACGCGCTAAAGAAAATAAAAGCTTACCTTGTACTCCAAGCCAAAAAAAGAGAAACTAGTTAGAAAAATGCATGATTCTTATGCAACATGTCTAATGCGACACATGTGATATGCAATTACTAGGCTCGGTTACTAATTTGACATATGGATCAATAGCATGCGGTCTAAGCACGTATTCAAAGAAGTATAAGTAATAACAATGTGAGTTAAAATGATGAACTGAGCTTTAATGCATGTAATACGAGTGGATGCAAACATGAAGTATGTTAAACAAAATGTGATGCCCTAAATTAACCATCATAAGGTAGTAAATAAAATAGAGAAAGGCGTGGGGTTAGAATCCTCAGGCAGGAGGGTCCGAATCAATGTCCGATAGTCTAAATTAAACTAATTATTACAAAACCAAATGAATTAATAAGTAACTAAATAATAAGCTACAAATCCGAAGATGCACAATGCTCGCATGCGCAGCGTCCAGAAGCTACTCTGTCTGCCTAGATTATTCTGTTTCACCTTCAGCCACTACTCTCTGTTTCTACACAACACATTACCTTACCGTTCATTGATGCCCAGCTGGCCCTCACTGACATCCGGCCGGGCCTAAGGAAGGCCGACCGTGGCTCAGTTTCATGTAATTCCGTTCGATACTCTGAAGTGAAAACAGTGCAGACAAAGTGTTCTGGACTCTGTTTGTCCCTTTCTCACTTCTCTATCATGGCAAAGCCTCGAGAGAAGGTTGAAATTGATTCCAAAACCAACAATGAGCAAATTGATTGCTTGATAATCTCGGATACAATTTTGGACAAAAATCAATGAAATGCAATGAATATGACCACCCCTCCCTCTTGTCATGGAGTGAACTCAAAGAGGGTGGTAGAGACGCTTCAAGAATCATCAAAACGCCATGAACTAGTTGATGATCATTCTTGACTCGATTAACTTGGCATAACGTTCGGCTAAGCCTAAACAAATTAAGTCATTTTCTTTATGTGTGTTGATCCAATTTTAAACCAATTTGTTTAGTCATTACCATTCATTAATTTATTTGTCCATGGTGATGTGAAGTCCTCTAAAAGGAGAGAAGCATCAAATGGGAAGTAATTCTCAACATGAAAGAAAGATTACGCTGTTGACAATGAATCTCCACAGAGATTAAGCCATTAAGCGCGAAACTCTAATTGATGTGTTGAATAACTATCAGCCATTTGAAACAACTCTCAAATGAAATAAAGGAGTGACAATTTGATTATTAAATGAATTGAAGAAAAGCTAAAACAATATGCAACAAGCTATACAAGTGAACTTATGAGACAACAAATGAACTAATCAAAGCATGAACTAATTAAATAAATTAAAACAGCCCTAAAACAGCCTCTAAAGTGTAAAAAGCAGTAGCTAAAACCATGTTAAAAGGGCACAAAAAGATAGGCAAAACAAAGAGATACAATACTAGTAAGCAAAGCTAAGGAGAGGTGGCTAACCCCTCTACTTTTGGGACTTTTAAACCATATTTTACCCTCTGAAAATAGTCCAAAGACAATCCAAAAAATGCCCCAAAACGGTGGCTAGAATCAGAAAAATAAGTGGGAAACACAAGGATATAAGCTTGGAATAAGGTTCAAGGAAAGGTGGTCAACCCCTCCACTTTTGGTAGTTTTTAAATCACAAGTTTCAACCCACAAAACAACCCCAAAATAGTGTATAAATCAAAGAAAATAGAGGAAAAGAGTAAAAGAGAAATAAGGAAGAAGATGCAAAAATTATACCTCTTGAAAGAGAGGATGCTCTTAGTTAACAAACTTGATTCCAACACCCTCAAGCTTGAGTCATGGTTTTCAAATCTTAATCAAGTTCAAGTCCAAGCTCCACGTTGATATGGTATGGATGGATGATATAAAGAAGTAGGAAGATGACTTACAAAAGAAGAGTTATACTTATATATTTTGATATCTAAATCTTGATATATATTAACCTTTCAACCTCTCAACCTCTCAATTCAATCCAGTAGCTTCGTATTTATAGAGATTGAGCTACAGATCAAACTATCTGTAGAAATAGACAGCTGGCAGATATTTACATAATTTGCTTTGAAAAGTCAAGCGGCCCGGCCGGGCATTGATACCCACGACCGGCCATCACTGAGGCACAGCTGGACCTTAGTGTATTTCCACTGTTCCTTATTTTTAGGTTCAATGTAGGTTGGTACAATGTTCAAAATTGAGTTTCTGGGGTAGAAATACAGTGGATATGACAAGTTGGGATTGTTTAGAGCTTGAAATTGGATTTCTTTGTTGAGAATTTAAACCATTTACACAATGTAGCCTTTATCATCGAGTGCTTGGAATCAAGCGCCTAAGTCTTACGAGTGGTCAAAATTAGGGTGTCTACAGTTGCCCCTCTTTGACAGAACTCATAGTCATTTCATGAAGTGAGTGAATGTCAAAGCCCAAAGATGACCTATTTTGACGAGGCCGTAAGAGTTGGGCAAACAAACAAAATACAGATGCAGTTGGTTGAACCCAAGGGTTGCCTACGTATCCCTTTGTAAGGAATCAAACCTACGTAGTTCAGGGGCAGAATGAAAATAAAACACAATACAATGAAACAATGTAAATGATATACAATGTAACGAAAATTCAAATGATATACAATGTAAGTAATCTAAGCCACGAGCAGTGCAAAACACACGAATACCATAAAGGAACGGGGGATGCAAATCAAAATACGTTTTATATAGAGAAGAAGTGGCGACACGAGCCCAACGACGCCTAACATAGGTTAAGTGCCTACATCCTCAATACTAGCCTCGGCGCCGCATGGATGCTTACACATAACAGAACCATGTTTTAACATGAGAAGGGGTGCAAGCACCTGCAAAACTATATTTTTCCTAGAAAGAGAGAGAGTACAAGTAATTGGGTGGTATGATATAAGTGAAGAATGATCTGCTGGGGAAAGATAATGATCCTAAGACAAAGTACGATGCAATAGATGCAATGGATAAAGTGAATAAGGCATAAGTCGAACCACATTTTACTTAGGAAAGGTATGGACACAAAACAAACCACGTCTAACACAGAAAATGTGCCAAAACCCTCAAACCACAATTCTTGCAGAATAGGCGCGTACACATGCAGAGCTATGTTTTAATGTGAAAAGTATGGACACATGCCAAACTAAGCTTAACATGGAAAGGATGCAGGCGATGAAATGGATGATGATGTAATGGATAATGCAATAGATGCATACGAGAGATGTTATATGCAATGCTATAGAGGTAATAGATAATACTAGATAATAATGGGTATGATGTGGCAGCTGGAAGTGAAAGTACCTTATAGGGGCAATTGGTGATGACTCACCTCATGCTGCTAAGGATCTTCCTCTTTTTCTTTATCGTGTCCTTCGAAACCATGGGTATTACTTTCTTTTTCTTTTTTTTCTTTTCTTCTTCTTTTTTTTTTTCCTTCTTATTCTTCTTCTTATTCTTTTTTTTTTTTGGTTATGTTTACAACTTTACCCATTCTCCAACAAAGTGACAAACTAGGTTGGTTCAGTATCTAGAGTTGAAGCACATACAAGCTACCTCAACCTATAGGGCTGCCATACAGACTTCAAGCCGAGGATACACCCATGGGTATTTAAACCAGACTTTAGTCTCAGAAATTCCAAACATTTGCATTCTAGGCATCGCCATTCGAACTCTAGTTTCCACCATCTCCGTTGATCTCCTAGGAACTCACTACAAACACAGGCAGGTGGGCTATGCCAGACCGCCTGAAGTCGTTCAAGTACAACAAACACCAAAGGAATTGCACCTTTAGAGGATTTAAGGTCTCCTAGACCTCGAGAGTGTACAAGACAGCGCGATGGGATTGAAATTGCACAAGACAGTGCGATGCACAATATAGTGCGATTGAATTGAAATGCACAAAACAGTGCAATGCGCAAAATAGTGCAATTGAATTGAAATGCACAAGACAGTGCAATGGGATTGAAATTGCACAAGACAGTGCGATGCACAATATAGCGTGATTGAATTGAGATGCACAAGATAGTGCGATGCGCAATAGCGCAATTGAATTGAGATGCACAAGACAGTGCGATGCACAAAATAGTGCGATTGAACTGAGATGCACAAGACAGTGCGATATGCAAAATAGCGCGATTGAACTGAGATACACAAGACAGTGCGATAGGATTGAAATTCTGCTGTAGATGCTTCAAGTGAAATCATTGTGCCATAGATGCACAGAATGAAAGGAGAAAAGATGATGTGAACACTAAGCGCACCTGATGTTTGTAACTAAGTAAATCAACAACCTAACGCGTCTCACACGAAAGGAGAAAAGGGTGGTGTGAACAGATAGGTGCACCTGCTGTTTTTAACTGATTTTCTATCCTAACACGTTGCACGCGAAAGGAGAAGAGGTGGTGTGAACAGACAGGCGCACCTGCTATTTTTAACCGATTTTCAATCCTAACATGTCGCACGCAAGAGGAGGATGAATGAATCCAAACGTGTCTTACGCGAGAGGATAAAATGCTGACAAGGGATAGCCTCTACATGTAGAAGCCACGGATGCCACTTTTCTTCTTGATCATATTCACAACTTTCCATATTCTCTAACGGGGTGACGGACTAGGCTGGTTCAGTATCCAGAGTTGAAGCGCATATAAGTTACCTCAACCTATGAGGCTGCCATACAGACTTCAAGCCGAGGATACACCCCTGGGTATTTAAATCAAACTTTAGTCTCGAAAATTCCAAACCTTTGTGTTCTAGACATCGCCATTCAAACTCTAGTTTCCATTGTCGCAATTGGTCTCCTAGGAACTCATTGCAAACACAGCCAGGATACTACACACAGATATTTACATATGGTATACACATGTTCATACACAAACAAAATACATACAGATATATACGATATATATATACATAGACAAACAAAATACATAAAGATATGTACATACGGTATACATATATACAAACATATATGGATATATACACAGCTATATACGGTATATGACATCATACGTACACAAAACACGCAAAAAGAAAGGAAAAACACAAAATGCATTTATGTGGGGATATGGGGTTTTGAACCCTTGACCTTATGCTTAGTCTCTTGGTCCATCAACCACAGAGCCAAAACACTGAATCAAGCCACTCCTGTGACAAGATATGCAAACAAATATATATATACATAGACATGAGACATATATATATAAAACCAAGACAAAAAAAAAAAAAAAAAAAACAAAACAAAAAGAAACACTCGTTGTGGGGTTCAAACTCCTGACCTCGAGCTCAGCCTTTCAACCCTTAACCACTGAGCCGAACCACTGAACCAAGGCACTCTTGTGACTACAAAAAAAAAAAATTTAGACAAATATATATAATACATATATATATATATATATACACAATACATATACATAAAACCAAAACAAAACGAAATAAACACTCATTGTGGGGTTCGAACCCCTGACCTCGAGCTCCACCTTTCAATCCTTAGACTCCAAACCACTAAACCAAGTCACTCTTGTGACTAAATATTCAAACAAATATGTATATAATACATAGATATACAATACATATACATATATGTATACAACTCTCCCACCTCCCTCTCTTCCGTCAAAAATTGCGTCTGACAAGCAACCTCACCATTTGAGTCAGCCGGCCGACAATTGCCTTGGCTCTCTCTCCTTCTTTGTCTTTCTCTTTCGTCTTATTCTCCTTCTTCGTCATTCTTTCTTCTATTCTTCTATCTTCTTCTTCATCTTCTCTTCGGTCTTCTTCTTCATCACTCTTCTTCTTCTTCTTCATCTTCTTTTCCGTCTTCTTCTTTATCACTCTCCTTCTTTTTCTTTTCTTCTGTCTTCTTTTTCGTCACTCTCTTTCTTCTTCTTCTCTTCTGTCTTCTTTTTCGTCGCTCCTTGCAAGAGACAAAACAAAGAAAGAATAGAGAGACTGAGAAAGACAGAAAGGTTTTCAAAACTCAATCTGTTCTCTACCATTTTTTGACGATTCCTCTCTTTTACACCCCTCTCTTCTAACAATGGGCTCACCTCATCTCCTCACTCCTTTTCCAGACCTTAATGATCCCATGAGTTCTCCTGGACAGAGTGTCCCTGCTCCTACTCATCCTAACCTTCCTACACTGACAGTCAAGCAGATAATGGCTGCTCAAACTGACATTGAAGCCAACCACTACACGCTGAAGTCGTGTATGGAAACAATGGCCGCGGTCTCTAACTTGTCTCATCGACTGCAAAACAGGACCTGCGAGGTACATCTGGTCAACCCCCAACTCTCTCTGCACCAGCACATGTAAAAGGATGCGCGAGCAGAGATTTGTGCACTAAAGGCGAAGAATAAAGAGCTGAAATGGAAATCCACCATCATGGCCCGATTTGGAGCACCTTCGTACTTTGCTTTTGATGATTAGCGAAGGGACAACTCTCTCAGCGGTCCTGTAAGTACTGAGGCAAGGCCTTCAAGGGTTTCCTCAGACGAAACTAAGAGGAAGAAATCGGTAGGAGAGTCGAGCAAGTGAGGTCAGCTTGTAGCCGTCATCGGAGGTCGGCGTGTGGTCGTCGCCGGAGAAGATAGAAGAATAAAATCCCTCTCTTTTTTATTATTTTTTGTTTGTTTTTTTTTCTCTCTTTTTTTTTTTGGATTGATTTTATTTTTATTTTTTTTTTCCTGTTTTCTTTTTTTTTCTTTTTTTCTTTTTTTGTACAAATTTGATTGGGGTTAATCCCTGATATGAATAAAACGAGTTTTTTTTTTTTTTTTTAATCCGAATGACAAATCCAAATGATATGAATTTTAGGAATAAATTCAGGACTGAAAATTGAGTCTTTTACTAATCATAACACAAAATGAAACTCGATGAAATGACAAAACTCGATGAAATGGACACAAAATAGACAAAACTTGATAAAATAGACACAAAACAGAGCAACACCAGTTGATCACCTGGTCAATCACTCATCAGAAAAGCATCGCCAGTGATAATTACTGTGCATCTTTCGGCGATAAAATTTTTGATAATACGGGCATAGTATGGAATACCAACTTACAAATTATCGGAACACAAAACAACCAAAAATAAAACAAAGTTTTTTATATTTTCTTTTTTTTCCAAAACATTTTCTTTTCTTTTCTTTCTGTCAAAAACACATTTTTGTTTTTATTCCTTCTTTTCTTGAAACATTTTTTGTTTGTTTGTTTAGTATTCTCTCACAAACATTCTTTTTCTTTCAAAAACATTTTTCTTTTGAACACTCTTCTTTTCTTTATTTATTCTCTCAAAAATAAACACACAACAATTTTTTTTATATATTTTTTATTTCACAAACACACTTTTTTTTTTTAAACACCCCATTTTTTTTCTTTTGAAAACTCTTTTTCATCTATATTTTTTATTTCCCAAATACACATTTTTTTATTTTTATTTTTTAAACACCCCATTTTTTTTTTCTTTTGAAAACTCTTTTTTATCTATATTTTTTATTTCACAAACATACATTTTTTTTTTATTTTTTAAACACCCCATTTTTTTTTTCTTTTGAAAACTCTTTTTTATCTATATTTTTTATTTCACAAACACACATTTTTTTTTTTAAACATCCCATTTCTTTCTTTTTTTTTCCTTTCAAAAACCATTTTCTTGTTTTCTTAAAATCTCTTCTTTCTTTCTTTTTTGTTATTCTCTCCAAAACATTTTCTTTTTTTTTTTTGAAACCCCATTTTACAAGAAATAAAAAAAAGAACATAAAATAAATCAAATAAATACAAAAAAAAAAAGGAAACAAAACAGAAAACAAAGAAAGAAAAAAAATGGATAGAATTTCATAGAGGCCCGGCAGGGCCTTGGTGATGCACGGTCGGGGATCGAAACCGCCGGTAGGCCTTCGATGGCGGCAGGGTAGGGGCAGTTTCACCCTTTCCCCACAATCTGTTTGTTTAAAACAAACTTAAAGCCCTATTTTGCACACACCCAAGGCCGAGGCTATCTTCTCTCTCTCTCTCTCTAAACTTCCTCTCTCTCTAGATTTCCTCTTTTCTTAGATTACCCGACAACCCTTGTCATTTTTTTTCTTGAAACCCTTCTTCTCCTCTACACTGTGAACTGAACAAAATTTGATTTGGTTGAGTTTTGGGTTTTTCTTGGTTTTCTCTCACATTTTGCCTATATTTTCTTTCTTCTCCCTTTGATTTTTCATCCTTTCTTTATTTTCTCTCTCTTAGGGTTTGGGTTTTGTGAGTTTCACCGCAAAAGCACCGAACCACTCACTTTTTCTTCATTTTTCTTCATTCTTCTTCACTACTAGGGTTAGGATTTGGGGGTTTTCACTCATTTTCACTCATTCTCTCATTTTTCCTCACTTTTTTTTTCTCCACTTTTCATCTCCTCTCTATGGCTAGTGATGAAATTCCCATGCCTGACCCCGCCATAGGCATTGGGGCTGCTCTTGGTGTAGACATGGAGGTAGAGGAAGCCGCTGCATTGGTTCCCCTTGCTCAAAGGCCTTTTGATGCGGCTACATACTAGCCGTGTACACACGTGCCACCTCCCGGCGGTATTTTGAGGTTCGAGGCATTCATCCGAAGGATGGACGAGGATATCCTATTATGAGAGCCCACGGAGCATCTGTCTGCCAATGCCTCCATGGTAAGCCATTTTCCTTTGTTTTTTGTCGTCTTTGAATTTCACTTGAACTTGAATTTCACAAGCTAAAACCATATGCCCTATTGACAAGTGGTAGCTAGGAGGATCAGGCTACGGATCTATATCTGGTCTCGTACGCTGGTACAAGAGGCTTCCCGTAACGGTCTGCACAGCGGTTGATGCAGCTGACTTCAGGCCCTTCTGCTCCGGGCTTATTCAGATGACAGTAGAGTCATGGCTCTATGGGGCCCTGGTGGAGAGATGGTGGGATACCACCAATTCATTCCACTTTTCTTCGACCGAGGAGATGACGCTGACCCCGTATGACTTCTCGATGCTGACCGATTTGAGGGTCAGGGTCGGCGGCCCGGTCCCCTTTGATCCAGACATGACCCAGTGGAGAGCTGCACAGCTCCAGCTTCTTGGGGCGATCCCTAACATTATCGGCCACGGGATGGTGCGATACAGCTGGTTCTTGGAACGTTTTTCCGACACTCAGCCCACTACTGCAGAAAAGGTCGCTCAGTACACCCGTGGCTTTCTCATGTATCTCCTCGGTACTACCTTATTTGCTAACAGGGAAAATACTGTGGGGCTATATCTTCTGAGGGCACTAGTCTACCTCCCCCAAGTGGTAGAGTATGATTGGGATGGCGCCGGCCTTGCTACCTTATATTGCTACATGAGCTTCGTCTCCTGCCGTAAGGCGGATTCATTCGGCAACTACTGGAGGGTTTGGGAGGTATGTCTCATACTCATCTTTTCTGTTTCTGCATTTTCTATTCATTTGCATTTCATTTTCTGTTCAGTTACTTCATCCATTTATTTTTGTATGTAACTCTGGGTGTATACTTACTTCACTTCTTTGGCCCTAGTCCCAGTAAAGCCTATCGAGTTATTAGTACCCCATTCCCGGTACTACAACTCAAGTTTGAGGGACGCCGCCTTGTAGATCGCACCTTCGCATACTTTCGCTGCTTCTTCGATACGATCACTACAAATCAAGTAATAAAACATCATACTTTAACTGTTCACATACTGTATGCATACTGTATTGCGATATAGCCTTTCTCATCCTGTACTGACTTCTGATATTGCACTAATTCCTTACGCTGCACTGATGTCTATCATACTGCATTGCTTTTTGTCAGATTGATTGGCACCCGTGGGCGGGTATTCCCAGGTATCGAGGACGACTTATGTCGCTGCATGGCATGCCTCCACCATGAAAATTTTATTTGAGGGCTCCTTTGGCTGGGCTTACTATCTAAGGGAGAGGTTCATTCGCTAGACACGCGAGGTAACAGATCTAAACGTTCCATTTCCTTCTCCACCAATTATGAGGGTAGTTGATGAGCTGCAAGATGGTCCTCAGATCGACCTCCTGATGTCAGGCGAGGATAATGACTGACATCATATGCCTGACAACTTCACTACCCTTTTACACTCTCAGGTGATGGCGCCTCTTACCCCAAGTATGGCCCGTGCTGTTCCGAAAATTGCCAATGTCGTTGTTGTTGGTGGTGATATCCTTGTTGGGGGTGTCCCTACTAGAGGTGCGCCTGCCGTTGGTCCCCTTCTTGGGTTCCTGGTGATTCCTGCTGCGATTACTTTCATGCATCCAAATGGAGTGATTCGACAGATTTCCCTTGATCATATTGAGGAGGAGGACCGTAGTATAGTATTTGCTTCTGACATCGAGCAGGTATACACTCTTCTATGTTCTACTCACTGTACTTTTCCTGTCATTTCTCTATTGCTTCTATCTACATTTCTCATATTCTATTCTTTTTGCAGATACCCCAGGCATTTCGTGACGAGCTTGCTCGGACGATCGACTGGCTACTCCTCATGGTACGTAGGAGAGAGGCCGCCCTGGTCACCTATAAGATTGAGGTACATTCTGTTTGCAATTTTGTTGTTGCCATACTGTAAGCCATATTGTAAACTTCTGTTAATGCATACTAATATCTGCCCTCTTTTCAGCTTGAGCCAGCAGTGCCTGCGAGACCTTGCACAGCTGGTAGGCAGAAACGGGACCGAGGGAGGGGCCACGGAGGAGCTGTTTGGGAGAGAGGTCGAGTGACGCAGCGCTCGCCTTCCGAGAAGTCCATGGAGGAGCACACGACCTCCGAGGGTGAGGAAGAGAAGGTCGACTTGTAGTCGAGCAGTCCTAGTGATGACAGCGATGCGCCTCCTCCACAGCCGATGAGGAAGATGGCGAGGATGGACTACTGATGCTGATACTGTTGTGCATTTCTTTTGTCTTTGTTTTGTAGTTTAAACACTAGCTTCAGAGAGACCTTTTGTTTTTTTAAGGACTTTTCTTTTATTGTTTTTGTGTTTTGCTTTGTAAAACAATGACCAGGGTTGGTCCTGTTAGTTATAAAAACAAGTTTTTTGTTTGAATGATTTCTTTGCACAATATGATGATTAGCATTTGCATATGATGAACGGTGTAACCCTTGTATTGCAACCCTTGGATCTGTGAATGCGTTGTTCTTGAATTGAATCATGAATCGGATAACGACTTACAACCGGTCAAAATATAAAATACAACTCGATAATAGAAAAATGAAATGAAAACAACTCGAAAAAGCTAAAACACACTTGGTATAAACAAAACAAGACTCAAAAGTACAGTCGTGGTCCACCCAAACAAAAGCTGGCGTCTGCTGCAACTGCATTGAGCTGGACCAAACCAAGACCAGGTTAGGCTTCACTAATCCACGACCGGCCATCATTGATGCGCGGCCGGCTGTCGGTCAGTGCTGTCTAGCTGTTATGCACAACTACATCCCAAAACTTTATAAATGGTGCTCTCATGTTGTTTTTCTGGTAGATTCACAAATCCTTGATATTTTACTCTCAAAATGGAGATGTTATTTGTCAATAGGCTTCGAAACTGGATAGCCACTTTGGATGGCTCGAAAAAAGTGAATTTTCGTGGTTTCGGCCTAAATGCCCTTTTTTCCTTTGAGTTGCACTCTTCTTTGCTTTCCATTCCTTCATGTTGCGGTTCGATGTTGGAACTTGATCACATATGTATTTCAATTTGGATCTCAAGAAATATGTCCAATTTGGAACTCGATCACACATATATTTCAATTTGGATCTCAAAAAGTATGTCCAACACTCGAAGAATTTCAAGCACTGATGGAATCTCAGTAAGGAAATTATGCCTCAACCCCGTTTTGGCCATGCCCAAGCTTTGGGGTGAATGTGCAGATTATTAGTACACGAGGCTCGATCTTTGGCACATGATGGGGAGCTGGACATCCTGTAGACATCCCATTTTTGACCGACCTTAAGACTCAGACGTCACCGATTGAGCGCTCGGTGATGTTGCATACTGTGCTCGTTCAGAAGTCTCAGAGTCGCGGCCGTGCGCCCTACCTCCGGACTTCCGAACTCTCTTCGGTGCCTTGTCTCGGTTTGCGAACCAGACTCGGTTTTCTCTGTGTTCTTTCCTAAGGTAAGGGAGTGGTCCTGCAGGCTATCTCCCGGTGGCCGTGAGCTACATTTCGTGGCCATAGGCCATTTTGCCCATTTCGAAGCCCGGTTCCCGGTTTTCGGGACCGTCAGGCCGTGTGCCTTGGCTCGGGACCGCCCAACCATCTCCGAGTTCTCCGGTTTTTGGCTTGCACCTCTGTTTTATAGTTCCGAGGAACACTGGGGCCTCTGATGCCCACTTCGTGGCCGTATGCCACTTTCGGTGCCTGTAGCCGGTTTTCGGGACCCCGAATCGCGTGGTTTGTGCCCCGAGCATTCATTTTGCATCAGTTTTCTCTGATTTTTGGCAGGAACCTCTGTTTTGTCATTCCGAGGGACACTGGGGTCGCAGACACCCACTTCGTTGCTGAACACCACTTCCGGCACCCGCAGCCCATTTTCGGGATCCCGAATTGCTCGGTTTTGGCCCCGAGCGTTCATTTCTCATTAGTTTTTGTTCAAATTTGGCAGGTACCTCTGTTTCAACACCAGGAAGATCACTAGGGGGTGGGAGGCCAGCAATTATCCCAGATGGCCAGTTTCGCTCTTCCGGCGCCCGTTTTGCTCACTTCCGGGCCAATGTTGAACACCCAGGGGGTATTTTCTTCCAACCAAAGCTACATATCTGTGATCAGGGGACATGGGAGGACCCTACACACTACTGGTCGGCCAGAAATTGAGATTTTCATTTTTGAGGCTCTCCTTCAAGCTCTATGTTGTGGCTCTTGCTTCAGAGTTGCCGGATTCCGACCCTGGGCCCTTATTCTACACACTTAGGAGGACACCTTTGCATGGTGGTCGGCCAGCAAATCTTTACTTCATTTTTGGGGGTGGCCGGCCGGCCATGGTGGGTGGCTGGCCGACCAGGTGGGGTGGCCGGCCGGCCACCTTGCAGAAAACCACCTGGCCGGCCAGCTTCTTGCTTTCCAGCTCATTCCAGCTGTCCGGATATTTTTGCCAAAATATCACCCCCTCCGGGGGATATTTTGGGAGGGAAAGATTGCCTCCATTTCCCTCCCCTTTTACATCCCTTTTGGCCTATTTAAAGGGCTGGACAGCCCCTTTGCCTAGGTTACAAAATTTTGCTTCAAGAGCTCCTCTCCCAAAACCTTGATTTCCATAGCCAAAACTCCAAAAAACTTTCAAGTCTCTAGTCCATTCCTTCATCAACCCTAAGCATCACTATCACCACCTCCATTCCAGCAGCAAGGGAGTGATTTCCAGTGGCCAAGGATCAACAAATTCAAGCCAAGAGGTAGTAACACTTGAATCTTCAAGGGTAAGTCTCTAAATCCATTTTTGTAGCATAATTTTCCATCAACTTTCTACCCTACTTGCCTACTGTTTTTGGCTTTGGCCCCTACTGATTTTGTGCTTATTTTGAGCCCCTCTATAACTTTGAAGAAGGGCTCAACCCTGTTTGGTGTCTCCATCATATACTTGCTTCAATATCACTCTTTATGCCATGAAATTACATGCTTTGTTTGGCTTTTGAGTGGTCTGTTTTCGAGCATACTATATACTGTGGGTGAGCTTATTTTGAGCCCCTCTTCAACATTGAAGAAGGGCTCAACCATGTTTGGTGGCTCTAGCATGCATTTGCTTTGAAATTCCTCCATTTTACCGTAAAATTGCATGCTATTTTCAGCCCATTTGTGATCTTAATTGGAGCATTGCATGAACTGAAGATGTGCTTATTTTGAGCCCCTCTTCAACATTGAAGAAGGGCTCAACCTGTTTTTCTTCTTCTATCATGCACTTGCTTTGGATTCTTGTTCTACTCCCATGTTGCATGCTTCTTTAAGCTTACCATGCTTCTGTTTTGGGTCTCCATCAGGCTTGTAAAGTGTCATATTTTGGTCTTTTCTTTGTGTTTTGTTAAGGACCTTAAGCCATTTGATGTTTGGTTTTGGTACTTCATGTTGTATCCATCTTATTTTCCGTAAAATTGCATGTTTGTTTATGCCATTCTAGCTTCGGATTTCAGCCTCCATCATGCTTAGGAAATGTCTTGTTTTGGTCTTTTCTTCAAGTTTTATTAAGGTTATTAAGCTATTTGGTCATTTCTTGTGGTACCTCTCTTTATAGCCTCTTTTGTCCCAAATTTTTGCATGCTATCTTTAGTACATCTACACACTGAATTTAGGGATCTCATCTTCTGTAAAAATGCATATTTTTAGTCCCTCTCTAATGTTTTATAACTGAGTTTTTGGGTTTGAGCATTGTAGATATCACTTGCTTTGTAAATCCTCTCTTTTTCCGTATTTTTGCAAGCTATTGTTGTCATATCTATGCTTACAATTTGGCCATGTTTTGTACTGGAAAGATGCTATTTTTGGGGCTGCCTTGCTACTTTTTTTGCTTTCATGTGCCAATTTTGCATGTTTAGCATAGCCGTAGGCCATTTCGGGCACTTAGAATTGCATTTCGGGATGATTTCATGCATTGATTGTCATTTCGTATCATTTCGGGGCTGTTTTCCCCTTTATTTAGTGGCTGAAATTTGGTTTGCATGCTTGCATATCATTTCCCATGTCATTTTATGCCTTAATGCATTGCCTCGGTTTGCGTGCCCGTGGGCACGCACTTCGAGGCACTCCGTTTTCATTCATCGGCATCCCATGTGAGTGCGGTTGAGGCCCTCTCATGTTGGTATAAGCCCAATTTGCATTTCGCATGTCATTCCGCATCGCCTCGGTTTGCGTGCCCATGTGCACGCATTTCGAGGCAGCTCTTTTTTTTATCCAACGGCAGCTTATGTGAGTGCGGCTGAGGCTCTCTCATGTTAGTGTAAGCCCAATTTGCATTTTACATCTCATTTCCATGTCATTTCATGCCTTAGTGCATTTCCTAGGTTTGCGTGCCCGTGTGCACGCATTTCGAGGCATCTCCTTTTATCATTATGGCAGCCTATGTGAGTGCGGCCGAGGCTCTCTCATGTTGGCGTAAGCCCATCACTGCATTCCATATGCTATTTTATGCATTCCTCGGTTTGTGTGTCCGCGGGCACGCATTTCGAGGCAGCTTTATTTTCATCCGACGGCCTCCTATGTGAGTGAGCTGAGGTTCTCCCATGTTGGTGTAAGCCCATCGCGGCATTCCGCATGCCATTTCATCTCATTTTATCATCGCCTCGGTTTGCGTGCCTGTGGGCGCGCGTTTCGAGGCACTTCGGTTGTATCCGATTTGCATTTCATATCATCGCCTCGGTTTGCGTGCCCGTGTACACGCATTTCGAGGCACTTCGGTTATATCCGATTTCTCATCTCGTCATCGCCTCGGTTTGCGTGCCTGTGGGCGCGTGTTTCGAGGTACTTCGGTTGTATCCGATTTCTCATTTCATCATCGCCTCGGTTTGCGTGCCTGTAGGCGCGCGTTTCGAGGCACTTCGGTTGTATCTGATTTTTTTTTTTTTTTTTTCATTTTATCATCGCCTCGGTTTGCGTGCCTGTGGGCGCGCGTTTCGAGGCACTTCGGTTGTATCCGATTTCTCATTTCATCATCGCCTCGGTTTGCGTGCCTGTGGACGCGCATTTCGAGGCACTTCGGTTGTATTCGATTTCTCATTTCATCATCGCCTCGGTTTGCGTGCCTGTGGGCGCGCATTTCGAGGCACTTCGGTTTTATCCGATTTGCATTCCATATCATCGCCTCGATTTACGTGCCCGTGTGCACGCATTTCGAGGCACTTCGGTTGTATCCGATTTCTCATTTTATCATCGCCTCGGTTTGCGTGCCTGTGGGCGCGCATTTCGAGGCACTTCGATTTTATCCGATTTTCATTTCATCATCGCCTCGGTTTGCGTGCCTGTGGGCACGTGTTTCGAGGTACTTCAGTTTTATCCGATTTGCATTCCATATCATCGCCTCGGTTCGTGTGCCTGTGGGCACGTATTTCGAGGCACTTCGGTTTTATCCGATTTGCATTTCATGCCATCGCCTCGATTTGCGTGCCCGCGTGCACGCTTTTTGAGGCATCTCATTTTCATCTCTCTTTCATAGCATTGCGCAGGCTAGGTTGTATATTAGTTGCATTTCATGCATATCATGCATATTGCGCGGGAAACGAGGTACATTCCGTACTCCGAGTGACGGAGTGTGTCTCAATTCCCAAGTCACCGACACTTCCGATTACCCATGACGGAGTTAGGTTTTCATCTACATTCATCCCATATTGAGTTGTGCAATCCGACTCCTCGACCATCATGCATCGGTATGCGTGATTGGTGGCACGAGGATCGAGGCATGCATATATTTGTGAAAATACATTGCTATGCCCTTTTCCTGCTCTCTGTTGCAGCAAAATTAAGGATCAACAACTTTCCGGAGTCCGGCGCGCATTTCGAGAAATATTGCAAACAGAGGCTAATTGGGGCATCCCAGTGGATTTCCGCCCGAGGCAGCCCAACAGGCACTGTTCATCATAGCAAGGCAGCTCCCTGGCCTGCGCGCCAGTTTACAGCTTTCTTAGTTTAATTTGTTAATTAATTAGGAATCTGTATATTTCGGATTGTGATATTCTTTTATTCGGGTCTATATTATTATTTATTCGGACCCTCTGCGCGAGGGCATAACTGTAATAAGGGTGTGTGAGTGTGATGTATGTCTTCCAACCCCCATTTCTTTCTCCCTTTTATTTACCCGCTTACAATGGTTAGATATAGGGCATATTTCAATTAGCATAACAGTATGACGGCATGTTGCATTCATTCATCTGTTCTGCATGCACCGGGCTCGGCGCATCATACTAACTGCATTTGTATTTCAATTCCAAAGTTGAATACTTGTTAGTTGTAGCATTTCATATACCATGTTTAGAATAAGCCGAGCCTGCTATAGTTGCATTTTGCATGTGTTGCATTAGGCATTTCAGCATATTTAGGATCATGCATGATTTCTAATCAGCTTCTGTTTTGGCTTGGAGTACTCGGTGAGTTTTATGCTTTAGCATCCTTGCATGCGTGTGAGTGTTGCCATGATAGCATGCTTACCATGAGGCTATGTGCTTACGTGATATAACTGCCTTGAATGCCTGTGGGTGGAGGTTGAGTTATTTGAATTGGGACAATGCATTGACTGTTTGTTTTAAGCCCACTAGATAGTGGCAACATCATGTTTTCTAAGCCCACCTGAGGGTGGCAAATCCGCATTTTAGCCTACCTGCGGGTAGCACCATCACACCATTTTCAAACAAACAAACATAAAATGTTTTGTTCCAATTCAGACGGCCCAGTCTATACTTGTTTGCTGCGAGCATCACATAGTAACCTAGGCTAATAACCGGAATAAGAACTCACAAAGTTTTCAAAAACAGATATCATGGTTAGTAGAGGCCGGTCTTTGACCGGGCGAGAGGGGGTGCTCACGATGTGACCTTCCCTAATCGTACCCAAGTTCCCGAGCCAACTTTGGTGATGACGGACACGTGGCCTTTGGCACCGAGTTAGGGTTTCCTAAATTTCCCATTTTAAAAAAATATTTAGGTGGCGACTCTATTATCTGGCAAAGCAGTCCATGTTTGGCACTTCTTTCAAAAAATCTGTTTTTCTTCAAAACGATTTACCGGATTTGGACTCTTTGGTTCAAGATTTGGAACCGCAACAAAATCGAGTCCGAACTGTAGCGAGGTCCCCCGCGGGCGTTGTTACACATCCCAGTTTAGTTCATCGGTTTTCCGCTATTGGAGATAAGAGCTACCTTCTTTAGCACAGCCACCGACAACATGCTCTCTGTTTATGCCTAATTGCGCAATTCCTAATTGCCCTAGTTTTGGTGGAGCTAGTATCTAGTTGGTCGAAGTGGCCGAATGCTTGAAAGAGGGTAAGAGTTGTATTGGTCTGGCATTGGCCGAAACCTTGATAGGCCTAGATGCTGTTCATTGACGGAGGACCACTAGGTTTGCAGGAAGTCCGCTACTTCTCCAGGTATAATTTCCTACCCTTCTGATTTATGATTCTAATGTCACTCAACGCTCAAGCTCTGTTTTTCTCTCAAAACCTCTTTTTACTGTTTTTTTTTTTCTTAACATACACCTCTCTGTTCTTTAATCTCTCTGATTTTGTGTCTCTCCCCAGGTATGGTTGATGGACAAACTGAAAGTAGTAGACCCTTGCACTAAATACTCAGCTCAAGCTTATTTCTTTCGCCAACGGTTAATCGATTTCCCTTCAGAAGGGTTGTGGAACGACTGGATTGTAGCCGATCCGAAGCTGACATAGCTTGGCGTTGCCCCTGGCTTGATTTGGCCGAAATGAGTTACAACATGACACGTCAGCCGAGCATACGTTGATTAGTCTGACGAACTGCGTGTTCTACTTCCCCTTCCGGTTCAGACGTCAGTTTGGACATAATCAGATTTGTCCAGATGAGGGAGTAAAATACCCAACTTCATTTCCTATTCGTGCTTCACACTCGACTCGGTACCTTACTGCCAGGAGAACAAGAGAGCTTCTGGTCCCTGCCCTAAATTTCAGTTACATCCTTTCAAGTGAGTGCTTGGCTTGGCTCAAGAATAAGGAACAGATTGGGTCGACTTTGGCTACAGAGACTTCCACGGGTGTGGGTGCGAGGAAGAGGAAAAAAACTGACACCTGACTCATCTATGCCCCTAGTTTTATTGCTTTGATCTTTCCTTTCAAGTTTTATGTAAAAGCAACTTTGATTTGTATCAGAGAGTTGGAGAATGTACTTGATGTTGAAATCAATAAAAATTAAAGTTATGAGCAGTAAAACTTTTCCTTTTAGTCCAAAAATGGTCCCAGTTGTAAAAGGTGAATTTTTTAGAAAAATCAACTTTGATTAAAACTCTTCAAAACCAGTCGCTATCTGATACGAACGGAATCAATCCTTAAGATGCACAGCTCCAAATCAAAAGATCATACCATAATGAAGATCACAACCGAACTAACAAATAATGAACAAAGATGACCTGATCAGACAGGACAGTTGAGCTAAAGATAATTACGATCGAACTTCAGGATGAAGTTGGCTACATATCCCGAAGATGGGAATCAAGTCATACGTAGTTCAGGTTCGAGTTCACTCGAGTATTAGCTCTCTCCTTTTACGCTCTAACTTTTGCCAAGGTCGCACTTTTGGTTTTTCAACCTTGCAAGCTAAATTCTTCTTCTTTTTTTTCTAATTTTTCATGCTCTAACTTTTTCCTGGGTCGCCTTTTTGGGTTTTCGGCCTAGCGAGCCTCTTAAGGGTAATGTTTCTTCAACTTGTCCATGTTGATTGGTTATGAAAATTCTAGGCCATCTAAGTCCATGAGAATGAATACTCCTCCTGACCAGATAGACTTAATGATGTAAGGACCAATCCAATTGGGTCTAAACTTGTCCATAGGGTCATGGATGGGAACTCGGTTGTCTTTGAGCACCAGATCTTTTTCCTTGAGATCCCTAGACTTAACCTTCTTGTTAAAAGCCTTAGCAATCCTGCGTTGGTAGACTTGAATATGATACAATGCCTTCAACCTCCTCTCATCAAACAGCATTAACTCCTCAAATCTATTCTGGTGCCAATCAGCCTCTGCTATCTGACACTCAACCATAACCAACAGTGATGGTACTTCAATTTCAATTGGCAGAACAACTTTCATGCCATAAACAAGAGAATAAGGAGTTACCCCTACAGATGTCCAAATCGACGTTCTATAGCCCCAAAGTGCAAACGGGAGTTTCTCCGGCCAGTTCCTATAGGTTTTCACCATCTTCTGCAAAATTTTCTTAATGTTCTTGTTCACAGCCTCAACGGCTCCATTAGTCTGCGGCCTGTATGTTGATGACTTATGGAAAGCCACGTTGTACTTTTCAAACAGGTTTATCACCTCTTTCTTGAAGTGTGAGCCATTGTCTGATATGATCTCGTTGGGCACCCCATATCTACAAATGATGTTGTTTTTGATAAACTTAGCCACGTGTGACGTCTTTAGCACAAAATAGGACTCTGGGCCTCTATCCACTTAGTGAAGTAGTCGATCACTACCAGAATGTATTCGTACCCGTTTGACCCTTTTGGTGTGACTACACCGATAACGTCGATTCCCCAAACTGAGAAAGGCCATGGCAAGTCATATTGTACAACTTTGACGACGGGATATTCATGCAATTAGCATGAATTTGGCATTTGTGGCATCGCCAAACAAAACCAATACAGTCTTCCTCCATAGTAGACTATTAATAACCTTGCTTGAGAATCTTTCAGGCTAACATCACTCCGTTCATGTGCGCTCTGCACTCTCCTCCATGAATGGCCTCCATCAAGTGCTTTAATTCCTCTTCTTCGACACACAACTTGTACATTCCCAGATGGCTTCTCTTGTACAACTTGCCGTGCAGATGATGAATTGGACGGCCATACGCCGTATTCCTCGTTTATCCTTGGCATTTGCCCTTGGTGGATACATTTCCTTTTCCAGAAAGTTCCAAATGTCATAATACCAGGGGTTCGTGTCTTGAACCTCATCTATCGCGGTGATGGTCTCATAAGCAGGCGTATACCTTTGTTCAATAATGATCAGACACATCTTCACTCCAAGCGAGATGTCCACCATGGAGGATAGAGTTTCCAGCATATCAGTAAACCGGTTGTTCTCTCTTAGAAGATGTGTGAACGTCAATTTTTCAAATCTCAGAATTAGCACATCCAAGGCCTGATGATAAACCTTCATCTTCTCTTCTTTAACTTTCCAGTCTCTATTTGCTTGAGAAACAACCAAGTTCGAATCTCCCATGACATCCAACCTTATTGCCCCTAGTTCTAAGGCAGCTTCTAAGCCAACAATACACGCCTTGTATTTTGCTTCGTTGTTGGATACTTTGAACCGGAGTTTGAAAGCTAGAGGTAAATGGGAATCATTAGGTGCTATAAGCAATACACCTATCCCATAACTATATTGATTTGATGCTCCATCAAAATACATTGTCCATGTTTCCTCTTCTATTTGTAGGATGTCTTCATCTGGGAAATGATACTCTACTACTTCATCTCCTTCTACTGGGTGGTCTGCCACAAATTTCGCTACAGCTCTCCCTTTGACTGATTTGTGAGTGACATACTTGAGATCAAACTTGAAAAGAAGAAGCAACCAATGAGCTAGCTTACCCGTAAGCGCTAGTTTCTCGAAGAGATATTTGATGGGATCTAATGTCAAAACCAGAATTACAGAATAAGCTAATAGGTAGTGTCTCAACTTCTTTCTTACCCAAACTAAAGCCAAACAAGCTTTCTCGAGGGGAGTGTAGCGGGTCTCATAATCCAACATCTTTTTGCTTAGATAGTAAATGGCATTCTTCGCTTTAGCTTCTGATTCTTGCGCTAGCATGCACCCCATGGTCGAATTTGTTACCGATAAATACAAGATCAGTGGTTTCCCCGGTTCTGGTGGCGACAATACAGGTGGATTCTGAAGGTACTGCTTAACCTGTTCGAAGGAAAACTAACATCTATCATCCCATTAGAACTTCTTTCCTTTCTTCAACAAACCAAACAGTGGTTCACAAGTTAGGGTTAATTTTGAGATAAAACGTCTTATGAATTGCACTTTACCCAGAAAGCCGCGCACCTCCTTTGCAATCCTTGGTGGTGGCATTTCTAAGATGGCCTTGATTTTGGAAGGATCTACCTCAATTCCTCTTTGTGTGATCAAGAATCCCAGCATTTTCCTTGTCGTTACGCTGAAGGTGCATTTTTGCGAGTTCAACCTCAATCTATACTCTCTGATCCGTTCAAAGAATTTCTCCAATGCAGTGTAGTGGCCTTTCCGCTCTTTAGACTTGATAATCATATCATCTATATATACCTCAACCTCTTTGTGGATCATGTCATGCAGAATGGTAGTTGCAGCCCTTTGATAAGTTGCCCCGGCATTCTTTAGTCTAAATGGCATGACTCGGTAGCAATAGGTGCCCCATGGAGTAGTGAAAGTTATCTTCTCCCTATCTTCAGGTGCCATCAGAATTTGGTTATACTCGGAAAATCCGTCCATGAATGAAAGTAACGCATGGCCTGCAATGAAGTCTACCAACTCATCAATATGCGGCAGTGAAAAATCATCCTTCAGACTAGCTTTATTTAGATCCCTGAAGTCGACACAGACTCTGATTCTGTCATCCTTCTTTGGAACTAGAACAATATTAACCAACCACATTGGATACTCAAATACAAGTAAAAAACATGCCTCAATCTGTTTGGTAACTTCTTCTTTGATCTTCAAAGCCCAATCTAGGCAAACTCTGTACAACTTTTGCTTAACTGGCCGGGCCTGAGGGTTAAGAGGGATCCGGTGCTGTACAATCTCAGGATCGATTCCAAGCATGTCTTCGTAGGACCACACGAAAACATCTTAAAATTTTTTAGTAAAGTGATTAAATGCTCGCGTTCATCTGAAGACAGCGTGGACCCGATCTGGACCAAACGAGGATCTTTCTCAGTAGCCACATTAATTAATATGATTTCATCTGTACAGGGCTTAACACGCCTTTCTTCCTCATGATCAACCAAAATTTTCAAGACCTGAGGAATTTCTTCCTCTTCGTTTATGTCAAAATTTTGAAAATTAAGATCAGTACAACAAACCAAAGGCATAAAGAAGTAAGCAACATTCACAGCATTCCTATTCAAATAGTCTAGATCTTCGGTTATAGTGGACTCAAAAGAAAAGCTAAAAGATAACTTAGACAGGACTTTGGTATCCGAGTTACCACTTCCCGAAATACCAGACTTAGAGGGACTTGAATCTAACTCTGACTCCACAGACTCGATGGAATCAGATTTGGACTCATTATCCGATTCAGAACTGTTGCCGATGCCGTGCTCAAATTTCCAAATGAGGCGTGGAGCCTCAAATGCATCCACGATAAGTTTAGAAAAATATGCTGCTGGTTATCCCCGATCATTAAGATAGTAAAACTATCCCCCAAGTTGGTGGTCTCAGTTTCAGCGATAAAACCTATCAGTAGTTCAGCCAGTGCTTTTCCCAACAGTTCTTTCTCTTCAGTATCCAAACTTGCAGTCCTACCTTGATCTGTATTAATGCTCAGGGCTGTCTACTCATCCTCTACTTCTGGTAACTGGTGCCGAAGAAGATCTCGAATCCTGGATACCTTGTCTTTGTCTCCTGGTCAAACTAAGGCTCTGGAAATCCACAGAAGGGGAAATCTTCCCCTTGGCAGACAAAGCATCCGTTCAGGGTTCCCCATATTGGTTTGTGGACTAACTCATACTACTTTCCAGTCCTCTTTGCTTTCAGTCTTTCTCTCAACTCCTGCCATTTTCTCTGCCAATCTACGGCTATAGATCTGTATCCTGGCCCAAAAGAGTGGGGGTTATAGCTCACTTCCTTAGCAACAGTGCTTCCCTGTTTGCCACTTTGGCCTTGTCCTGATCCAGGCATATGCCCTTGTTTGTTCATCATGTAGATGGACTGAGCACTCACATAAGTTCCGTCGTCTTCTGCCATGATAGATTGGACCACCCGGGCCTCTGTCAGCAAGAAGCCAGAGAAGAATACATCATCTTCCCTATGTATGATTTCCAACACTGGCGTGGTAGTTCCCTGGGGAGGATAGATCACAGAATTACCGTACACAGTAGCAATCCTGCCTTTGAAGGGGTGTTTCACCAACTGATGGACTGTTGATGATACAGCCTTTATCTGATGCAGCCAAGGCCTTCCCAGCAATAAATGGAAGGTTGCCGGCACATCCATGACATGGAATTCTACCTCATGTTCAGATGGGCCAATAAGGATATTGTTCTTGAATGTTCCCATAACATCCTGGCTTGTATTGTCATAAGCTCAGACGGTTAGGTCATGGGTGTAAAGTCAATTGGCCTCAAACAGATGGCATAGGCAATCCTCACTGGACACACATTAATTGCCGATCCGGTATCCAATAACACCACCGGGATCCATTTCTTTTGACTTTCCAAGGTTACATATAAATGACGGTTATGGTTAGCGCTCAGGTGGTAACTCTTTATCTATAAAAGATATCACCGGCATAACATCCCCTGATGTAACCAATGACACCAATTGGTCTGCAGTGGTATCAATAGACAGTTTAGTCCGGTTCATTGCCTCTAACAGTGCCTGTCTATGCTCCCGAGATGCCATTATCAGCCCCCAGAATGATATGTCAGCCTGAATCTTCTTGAGCTGTTTCAAGACCAGGTTTTCTTCACCATCCTTTTCTCTTGATATCTCAACCTCTTTGTTGGAGGATTCTAGCTGAGCTAAAGTTATGGGTTTGAAGTACCGACCACTCCGGGTCATGTGATTAATCTAGTCCGTATACCACGTATCGTTGGGGGTAGAGTCACACCCTTTATCTGTGTATGTGTAACTCAAATCATTATCTTTCCACCACTCCCCTGCAGTCATAGCCAAGCTATTGTCAAGCTTCACTTGGAGCATGTTCACATCACACCTCTTAACACACCATTCCTTTCCCACGACGGTTTTGGTTTCTACATCCCAGTGTTATTTGAGCATTCTTAACTTTCTAGGCTCCCATTCAGTCTTTTTGGTGATTATGGTTGACTTAGCCTCTTCTTTCCCTTTTCCTTTTTCTTGTTTCAAGGCCATATGCCCTTGGATCTCCTCTATCCTTTCCCGCTGGAATTGCTTCAACACTTGTTCTTTTCTAGTCAAGGGTGTTGCCTCAGCCTTTTCTTTCCTGGTCTCTCTTGTTTGTTCTCCTTATCTGTCTCTTCATTACTAAACCACCCATTATTTGTTTCTGGCTAGCTTGGATCCCACCATCCCATCTGCACACAACTTGTATCTTCTTTCTCGAAGAAGTAGAGATCCTCCAGATCCTCTTCCAATTCTGTCAGATCCTCCTCTAGGTTTGCTAAGTCATTCAAGCCTTGTCCAAACCAATTATTCTGACGTTGTCCTAGCTCATCCTCCCCGATAGCATTAATGCTGAGGAAATCCGATAGTATGACTATTGGCTTTGGTTAACCAACGGCCACAATGTATTAGCTCGGATCATACTTCTCTGCAAGTGAAGCCCCCTTTTCTATGACACGGGTAACAAACGACCCTGCCTCTAGTGAATTCTCCTCTCTCTCCATTTCTACTACCACAGGCTTGGATTGGGTTTGTGGTGTCAAATCCATCATGCACATGTCTGTGCTTTCTGGAATAACCACCTCCGGTTTTGGTAAGTGGGATGAGATAATGTATGTGCTAGGGTTGTAAGTGGGCAGTAGTGTATAGATATGGTTAATATTTCTGGGTGGGGAAGCTTGGTTATGTGCAGGAAGTGGGTTGGTTGTTACGTTTGGTTTGGAAGGTGGGGCGATGATTTTGTTGTCAATGAGATCCTAGATCTCATAACGCAAGCGGTAGCACATATCTATGGGATGGCCATGTTGTTGGTAGAAGATACAATACTGGGTGGGGTCATTTTTGGGTGGCAATGGGTCTGGAAATGGACAAGGATATAGAGGTTTAAGATGTCCCTTTTTCATTAACAGCTTGAAGGCATGGGTCGAGGTCATATGGAGGGGGGTAAAAATTCTTCGATTTCAAGGTGGACCAGTATTTTGTGAAAGTTATAAGGTTGTGGCAGCAGCAAAGGGATCGGCCATCTTGGCCGATGTAATAACGGTACTGACATCTGCAGGCCGTGGAATAGTGCTATTACTAGCATTGGTACTCCTAGTGAATGGCCTTCTTGTAGGTTCACTAGTTCTGTGGATGATCTCCTTTTTGAATGTACTTTTAATTTGGACCCCCAACTTGTGTAGTGAAGCAAATATAAACAATGGTGCCAATATCATTCTTTGCAGCAGATCAGGCTCGATATTCAAGACTACCAGCCGAACTTGCTCTCTTTCAGAAGGCCTATTTGTCATCTGGGCTGCCTTGGCTCTCCACTTGGCAACAAAATCGATGAAAGATTCTTTAGGGTTTTAGGTAGTGGCCTCTAACTCACTGATAGTTACCTCTATCTGAGTGTTGTAAGAGTATTGGTTCACAAACCCTTCAGATAGCTCTTCCCAATTCCGCTTAGTAGATTCTTCCAGTTTAGCATACCAAATAGCTGCTATATCAGACAGAGTTCTCCCGAACAACGACAATTTCTGAACACGAAAAAGACCCATAGGCCTCAGAACATTCGAAAACAGGCGGACATGTACAATCAGATCCCTACTTCCATCAAATCTATCGATGTGGGGCATCTTAAACTTCTCCGGTAATCTGACCAAAGCCTCAGTGTACCCATCTTCAATATCCGGAATGGAATTAAAGCCTTGGGACTTTTTCAGTGCTTTCTCTAGCCTGGTAATTTTTATCATAGCTGGATCATCGTTCATGTCAAAGGGAAGGAGTTCCCCATGGGGCAGTGCCAAGGGTCTATAAGCTGGAGCCTGTGGAAACACCTCTTGGAGATTTGGAACCTGGGGATTTTTCACTGGTGGAGGGGGATCGGGATTTGGCTAAGCAGCCAGGATTGGATGCACTGTAGATGCGGATGCCCCAGATGGGCGTCGCTGATAGGCGATGAGTTTATCTTGTGCGGCCATCCTTTGATCCATGGTTCTCAAAGTTACCATCATGGCAGCAATTTCTTCTGTGTTCTGTGCCATTCTCAATCTAGATGGGTGAGATGCTGGTCAATTGTGTGTACGAACAGGTGTTTGTGGAGTGCTTTGTACTGGTACTAATGCATGTTTGTTCCTTCTTCGTTGAGTAACCGGTGGGAGAGAGACTAACACTGGCCAACCACCAACAAGGTCTTGAATTTTGCAAAGCCTACCAGAACGAGTCCACACAACTTGGGGAATATTAGGTTTTTCTGAAGCTATGATGGTAAACTACCTAGCAAAAAGAAAGAAAAGAAAAACAATAATCAAAAACCAGACAGCGCTTCGACCCCAATTCCCAACATTCATAGCTGAACTGTAATCCCCACTAAACTCTGTTCTCAAACTCATACTGATATGAACCATTCCATTCAGTCTCACTGTAAAAGCACATATCAAGTAAAAGAGCCAAAACATCCCTATGAAGGGGGGTAGGGTTACCCTGTCCTAGATTTTTGGCATGATCTAGGATGCACTATTTTAAACAATGAGTTTCACATAATCCTGTATTCGGGTAAACATTATGTCCTAGTTTGAAATAGTCACTATAGCTTTACTATATGCAACTAGGTCGAATGGTTAAAACAGCGTACCTCAGCAAGACTACTTAATATATCTCTAGCACCTAACACCGAGAAGTGAAAGGAGGATCAAATGGTATAGTGGTAATCCAGATCCAAGGGTTATGTTCCCAACATGGCAGAGCCCACGACCGGTCAGCCTTTTGGCAAGCCTTTTGGGCGAGCCTCCAGCAAACCGTCCAGGATAGTAGATGGCAAACATAATAACTTAAGCGCACCAATGCAAATGCAATGCAAAGAACATATATAGGTAGATAAAATTTCACATCCTGAAGTTCAAGTCAAGTTCTCTAAATTCCCCAGTGGAGTCGCCAGAAACTGTAGCTCGACTTTTCCGCGCTCCTTTCAGAAGGCAAATAAGCCCTATAGTGTCGGACTCTCGTGGTTCTGACTTTGATTTCACAGGTGCAATGTGAAACAATGAAAACGCAAAAGAGTCCAAATCTGGCAATTCTTTTGGAAAATTAATGTTTTGAATCAAATGTCAAACATGAACTACTTTGCCAGATTTACAGAATTACCACATAAATATTTTGTTTCGGGAAATTTAGGAAACCCGTGACTCGTGCCAAAGACCATTAGTCCGTCATCACCAAAGTGTCTCAGCTTGGGAACTTAGGTACGAAAGGGGAAGGCCATGAATTGAACACCCCACTCACCCGATCAAAGATCGACCTCTACTAATCATGATGTGAATCTTATTTACATTATATGCTCTTGTTCCAATTATTAGGTTAACTTTACTATGTGATGCATACAAGGATAGACTAATTTTGCAAGCATTGGAACACTTGATTCATGTTTATTTTGAAAAAGTGTTTTAAATATATATCACTTGAAAAAATGATCGCATATGAACATTATTCAAATTATTCCAATTCAAGCAAATAGCCTTCATCCACAAGCATTCAAGCAGTTTATCAATTAAGCATTTAACCTCATGGCAAGCAATGCTAAACATGACAATAATCACACTCATGCAACGCGCTAAAGCAAATAAAAGCTTCCCTTACACTCCAAGCAAAAAAAAAGAGAAACTAGTTAGAAAAATACATGATTCTTATGTGACATGTCTAATGTGACACATGCGATATGCAATTACTAGGCTCGGCTACAAATTTGACATATGGATCAATAGCATGCGGTCTAAGCACGTATTCAAAGATATATAAGCAATAAATAATGAACCAAGCTTTAATGCATGTAATACGAGTGGATGGAAACATGAAGTATGCTAAACGAAACGTGATGCTCTAAACTAACCATCATAAGCTAGTAAATAAAAAAGAGAAAGACATGGGGTTGGAATCCTTACGCAGGAGGGTCCGAATCAATGTCCGATAGTCCAAATTAAACTAATTATTACAAAACCAAACGAATTAATAACTAACTAAAAAATAAGCTACAAATCTAAAGATGTACAATGCTCGTATGCGCAGCATCCAGAAGCTGCTCTATCTGCCCAGATTATTCTGTTTCACCTTCTGCCACTGCCTTTGCTTCTGCACAACACACTGCCCTCTGTTTCTGCACAACACACTGCCTTACCGTTCATTGATGCCCGGCCGGCCCTCACTGACATCCGACCGGGCCTAAGGAAGGCCGACTGTGGCTCAGTTTCATGTAACTCCATTTGATACTCTGAAGTGAAAACAGTGCAAACAGAGTGTTCTGGACTCTGTTTGTCCCTTTCTCACTTCTCTGTCATGGCAAAGCCTCAAGAGAAGGTTGAAATTGATTCCAAAACCAACAACGAGCAAATTGATTGCTTGATAATCTCGGATACAATTTTGGACAAAAATCAATGAAATGCAATGAATATGACCATCCCTCCCTCTTGTCATGGAGTGAACTCAAAGAGAGTGGTAGAGACACTTCAAGAATCATCAAAACACCATGAACTAGTGTATGATCATTCTTGACTCGATTAACTTGGCATAACGTTCGGCCAAGCCTAAACAAATTAAGTCATTTTCTTTATGTGTGTTGATCCAATTTTAAACCAATTTTTTAGTCATTGCCATTCATTAATTTATTTGTCCATGGTGATGTGAAGTCCTCTAAAAGGAGAGAAGCATCAAATGGGAAGTAATTCTTAACATGAAAGAAAGATTACGCCGTTGACAATGAATCTCCGCAGAGATTAAGCCATTAAGCGCGAAACTCTAGTTCATGTGTTGAACAACCATTAGCCATTTGAAACAACTCTCAAATGAAATAAAGAAGTGACAACTTGATTGTTAAAGTGAGATTATTAAATGAATTGAAGAAAAGCTAAAACAATATGCAACAAGCTATACAAGTGAACTTATGAGACAACAAATGAACTAATCAAAGCATGAACTAATTAAATAAATTAAAACGGCCCTAAAACAGCCCCTAAAGTGTAAAAAGTAGTAGCTAAAATCATGTTAAAAGGGCACAAAAAGATAGGCAAAACAAAGAGATACAAAGCTAGTAAGCAAAGCTAAGGTGGGGTGGCTAACCCCTCCACTTTCGGGACTTCTAAACCATATTTTAGCCTCTGAAAATAGTCCAAAAATAGTCCAAAAAATGCCCCAAAACAGTGGCTAGAATCAGAAAAATAAGTGGGAAACACAAAGATATAAGCTTGGAATAAGGTTCAAGAAAGGGTAGTTAACCCCTCCACCTTTGGTAGCTTTTAAATCACAAGTTTCAGCCCACAAAACAATCTCAAAACAGTGTATAAATCAAGGAAAAGAGAGAAAAAGAGTAAAAGAGAAATAAGGAAGAAGATGCGAAAATTATACCTCTTGAAAGAGAGGATGCTCTTAGTTAACAAACTTGATTCCAACACCCTCAAGTTTGAGTTATGGTTTTCAAATCTTAATCAAGTTCCAAGTCCAAGCTCCATGTTGATATGGTATGGATGGATGATATAAATAAGTAGGAAGATGACTTACAAAAGAAGGATTATACTTATATATTTTGACATCTAAATCTTGATATATATTAACCTTTCAACCTCTCAACCTCTTAATTCAGTCCAGCAGCTTCGTATTTATAGAGATTGAGTTGCAGATCAAAATATCTGTAGAAATAGACAGCTGGCAGATATTTACATAATCTGCTTTGAAAAGTCAAGCGGCCCGGCTGGGCATTAATACCCACAGTCGGCCATCACTAAGGCACGGCTAGGCCTCAGTGTATTTCCACTGTTCCTCACTTTTAGGTTCAATGCAGGTTGGTACAATGTTCAAAATTGAGTTTCTGGGGTAAAAATACAGTGGATATGACAAGTTGGGATTGTTTAGAGCTTGAAATCGGATTTCTTTGTTGAGAATTCAAACCATTTACACAATGTAACTTTCATCATTAAGTGCTCAGAATCAAGCACCTAAGTCTTACGAGTGGTCAAAATTGAGGTGTCTACACATATATATACATATACATACACACAAACAAACCATATACGGACACATACATATACATATATGCACTTCTCTCATGTTTTTGTCTCTCTATCTCTGCCTCTTTCGTCTTTTTCGAGTGCCGTGTCTGGTGCGCGATTTCAAAAATCGTGGCACCTGACTGACAAGCCTCGATTCTTCCAATCCTTTGTCCCGAGGCCTTCCCTCTTTGTCTTCTTCCTCTACTCCGTCTTTTTTTTAACTAAGGCCTGTGAGAAAAGCATAGAGCGAAAAGTTGCGAATCGTTAGTCTATGACAGCTTGATTCTCTTTCTTTCTGTCATGGCTTCCTCCCGTCCTCTTACTCTCTTCCCTAACCTTAACGATTCCCCAATCAAGATTCCAGACACCAACTTTTCAAGCCTCGACAGGGTGCCTCTACCCTTGCCCATGTTTTCAGTTTCCCTGCAATATCAGTTGAGAAAATAACAGTAGCTCAATCAAATATTGATGCCAATTCTTATACACTGAAATCCTATATGGAGATCATGACTGCAGTCTCCAATCTATCACACTGGTTGCAAAGCAGAACTTTCTTTATTCCAGCATATGTATCAAGACGCGCGACAAGAGATTAGTCATTTGAAGAGGTAGAACAAGGAATTGAAGCGCCAAACAACGAATATGGAAAGATTCTTGGTGCCTCGGTATACCATATTCGATGGCCAGTAGGGGATGATTTCCTTCGAAATTCCTGCGAAATCCAAGGCAAGGCCTTCGAAGCATTCCCTAGAATGAACATCTTGAGGGGGGGTAATTGGTAGTGGAGTCGAATGACAAAACTGTTTGCAAATGAAATTGGTTTGTAATCTTTGCCGTCGGGCTACTGTCGAGAAAAAGTCCTCTCTCTATTTTTCTGTATTTTCAATTTTTTCTTTTTGTTCTTTTTTTTTTTTTTTTCCTTTTTTGTTTTGCCTTTTTGTTTTTGCTTATGACGGAGCACCATGCTTCAGATGATTTCTCCTATGTTATTTTTTTGAAATTTTCTTCTTTTTTTTTCTTGTTATGCTGTAATAGGTGGCTTCACCCTAATGTTTAATAAAATGAGTTTTGTTTTTGCACATCATGGCTTGAATAGCACATCACTTGAGCATGAAAACATTTTTTTTTCTTGAACTTGAATCTGAAAATGATTGAATTTCAATGAGTTTTGAATTGGACATTGAGCCCTCAACTGACCAGAAATAAAAAATGACTCAATGAAAGAAAAACAAAACAAAAATAACCCAAACACACCTATTTACACTTGTTGGAATGAAAAGCACCAAAAACACGACTTGAAAGGACAAACCATTGGTCGGTCACTGAAAAATTGACAAGCCGGCTAATATATTAATCGACCAGTTGAATTAACTGATGAACCAGCTAAAACAAAATTGGCCGACTAGCTAAACAAGTGGTCGGCCAACTTAAACAATCAGGAAACACAACTAGAGTCAACTAAATACTTAGACGATCAGCTGGATTGTTAGCCGGCCGGTTGAAACATGCAAGGGACTGGAGAATGTGGGCAGAAGATAGAATTCCTAACTCAACTATGCCTCTAGTTCATTGCTTTGACTTTTTCTTTTTTGTTTTATGCTGAAAAAGATTTTGACCAACATGAGAGTTAGATTAGTATGCTTGTTCCACTCTTATCATGTAAGTGAAGCTGTGAGTACTGAAAATTTTTCTTTTTGGTCCAAAGAATGGTCTAGTTTTTGCAAAAATAAAATAATTTTCAAGAAAATTAGTCGACTTCATAAAAAATCATCAAAAATTTGTTTTCGTAAATGGTCGCTACCCAACCAACATGGAATTAACCTTCGAGATGCACAAATAACTGGAGCTTGATTTGTCTTGCAACTTAATCTTCCATAAAGAAGAGATAGGACAATCGAACCGAATAAAGACAACCCAATTGAACATAGACAAAACAACCGAGTCAAGTAAAAATATACCAATCAAACATGGATGAGACAAGTAAGTTTAAAATAGTTGAGGTCAAACTTCAGGTTAAAGTTGCTTACGTATCACAAAGATAGGAATCAGGCCTTACGTAGTTCCCGAGGTAAGGTTCACTCGGGTGTTAACACTTTCCTTTTGTGTTTTAACTTTTGCCAAAATTGCCCTTCCGAGTTTTCAACCTTGCGAGCATTTTTCTGTTTTTTTTTGTTTTTTTTTTATTTTTCATTTTTCTTCCATTTTTTTTTTTGTTGTTTTTTTGCTCGAACTTTTGCCTAGATTACCCTTCCAAGGAAAGTTAACCCCACGTTACATCGGGCCATTTAAGATACTAGAAAGGATTGGTCTTGCATCATATCGCCTTGCACTACCTCCAGAATTGTCCAATATTCACAATCTATTTCACATTTCGATGCTTCGGCAATATCTTCGAGATCCAAAGCATGTCGTGGAATATGAGGACCTAAAGGTTCAAGAAGATCTCTCATATGAAGAACAACCAGTGCAGGTTCTCAACCATCGTAATCAGGTTCTCCGAAACAAAACTATACCTCTGGTAAAAGTATTGCGGAGAAATCATCGAGTTGAACAAGCTACCTAGGAAACGAAAAGTCAAATGCAAGTCAAATACCTGCACCTCTTCAAAAACTAAAGTACATCAAGTTTGAGAACAAACTTCTATTTAGGAGAGAAGAAATGTGACACCCTAAATATTTAATTAATACCACAACCAATTACGATAATAATAAAAATAATAATAATAGTGGTAGTAGTAGTAGTAAAATAAAATAATTAATATTGTGGTTGTATGTGATAAAATGTAATTTAATTGGATTATTAAACTTTGTGACCAAATTAACACAATTATGGAACAATACTATTAGTTGGGTCAAATTATAATTAACGATTATATAAGCAAATAAAAACAAATCTAATGTATAGATTCACTAAGGGCCAAGTTAAGCAAGATAAGTAGCAATTAATTAGAAAGATTTGCAAATTACCTGGAGTAAGGGAAGGTAAGCCATCTGTGCAGTCTAGCTTGTTGGGGGTGAGTCATCATGTTGGATTCATCATGACAAGGTAAGTCATCACCAAGAGCTTGTGTATATATAAGGGGGGAGGGCAGTGAACATATGTAAGGAAACAAAGGAAAAAAAACAAAGGAGAAAAAGAGAGAGGAGCAAGAGAACAGTCCCGAGTAGTTGTCAAAAATAGGAAGAAAACAATAAGGATTAATATTAAGGTGAGTTATATTATACCTTAAGGCACCATAATATATCTTCCGTATGTTTTGAGTTACCATAATTTATTTTACACAAATTGGGTTTATAAATTATATTACTATTTTAATTACGTTGATTATTTTCCGAACTTTATTTGCTCAAATTGAAACCCAAGGATATGTTTTTAATAATTATTTGACAATTATTTTGTAAACAATTATTTTCTATAAGTACCACCACAAGAGTCCCATGCCTTGGGGGACTTAAATAACCATTGGCTTCTGTTTGACCACTTTGTGGTCCTCTGTTTGTCATGGATCCATTGACCTCCATTCTGACTATCACTCATGTGACTTCTGTTCTGTTATGTTCTGTACCGTGGTTATAGTTATTATATAATTTTTGTATTTCAGTTCTTGCTACTTTAAATAATTTGGTTAGTTTAATAAAGTTATGTTATCGTTTTAGCTTGAATAACTATCCATGGTTATTTTGTATCCCCTATACTCTTGGCATAATATTTCTCACTCTATTGTGTACTTATAGCTATTACCCTTTCAGGTGATGAGATGTAAGGAAGACTCGTAACCACATATAGTGGAACCCGCACAAGAATTTGATGTTGATCCGTTATTTGATCTTTCTTTTCTTTTCTTTCTTTTGTTGTTGTTTTTTTTTTTTAATTGATAGTCGGTCACAGAATACTAATAAATGCTCTATGGATGTATTTTCTTTTATTAAAATAGTAGTGTAGACACCCCTATTTTGACCGGCCCTAAGACTTGGGCGCTTTTTTTTTATTGTCCAATAATGACAATTAGAATGTGTTTCTCACAGAATCCTCAGTAAGAGAGATAGAATTTGAACTTTAATCATAACCTTTACCATTATGGCCAAATTATTTTAAACTACTAAATATTTCATTAGTTTAGTATTTTGAAATTTTGCGTAATTTTATGTGTTTGTTCATATTTTTTTGGTGTTAATTGATATAAATTATATATTTTATATATTATATTATATATATTATAACATAAAATAATAAAAAATCGTTTGATATCGGTCAGCTCTCGGCTACCGACATCAAACATCAAGATTGTATATATATATGTTATTATATAAGATATATTATTATAATATTATTATATATTAGGCATATATTATTATATGTTATTATATTATTTGTTTGCTTATATAAAGAGGGAGAGGTTCAGCACAACCGGAGAGTTTTTTGGTTTGGAGAAAGGAATGATTCAATAGAGTTTGAGAGAAAGGAGAGTAATTTTGTCTACATATCAACCTTGAGCCAAAATACTTCCAAACTTCCATAGCTACTGAGGATTTGAGAACACACTTTTTACACTTAAGGGTGATCAAGAGGGAGTTTGTAAACTAAGGAGTTTATCCTTTCCAGGAGAATTTCACAAGCCTTTCATTTTCTCGTATTTCTTACTTATTTTACTCTTTTGCTTTGATTTATTGTTATATTATATATTGTTGTAATCTAATTGAAATGGTGAATTGAAATCCCATAGATGTTGTTTTTAGCATGAGAAAGAGATCTTCCATGCTAAATGATTTAATCTCTTCGGAGGTTCATTACCAGGGCATTACATCTCTCTCATGCCAAGAATAACTTCCCGTTTGACACTTTTCTCTTTTTAGAGGACTTAATAATCACTTCGGATAAATGGACTAAAAAATGGAAATGACTAAGAAAATTGATTTAAAAGCAATCAACATACATAAGAAAATGAGTCATATTGCTTGGGCTTGGCCGAACGTGATACCAAGTTTATTGTGTCAAGGCTTGTCTAAACACCAATTCATGATGTTTTAGACGAATCTTGAAGCGTCACCTATCATCCATTTCTTTAAATTGAGACTGACTTCAAATGGTTGATGGTTATTCAAACTATGAGCTAGAGATCTATGCTTAATGGCTTAATCTCTACGGAGGTTTACCACCAACGATATAATCCCTCTTTCATATTAAGAATTACTTCCTATTTGGCGCACTTCTCATTTAGTGGACATAATCGTCACCTTGGACTTAATGAATTAAAGAATGGAAAGGACTAAAAAAAATTGCTAAAATGAATCAACCCACATAAAGAAAATAAAGTATATTGTTTGGATTCGGCCGAACGTTATGCCGAGTCTATTGTGTCAAAACTTGTCTAAACATCAATTCATGATGATGTTTTAGATGAACTTTCTACCTCCCTCTTTGACTTTAATCTATGATAGGAGGGAGGGGTGGTTCCATTCATTTATTAATTTTTGTCCAAATTGTATCCGAAATCATCAAGCAATCAACTTGCTCATTAATGATTTTAAAAACAATTCCACCATTCTCTCGAGGCTTGATAGAGAAGTATAAGAGGGACAAACAGAATTCGAAACACCCTGTCTGCACTTTTTTCACCTCAGGCACGAATAAATAGTCTTCTGCAAAGAAATAAGACATGGTTGGATTTATTTGAGCTCAAATCGATTGCGAGTCAACCAGACCCCAATATATGGCAAACCATACACTTTTGGATAGCAGTAGTGACTGCAATAGTGACTGAGGGTGAAACAGAACAGTTCCCAACAAGGCAAGGCAGACAAAGTGGCTTTCGAGGAGCATCACGCGAGCATTGCATGTGTATTGTTGTTATAATAAATTAGACAGCCCTTTTAATTGTTTATTCATTTGGATTTGTAATAAATAGTTAATTTGGACACTTAGACATTTGAACCCTCATGTGTGAGGGCGCAATTTCGTAATAATGTGCATGTCTTCCACCCTACGTCTTTCTCCCTTTTATTTAATCGCTTATGATGGTTAGATTAAGGACATCATGTTTTATTTATCATTATTCATGTTTGCATCCACTTGTCTTGCATGCACTGGGGCTCGATTCATCATTTTAAATTGCTTGTTTAGATACTTCATCAAATATATGTTAAACTACATACTATCAAATTGATTCATTTTCCATATTAGTCGCCGAGCCTATTTAATTGCATATCGTATGTGTTGCATTAGCCATATTGCATAGTTAGGATCATGCATTTTTCTAACTAGTTTCTCTTTTGGCTTGGAGTACGAGGTAAGTTTTTATGCTTTAGCACATTGCATAAGTGTGATTGTTGCTATGTCTAGCATGCTTGCCATGAGACTAAATGCTTAATTGATAAACTGCTTGAATGCCTGTGGATGAAGGCTATTTGCTTAAATTGGAATAATTTGAATAATATTCATATGCAATCACTTTTTCAAGTGGTACATATTCAAAACACTTTTGTTTTTCAAAACAAACATGAATCAAGTATTCCAATATTTGCAAAATTAGTCTATACTTGTATGCATCACATAGTAAAGTTAGCCTAATAACAATCGAAACAAGAGTATATAATGTGAATAAGAATTGCATTATGATTAGTAAAGGCCAATCTTTGATCGGGTTAGCGGGGGTGCTCAAATGCATTCATGACCTTCTCCTCTCGTACCTAAGTTCCCAAACCAAGACAATCTTGGTGATGACGGATAAGTGGCCTTCGGCACAAGTCATGGGTTTCCTAAATTTCCCAAAACAAAATATACAGGTGGCGACTCTGTAAATCTGGCAAAACAGTCCATTTTTGGCATTTGATTCAAACATTGATTTTCCAAAAAGAATTGCCAGATTTGGACTATTTTTGTGTTTTCACTATTTCACATGGCACTTGTGAAATCAGATTCAGAACCACAAGTACAATCCGATACTGTAAAGGCTTATTCATTTTTCGAAAGGGGGCGTGAAAAAGTCGAGCTACAAGTAGAATGAAGTTAATTTTCTATTTAATTATTTCCTACTTCCATTTTGCCTCCGCCTGCACCATTTAATTTGATAAGCTTAGAATTATTCAGTAAGTTGCGATTCCAGCCCTAAGCCCCTGGGGTTGAGTAGTGACAAAGGTGGTTTCAGAGTAATTGTTTTAACAAAAAAATATATATGTATACATATACACATAGAACTACATAACCTACGACGTTAGTCCTTTTATGTAAAATCTCACGTTTATTCTAGTGATGTATGAATGTCTGAGTTAAACCTTGATAAGGCATTTTGGGAGGAGCCTAGGGCTATCAATTTGGAGGATATTTTAGCAAAGCATCCCGCCCCTAACTCACCAGAAGGATGTGGAGACTCAAAGGATATAGTTAGGAGATTACACCCAGGCCTTGCCCAATTGATGGGTCGGCCAATATATATATATATATACAGATCGATCCTACTGATGTCCCATACTTATTGTGGAGGCAGAGCCGTGCTTACACGCACGGACGATTCCTCGGACCCACTCGTGTCCTCAACCTTGCCCCAAGATATGACTGCCCACACTACATGGTTGGCCATTTGCCCCCAGATTTTGTGACAATAAGGAGAAATGTATACCCCGAAGACTACATTTTTACCACTATCGCTAACCTATTGGAAATTATTAATATTCAAAATGTTGATTTTAGTAATGACCTATCATACATTGAACAACTGGGATGGATCGTCGATCAAGCATTTTGGGGCTACATACAGTTCGTCCCCGTTTACACCGTCCAGGCCGCATAGGTTTGTTTTGGTGTGGTACAATTAGGATGTGAATTTGAGCTTTTTATGCAATACTACTTTCTGTGGTTATTTGACCCACCACTCTAGATCTTGGAGAAGAAAATTCTTTTGTAAGTTAACCATGATGAGTTCTGATCCTTTTTGTTGTTTTTATTGTACTAAAGGGATGAGACACTAACAAAATTTTTGACTTTTAGGACAACAATGTAATATTATATTTATATAAATAGTAAAGTTGGTATTTTATATACATTGCGCTATGTATGCTTATATATGTTGCGTTACGACTGTAATGTCTCATTTATTACCTTGTAGCATGGCCAATAACGGTAACGGAATGTGAGTCATCAGTCAATGGCACTAAATCGATGGAAAGAATCATGGAAAGAGCGGTTACTAGCTTTTTGCAAGCCTTGCAAACCAACATCAACAATGGGATACCAGAATAGCAAAAAGAGCCAGTTACCATAAAATAGTTCCAGGATCTGAAACCCACCACATTTACCAGCGGTCCAAACCTAATGGTAGCGGACACTTGGGTTAAAGACATAGAAAAGATTTTTCGTGCTTTGCCCTGCACCGAAAGACAGAAGGTAACTTTCACCACTTTCACTTTCAAAGATAATACGCAGGAATGGTGGCTTCTCACCCTAGAGAAAGAAGAAATAAGAAATTAAGACTTAGGCAAGATTCTTGGAAGTATTTTATGTAAAATACTTCCCAGATTCATTGCTGGAACGAAAGGCGTTTGAATTCATATATCTAAAGTAAGGAACCATGACGGTGGCCGAATACGAGAGCAAGTTCACACAACTAACTCAGTTTGCGACATATGTCATCCCTACTGAAGCTCGAAAAGCAAGAAAATTGGAAGTAGGATTGGATGCTAAAATCAAAGATAGGCTTGAGGCTTTGAAACTACCAACCTGTGCAGAAGTGGTAAACCAAGCGTACATTGCAAAAAAAGGGATTAAAGCCTCGTGTTCTGGGGAACCAAGCCAAAAGAAGTGATTTTGGGAAAGAGACAACAGAAGATCCGGTGTCGCGCCTCCCAAGAGGGTAAATACGGGTGCAACCAGTTTAGGCAATCAAGGTCCTACTAACTCCCAAGGTGGCACTATTCCAACTTGTCCTACTTGTGGAAGAGCTCGTTGGGGACGAGGCCATCGAGACACGGGAGCATGCTTTAAATGTGGTCAAGTTGGCCACTTGCTGAGGGATTGTCCAAAGCTGACCAATCCTACAACCAGCCCCTCTGGCCCAGTCAGAAGACCCACAGCAAATGCCAATGAAGGGCTTTTGCTTTGGTACCTGGAAAATCGGAAGTTACCAAAAATGTTGTGTCAGGTACACTTTCTGTCTGTAGTCATTTAGCTCATGTCCTCATTGACTCTGGGTCAACTCATTCTTTTGCTGTACCACACTTTGCTACCAAGCTGGCATCAATACTCGAACCCTTAGGATATATATTGTCTGTGTCTTTTCCTTCTGGTAATTCCATCCTTAGTATTGTTGTGTACAAATCTTGTGCTATATCCCTAAAAGGCAAAACCTTATACATAGACTTGATTCCCCTCCGCATTGGTCACTTTGATACCATCCTTGGAATGGATTGGTTGATTGTTAACCATGCCTCTATTGATTGCAAAACCAAAAAGGTCTCCCTCCAGTTACCAAACCAACTAGAGCTTGTCTTTGATGGGACTAGAGTTTCCATCCCTCCATGTGTCATATCCTCCATGACAGCCCAAAGATTTCTAAAAGAGGTTTTTGTAGTTATATTTGTTATGTGATCGATACTCAAAAAGAGGCCCCCACCGTTGATGTAATCCCCATGGTACAAGAATTCCCGGATATTTTTCTTGAAGATCTACCTAGTACCCCGATTGATCGGGAAATCGAATTTACCATTGAAACCGAACCTAGTACACAACCGATATTGAAAGCTCCTTACCGTATGTCAATGATAGAATTAAAAGAACTAAAGACTCAACTCCAGGAACTCCTGGACAAAGGTTTCATTCGACCTAGTACCTCACCCTAGGGAGCTCCAGTACTATTCGTAGAGAAAAAGGATGGCACGATGAGGTTATGCATCGATTACCGGGAACTGAACAAGGTCACCATCAAGAATTGGTACCATCTGTCATGAATTGATGACTTGTTCGATCAACTTTAAGGTGCCTAAGTATTCTAAAAAATCGACTTGCGTTCTGGCTGTCACCAACTAAGAGTCAAAATGGAAAGCATCGAAAATACTGCCTTTAGAACCCGTTACGGGCACTATAAGTTTCTCATCATGCCATTTGGCATCACAAATGCTCTAGCGTCCTTCATGGACCTCACGAATCGAGTGTTCAAACCCTATCTTAATGCGTTCATCATCGTCTTGACATCCTCATATACTCCAAGTCACAGAAAGACTATGAGCAGCACTTGCCAACGGTTCTACAAACACTATGCGATCACAAACTTTATGCTAAGTTTAAAAAATGTGAATTCTGGATCAGTAGTGTACACTTCTTCGATCACGTCATTAACAAAGATGACATCTCGATTGATCCCCAAAAAGTTGCAATAATCATGGATTGGCCACGACTTACTAATGTGTTAGAAATTTGAAGTTTCTTGGGTCTAGCTGACTATTATCGATGTTTCGTGCAAGATTTCTCAAAGATAGCATCACCCTTGACCCAGCTAACTCAGAAGAACACACCCTTTGAATGGCCTGACAAACAGGAGTGTTACTTCCAAGAATTAAAAAGTCAACTTGTGTCAACTCCTATACTAGCACTCCCTACAAGAGCAGATGGGTTCGTAATTTATAATGATGCCTCATACAATGGTTTGGGTTGTGTTCTTATACAAAACGGAAAAGTCATTGCTTATGCCTCGCAACAACTAAAGACTCACGAGAAGAACTATCCAACACGTGATCTAGAGTTGGCCGCGGTGATTTTCGCCCTCAAGATCTGGCTTCATTATCTCTACGGTGTAACCTACGAAATTTACATTGATCACAAAAGTCTTAAATATCTGTTTACACAGAAAGAACTGAATATGAGGCAACGACGGTGGCTAGAATTTATGAAAAACTATGATGTAGAGATCCATCAACATCTAGGCAAAGCTAACGTGGTGGCAGACGCACTAAGATGAAAGACGACCAGAAATTTGGCATGTACTCTCGTTTCCCGCAAGATCAATGGACTGCTCGCCAACATAATCGTGAAACCTACCTTGATTGAAGAAATTAGAGCACGCCAATGTGAAGATAAACTTTTGAAGAAAAAGTACAAGGAGTAAAAGAGTACGCCTGATTCTTATTTCACTATAAGCAATGGGATACTAAAATTTCAAAATCGAATTTGCATACCCAACATTTCGAAACTCAAGAAGAAGATATTGGTGGAAGCTCATAGCTCGAGATTTGCAGTCCACCCTGGCAACACAAAGATGTACCATGATCTAAAGGAACACTACTGGTGGACAAGAATGAAAAGAGACATAGCAAGCCATGTCACCAAATGTCTACATTGTCAGCGTGTTAAAGCAAAACATCAGAGACCTACAGAAATGTTGCAACCACTCTCTATTCCTGAATGGAAATGGGAGCACATTACCATGGACTTCGTGGTCGGGCTGCCTTAATCAGTTTCAAAGAATGATACAATAGAGTTATAGTAGACCGATTGATGAAGTGAACACATTTTCTGCCAATCAAAATCATGTACTCCCTTAATAAGTTTGCCACTTTATACATCAAGGAAATTATTCATTTGCATGGCATCCCAATTTCAATCGTGTCTGACCGAGACCCTCACTTCGTGTCTCACTTCTAGAACAAATTGTAGGAGGCTTTGGGGACTACACTGAAGTTTAGCACTACTTATCACCCGCAAACCGATGGGCAATCCAAAAGAACAATCTAGACTTTGGAAGACATGTCACGTATATGCGTGTTGGACCTCAAAGGTAACTGGGATGAGCACCTACCTTTAGTGGAATTCGCCTATAACAACAGCTACCAAGCAAGCATTGGAATGGCACCATATGAAGCACTGTATGGAAGGAGGTGTCAATCACCTCTGTGTTGGGCGAAAGTTGGAGACAAGAGGTTATTCAGCCCTGAGATCGTATAGATAAGAGTGATAAAATTCAACTCATCCAGCAACGAATTCGCTCTGCCCAGAGCCGCCAGAAAAGTTATGCAGATACATGAAGACAGGACTTGGAATTCTAAGTAGGGGACCATGTGTTCTTCAAGATCTTGCCAACAAGAGGAGTTATCCAATTTAGAAAGCGAGGAAAAGTTAAGCCCACGTTACATCGGGCCATTCGAGATACTAGAAATGATTGGTCCTGTAGCCTATCGCCTTGCATTATTGCCTAACTGTCTAATGTTCACAATGTGTTTCACATTTCGATGCTTCGGCGATATCTTCAAGATCCAGAGCATGTCGTGGAATATGAGGACCTAAAGGTTCAAGAAGATCTCTCGTATAAAGAACAACCAGTGCAAGTTTTCAACCATCGTAATCAGGTTCTCCGAAATAAGACTATACCTCTGGTAAAAGTCTTGTGGAGAAATCATTAAGTCGAAGAAGCTATGTGGAAAACGGAAAGTCAAATGCAAGCCAAATACCTGCACCTCTTCGAAAACTAAGGTACGTTAAGTTTGAGGACAAACTTCTATTTAGGAGGAAATAAATGTGACACCCTAAATATTTAATTAATACCACAACCAATTACGATAATAATAAAAATAATAATAATAGTGGTAGTAGCAGTAGTAAAATAAAATAATTAATATTATGGATGTATGTGATAATATGTAATTTAATTGGATTATTAAACTTTGGGACCAAATTAACATAATTATGGAACAATACTATTAGTTGGGCCAAACTAGAATTAACGATTATATAAGCAAATAAAAACAAATTTGATGTATAGATTCACTGAGGGCCAAGTTAAGCAAGATAAGTAGCAATTAATTGGAAAGATTTGCAAATTACCTAGAATAGAATAAAGGAAGGTAAGCCATCTGTGCAGTCTAGCTTGTATGGGGGGTGAGTCATCAAGTTAGATTCATCATGAAAAGGTGAGTTATCACCAAGGGCTTGTGTATATATAAGGGGGGAGGGCTATGAACATCTATAAGGAAACGAAGGAAAAGAAAAAAGGGAGAAAAAGAGAGAGGAGCAAGAGAATAGTCCCTAGTAGTTGGCAAAAATAGGAACAAAACAGTAAGGATTAATGTTAAGGTGAATTATATTATACCTTGAGGCACCATAATATATCTTCTGTATATTTTGAGTTACCATAATTTATTTTACACAAATTGGGTTTATAAATTATATTACTATTTTAATTACGTTGATTATTTTCCGAACTCTATTTGCTCAAATTGAAACCCATGGATATGTTTTTAATAATTATTTGACAATAATTTTATAAACAATTATTTTCTATAAGTACCACCACGGGAGTACCATGTCTTGGGGGACTTAAATAACCATTGGCTTCTGTTTGACCACTTTGTGGTCCTCTGTTTGTCATGGATCCATTGACCTCTATTCTGACTGTCACTCATATGACTTCTGTTCTATTGTGTTCTGTACCGTGGTTATAGTTATTATATAATTTTTGTATTTCAGTTCTTGCTACTTCAAATAATTTGGTTAGTCAAATAAAGTTATGTTATTGTTTTAGCTTGAATAACTATCCATGGTTATTTTGTGTCCCCTATACTCTCGGCATAATATTTCTCACTCTGCTGCGTACTTATCGCTGTTACCTTTTCAAGTGATGAGATGTAAGGAAGACCCATAACCTTGTGTAGTAGAACCCGCAAAAAAATTTGATACTGATTCGTTATTTTGTCTTTCTTTTCTTTTCTTCCTTTTGTTGGTTTTTTTTTTTTTTTATTGATAGTCGGTCACAGAATAATAATAAAAGCTCTATAGATGTATTTTCCTTTATTAAAATAGTATAATGAAATTAATTTTCTGTTTAATTATTTCCTACTTCCATTTTGCCTTCGCCTACGCCATTTAATTTGATAAGCTTAGAATTATTCAATAAGTTGCAATTCAAGCCCTAAGCCCCTAGGGTTGGGTCGTGACAACAATCATGCATTGATACCTTATCCTTAGCATTTGCCCCTTGTGGTATAGTTTATTTTCCAAACTGTCGTGATACCTACCAAGGATTTTCATCTTGAACTTTTTCTATTGCGGCTATCATCTGCTCTGTGAGGATCAGACGCATCTTGATCCCGATCGGTATATCCACTATTAAAGCTAAGGTTGCCAAAGAGTTGACAAACCAATTATTCGTTCTGACTAGGTGGGTGACTAAGTTTGTGTTTCTGATCACATCCAACTTTTTTGTCCCTAGCTTTAGGGTTGTTTCCAATCCAGTTATACACGCCTCATATTCTGCCTGATTTTTGGACACTCGGAATCCAACTTCTCAAGTCGAGAGGGATCCTATGTTGTATAATCTTAGGAAAATTCTAAGCATGTTTTCGTAGGATCACGCAAAAACATTTTTTGAAATCTTTTAATAAAGCGACGAATCACAGTGCACTCCTCTGACGACAATGCAAAACCAATCTAGACCAAACCAGAATCCTTCTCAGTACCCATATTAACAGAATTGATCTCATCCATCAAGGGCTTAGCACACCTCTCTTCCTCTCAATCGATCAAATTTTACAAATCCTAAGTAATTCTTTCCTCTTCGATTTTATCAAAGTTTTGGAAAAAAAATTTAAAAATTTTGGTCAATGCAATGATTTAAAGGCATAGAGAAGTAGGTGAAAATTACTGGATCTTCATTCAAAACTTCTAACTTAATGATTGAAACAGACTCAAAAGAAAGTGAAAAGACAGACATAGACAAGACAGTGGTGTCTGGGTTATCACCCCCGAAATCACTAGACTCAAACGTGCTAGAATGACTCGAGCCTGATCCTAACCCTACAAACTTGGTGGAATTAAACTTAGACTCAACACTCAATTCAGAACTCAAGATAAAACTATTCTCAAATTGCTAGTTAAAGTGTAGGCCATCCACCATATTCAGAATAAAGCTCGTGCAATCAACAAGTGGTCAATCTCCAATCACAAAAATGGTCAGATATCCCACAAGTTCTATTTATTTACACTAGTAGACTTTATGAGATATCAGACTTTTCTGAAACTATGGTGCTACAACGACTCAGCAAAAAAACCAAAAATAATACCTCAAATCAAAATTCTAGCAGCACTTCGACTTCAATTCGCACAACTAATTATTGTATGTCCCACCGAAAAAATTGAACCCCACAAAGTGACATGCCTGGACCATTCATCTAAATTTAAGAACCCCTGTATAAATTCCATACATTGCACATAGCAAGAAGAGAACAAACACCCCTATGGAGGGTAAGGTTATCCTATCCTAACTTTGAAATGATTTATGATTTCACTATTCAAACAAACGGCATCACACATCCTACAATGGGGTAACATCTTGTCCTAATGTTGGAAGTTGCTAGAGCTTACTATATGCACTAGGTCAGTCTTAGGTCAAAAAAGGTACCTCAGCAAGACACCGATATACCTACCCAATCCAATGAATCAAGCGATACGTGGTGATCCCCGATTCCAAGGCTTGTGCTTCCACTATATTAGAGCCCATGACCATCTATCCGCCCGAAGTCAAATAGTCATCCAGGATAACAGGTGACGAGCACGGGATTTAGGCGCACCAATACATAAAATGTAATGAACATATAATTGAAAATAAAAGTCATATCATGGAGTTCAAGTCAAGGTTTCTTAATATCCCCAGTAGAGTCACCAGAAACTGTAACATCGCCCGGGAGGTGCCCACGCGTGTTGAATAGTTCAGACCCTCAATTTCTTCGATCTAGTCTCACGAGTGCAATGTGAAACATGAATAAAAGTCTAGATTTGGCAACTTTTATAGAAAATCCATTTTATAGCAAAACATTTTTCAGAAATAGACTGCATCATTAGATCTCAAAATCACCACCTAATATTTTGAAAAAATTAAGAAACTCATGACTTGTGCCAAGGCCACTGCTTGTCGTAACCAAAGATACTTGGTTCAAAACCTTAGGTATGAGAGAGGAAGGTCATTAATTGAGCACTCCCACTCACCCGATCAAAAGATCGCCCTATACTAAATCATGATATAATTTTTTTTAACTTCATATGTTAATATTCTAATTTATTTAATAAATCCTAAAATTATTATGTGAAGCAAAAAAATATAGACTATGTTGTTCATTTTGGAGCGGCTTGATTTCATTGTTTTCAAAATATTTTGAAAAGTGCACAAGACATAGAAAATTGAATTTTACAAATATGAAAATCAATTTTATTCCAAATTGAACAACACAACATTCATCCACTGGCATGTATAGAGTTATATCAAATAAGCAAATAGTCACATAGTAGGATGCTAAACATAGTAAAAAAAGCATACACAAGCGAGATGCTAAAGTACAAAAAACTTACATATTTATCGACATCATGCAAACAATTACAAAACAAAGTTAGTAAAATATGCATGATCTTATATACAAGATCCTAATGCAATTCACTCATGAAATGCAATTAAAGATCTGGTTTCTAATATATGACATGTAAATCATCTCAAGAATATGAGATAGCGTACAAAATCACATAATAATCGATTAAACCCACAGATGCAAATTTAGCTGAATCTGAAGGCATAAAAAATGGATACAAAGTATGAATATAATGACAAGCAAAAACATACCGCATATGTACAAAATATGGAAAGCAAATAAAAGCATGGGATAAAAAGAAGCAGGGTGGAGAATTATTATAACATTACATATCTGAATAAGGGAGTAGAGGAATAAAAATATTACAACAAAAATATCCTCACAAATCTCTCTAAAATTAAAAGAAAAATAGAAAAACAGAAGCTTCAAAGGGTTTCGGAGACTATTCTGCTCGGCATGGGGAGACTATTGGATTCTGTCCAGAAAAAGTTGGCTGGCCAGCCAAAACGTGAGCTGGCCAACCAATCAGGCCAGGCTAAGAACTCTGTTTTGTTGCAACACTAGATAAACAAATAGAAAATATGTAAGTGGCTCAACTAACTGTAGACACCCCATTTTTTACCTCACTTAAGACTTGGGCACCGCACTTTGAACACTCAATGATGAAAAGTTACACTATGCAATCGTTCAGATTCTTCAACAAAAGGCTTCGATTTTTGAGCTTTCTAATCCTAACCTTACACCCCATTTTGACCAAAACTATTTTAGACCTTAAAACCCTCTTTTTCAAATTATTTTTTCAAATGTTTCTACGATATTCCGAAGCTCACATTTCGTTTAAAATATTGCGCTTTTTGGTAAACCGAGTGAGGACAAAGTGGAAATAAATGGAAGGGAGGTGAACACTTTGAAAAATATTTAAAAAATCTTATTTATAGGTTTGGAGTTGAAGGAAATAGGAGGGGATGGAAGAAAACTAGTTTAGGAAAAGGTTGAGTATCAAACTGTTAAGAAAGAAATGAGTAGCTTTCACTAAATTACTCATATCTCCTTGTACACTTAAAACTTAGATGTGGGGCCACCACCATTGGAAAGTAGACTTCTAGAGCTTCAATTTAGACTCAAGAATCACCTAAAACCAAGTCCGGATGAGAGAAATATACCCGTTTGAAGAAGGGCTTGAGAGCAATTTACAGCCGGCCATTCAAGTCATTGGTCAGCTGGCCATGTGTCCCGGCAGGTAGATATTTACAGCCAACTGTCCCTCTCATATGCATGCCTTGCACCAGTTGTCTCTATACAGATATTTTCGACAAAAGAAGCAGTTTTCCTATAAATACAAGCCCACCCCTCTTGATTTTAGGTTAGAAAATTTTGCTAAGACTCCAAAGCTTGCTAAGCACTCTCCTTCTCTATCTTACAATATACATATACTATACATACACTCCCTAAACCAAAAATTTGAGGCTCCTTGCTGAGATTCTTGAGCTAAAATCTCAACCCTTAAGAGTGGATATCTTGTAGTTTGTGAACAAAAAAGTAAGTCCTCTTCAAGAGGTATAACTTTGGCTATCCTTACACATTTCTTCCTTCTCTTTTCTTACTATTTTCATACTATTTTTAGACTATCTTGGTGGGCTGAAACTTGTGATTTAAAGCTACCAAAGGTGGAGGGGTTAATCATCATTCTTTGAATCTTCTTCCATAAGCTTTTATCCTTGTGTTTCCCACCTGTTTCTCAATTTTTGGCCACTAATTTTCTAAATTTTCAGAGGCTAAAACATGTGGTTTTGAGGTCTAAAAAATGGAGGGGTTAGCTACCTTTCCTTAGGCTTGCCTACTAACTTTAATTCTCTCTCATTTTTGCTCACTTTTTTTAGCTTTTCAAACTAATTTCTAGCACTGTTTTGTGAGTTTTAGGACTGTTTTGGTGTGTTTATTTAGTTTATGTTTTGCATAGTATGCTTGTGGTGTTGTAAGTCCTCATAGGTTTGGTGGTTTAGGCCTTAGCACCAACCTATTTGAGTTGATAGCTTTTATTTCATATTTTTCATACATGTACTCACACTCACAAAAATCATCTCTGCAACTCCTCTTTTTTCTTGATTTTCTTTATTTAAGAGTTGTTTCAAACAATTGTTGTTCAAGGTGTGAAAAAGAGACCTTCCATGCTTAATGATTTAATCTCTTCGGAGGTTCATTACCAGGGCATTATATCTTTCTCATGCCAAGAACAACTTCTTATTTGACACTTCTCTTCACTAGTGGATGTAATTATCACTTTTGGACAAAATGATTAAAGAATGGAAATGTAATTAAAAAATAGGTAATAAAATTGAATAAAAGAGGCACAAGATAATAAAATTGACTTGGGTTCAATTGTTCGTTGTATTGAACCCATTGAGTCTTGAGTCATTTCATACTCTTAGTGATGATAATGGTTCAAGAATCAATGTCTACCACTTTCCTTGAGGTAACTCCATGATAGGGAGGAGGTTTTGTTAGTCTTTTATTTTCATTCATTAAGTCTTTGTCCCATCGATTCATAGATCATCACACAACAACCTTGCAACCATTGATGATTTGTGGATCGATTTTACTCCTCCCCTGATCAATTTCATGATAAGGAGAGGTAGAAAGGATAAATATTCCCTAGAAACACTCTGTTTTTGCTCTGTTTCTATTAAGTTGCTACAAGGCAGTACCAAAATTAGTGGGCGACCGACCACTTTCCTTGGCCGACCGGCTGGCCACCTTTTGTTGAGCAAACAGTGGCATTTTTCTTGCAAAACAGAGCAGGAGCTGAGGCAAAAAACAGAATTATTTCCTGACTGTGGACAAAACAAAATCAGGCAGCAAAACAGAGGTGTTTCCAGAAGGATGTTCTTGGTTACATGTGTGGTTCCTCGCTTCCCGCGCAAATTAGATTTCATACATAGTGTGTTGTAATCAATTAGTTAGCTTAAATTCGAATTTGTAATAATTAGTTAATTAGCTTACTCATTCATTTAATATTGTAATAATTAGCCTAAGTAGGACATTTATTCAGACCCTTTTACATAAGGGCACACTTGAAATATTTGTATTTGTCTTCCAACCCCCATTTCTTTCTCCCTTTTATTTATATGTTTATAATGGTAGCATCATGTTTTACATTTTCATATCATTGCCATATCTTGTATCCATTTATGCATGCATTAGGTTTGGTTCATCATTCTAAACTTGTTATTATTTCCTATTACATGAATACGTGCATTGTCGCATGCCTTGAATTGATTCATATGACATGTTAAAAATCGAATCTCGTAGTTTCATTTTGTATGCATTGCATTAGTCACTTTGCCATATTAGAACATGCATTTTTCTAATTATTTTATTTTCTTTGGCTTGCCTCATAGTACTAGGTGAGTATTTTTTGCTTTAGCATACTGCATGTGTGTTTGTATTGTCATATCAAGCACAATACCATGAGGTTAAATGCTTAATTGATATACTTGCTTGAATGCCTGTGGATGAAGGCTTTTCGCTTAAATTTGGATGATTTGATTAATGTACATGCCAGCTCACTTTTTCAAGTGGCACATATTCAAAACACTTTTCAAAACGAACATGAAATCAAAATGTTCCAAATTTTGTGAATTAGTTTATACTTGTGTGCATCACATAGCCTAATAATCAGAACAAGAGTATATACTATATATAAGAATCATATCATGATTAGTAGAGGCCGATCTTTGATCGGATGAGTAGGGTGCTTAATTCATAACCTTCCCCTCTCATACCTAAGTTCCTGAACCGAAACACTTTGGTGATGACGAACACGTGGCCTTTGGCACGAGTCACGGGTTTCCTAAATTTTCCAAAAATATTTAGGTGGCGACTTTAAAATCTAGCAAAACAGTCCATTTTTGGCATTTTGATTAAAATTGATTTTCCAAAAGATTTGTTGGATTTTGACTCTTTTGTGTTTATCTATTTCACATTGTACTTGTGAGATCAGATTCAGAACCACGAGAGTCTGAACTGTAGGGCTATCGTATCCGAGGAGACTAAACCCTTCAAATAAGCACGAAAACCAAGCTGCACTAACCACTTCCAGTTAACTTACAACAGGTTATAATACGAAATCAAAGCAAAAAAAGCAACATAAGAAAGGAAATGCAAGAAAATAAAAAGTGTGCAAAATTCACTTCTAAGGAAAAGATTTAATTTCTAAACTTCCTTTTGATCACCCTCAAATTTAGGAAGTGTGTTCTCAATTCTCAGTTCAAAAATTCCAAATTCTTGTTGGAATGGTGTTTTTGGGTTGTTTGTGTGTGTGGGAGAGTTGTTCAACTCTCTGTTTTTTCTCTCTTTCAACAACACTTACTCTCTCTTTTGAATCAAAGCTCAAGAATTTGGCTCTCCCTAAAATTTTTGGAATGGTTTTGATATATAGAATTTTTGGAATATGTTTTATTTTGAAGTTTAAAAATGAGCCGTGGAACCCTATGGAAATACTCGAAACAAAGCGCAAAAAAAGAGTTTCGAAAGAGAGTTTTGAACAGACTTGAATACTTAGCCAAAACAGGCTTAAGGTTGGAAATGAAGCACAAATTTCATCTTTTTTACTGAGAATTATGTAAGAAACACATTCTTATTTTCATTATTGAGTAATCAAAAGAAAGAGCCCAAGTCATAAGGCTTGTCAAAATGGAGTGTCTACAGATTATTATGAAATTTTTCTGATGGGTTTGTGGGAAAGAATAGACATTGGAAACAAACAAACCAAATAATATAAAACAATGCTTATTCATATTTGTAATGTATTTTGGCATGGACCATCATCTTATTTAGGTTTGTGCTTTTACTTGCCATTTGAATTTGGAGAAAAATAGAGTGACACATTCGAAATCTCCTCCGAAATAAATTGGAAGGATTTATAGGTGTTTCAACAAAATAGTCAAGAAAAAGTTCTTTCATGGCCTTGAGCAATATCACGCCGAATGAATTTGCAGCCTTGAACACACGACATGAGCTTGATTGTCTCTCAGGCCGTTTTTCTTCCATTGCAACCATTGTACATATCTCTAACTAAGCATAAGAGTCGAAATCATTAGTAATCATATTGATCACACGATTGCGAGCCGTAGAAAAAGTTTAGAAAACGAAATTTAGAGAAATTGGCTTTAGATTGATGAAATGGGAGAGCCAATAGTCCTATTTATAGTTTAGAAAAATATGACCGTTATGACTATTGGAAAAATGATCGTTGAAAATACTATTATTTGAAAAATATTACAGTTTGAGCAGGTTCCCCTCTGCCTCAAATTGCAAGACTAGGTTGGACATGTGGATATTGCAAAGGTTAAATTATATGTAATAATTACTTTACTATTGAAAAAATGATTTTCACAATTCAAATTTAAAAATGGATATTTATCAATAAATCCTATCTCATAAACAAGTACTCCAATTAGTCTCAAATTTTTTCTATTGATCTATTAAATCCTATTAGTGGAGAGTTTCTTTCCGTGTAATCCTATTTTTTATTTTGGTGGTATTTTGGTGGATAACTATACCCTTTCATTAATGTAACATATATGATGTGATATACCAATATGGTAGGTATTAATGTGACACTCCAAATAAATTAAAAACTCCTTAATATACTTTCCCAAATATAACAACATGGCGGGTATGATGTGACACTCCAAGACTTTTACTCAAAAAAAGAAATTAAAAACTCCTTAGTGTATTTTTTTCGAATGTGAAACGTGGCGGATGATGTGAAACTCCAAAAAAAATAATAACTCCTTAGTGTACTTTTTCCAAATGTGACAATATGACGAGTATGATGTGACACTCTAAAAAAAATAAAAGCTCCTTATTGTACTTTTCTCAAGTATGACAACGTGGCAAATATGACGTAACACTCCAAAAATAATAAAAACTTTTTAGTATATTTTTTTCCAAATGTAACATGTGACACTCCAATGTGGCGGGTATGATGTGATACTCTAAAAAAATTAAAAACTCTTTATACTTTTTCCAAATGTGACACTCTAACGTGGCAGGTATGATGTAACACTAAAAAACTTCTTAGTGTACTTTTTCCAAATGTGACACTAGAATGTGACAAGCAAATGAGTCATTACACATCCAAAATTACTAAATGATTTACAAGAAAAAAAATATGGAACTATATGGATTACAAGTGCAAAATATGGGACTTATTGGTCAATCTCCCATTTAAAAACAATTGAAAATGATATTTTAATAGAATAGAGAAAGAATAAGGAGTGTTGTTGGAGTAATTAGTTAAAAAAATGACTTCCTAAAATAAAGAATCAATTTTTTAATTATATTTTCAGGAAAGAAATATGGGAAATTCTATTTCCACACATCTAGTTAGCTTAGGGCACACACTTAATGGAATATTAATTTAATGACAATTCGATCATAAATAAAAATGACCATAATAGACATTCAGCAACATCCATAATATTATATGAAAAAATTCTCTGTACACATCTTTTAAGAACAAAAAAATCTCAATGTACACCTTTTGAGTTAAAAAAATAAACCCTAGTTTTTTATTATTGTCACATTGCTTGTTACACACTCTATACTCCTCTATTACTTGCAAAATGATACTCTCAAAACATCTCTCATATTGCTTTAATCTCTATTTTGGATTTGTTTGGTGGTGTTTTTTGGTTTTGGAATGCTCTGCTAGTTTTTTTTTTTTTTTTTTTTTTTTTTTTTTTTTTTTTGAGGGGGGGGGATTTGAAAACTTATGGCTACTTTTCACTTATATTCGTGTGCAATGCTAGTGGTTGCTTGTTCTTTACGGTATAAACCTGTGCTTGGGACTTGAAGCGTTTTTGTTCTTTTGATTATTTGGTGGTTGTTTAGTGGCTGTTTGGTTGAGGGTTTTATGCCACGAGATTCGAAAATGGTAAATGTAATAATAAAATTAGGGGTGAGCAGCAGATATATCGATCTGCCCAAACCAACCGAACTGAACCGATCCGCCACATTTTGGACAGATGCGTGATGACGAGTGGATGGTTGCGGATTAATTTTTTCCAATCCGCCTAGTTTTTGACGGATTGTGGATTTGAGGTTTCTTTAGCCACAACCAAACCACCAAACCGCATGCATCCCTAGTAATTTGCAAGACTTTGTGTTTTTAATTTATTTAAAGATTCTGTTTGTATTTTCAATTGAAAAAGAGTTTTCAACTTGAATATATTTTTTGAATTGAAAAAATAAATGTATTATTTATCTATAGTTTTTGGTTTTTAAATCTAACTCTAAAAATAATAAATAAAAAAGATGATATATGTTGGTTGATTTTTATTTTCAAAAACATATATATATGTAACAATACAGAGACATACAATCTCTACTATTGCTCTGCTCATGGTTTTGGTGGTTTTAATTATTTTTATATTTTCAAAACCATAGATTGTTATACTTTATCTGGATGAGGCATTCTGTGATTATAATATTTTTTTAAGTCATTAACTGTAATACTTTTATTTATTTATTTTTTATTTATTTTGAAGAAGTGCACAAGTTGAATTATGTTGAAAATTTATAAAATTTTAAACCGCCAAACCGATTCGCATTCATCCGCCAATCCACTTAATCCACATCTGCCAGATTGGCGGACGGATGCGGATTGATTTTCTCCAATCCGCCAATCTAGACGACAGATGACGGATTAGAGATTCTGTGACAGCAACCAACCCGCGCCCACCCCTAAATAAAATGATAAATGTAATAATAAAATGAAAAAAATTCCTTACCTTCAAGAAGGATTTTCAATGGTTTTCAATGGAGGTTCAATAGAGGTCTTCAATAGAGGAAACTTTACTGACTTTGGTCTTCACTTTTGTGTGGATAGGAACTACAAATGTGAAATAGGGTCAATAAAAGTGTGTGGAAATGAGAGTAAAGTAGTGTATGTACAATGGTTATAAGTGAAGGGTGTAATTGTAACTTTAAGTGTATGGATTGAAAAAATTAGTTAATTATCCAATTAATAAGTATGTGCATTGAGAAAATATGTGTACTGAGCTAATTAAGTGTGTGGAAATAGAATTTCTCAAAAAATATGATAGATTGCTAGGAATGCTCTTAGAAGTTAATTTGCAATTTGGTCAATGTAGAGTAATTTAGAATGAGTAGTTGGCTTGTTGAATTTCATATTTTATAAATAGTAAATATAATTATTAAACAAAATGTTATATTTTTTAACACACAAAGCATAAAAGTATAACTTTATTTTCTTAGGAGTGTTGATAGATCAGGTTGGGTTAGAACCTCCAATCCATCACTTGTTCGAAACTTAGGTAGATTGGGAAAAACGCATCTGTATCTGTTTGTTTGGACTATTGAAACCGTCTATTACGTGGCAGATTAGTTCGAGCCATTTGGTTTTGGCAGATTGAGTGGATGTTTGCCCACCTCTAGTTTCAGTCAATTTAGCCTTACAAAAAGGAGGTCAGTATAATTATATTAAAAATGTGAGATTAACTGTATTTTTTTCAAATTTCAAAATGAGGTAAGTATAATTTACCTTATAATTATAATATATTAGTTTTGAAATGCAACTAAATATTTAAATAAATAAATAAACATTTTTTTTAGGAAAGATGGATGCTATCATTAGGGATGTAATCAGTCTGGTACGGTCGGTATTTAGGTACAAAATTTCACTGAATCGATAATATTGGTTTTATTATTTTGAATACCAATACAGACCACTTCTCCCATCAAACCGCATCGAACCGAACCGATTGAAACGATTCGGTTTAGTTCGGTGTTGTTTAATTGGTCTAGGACCTTTCAAATTTAAATGTAACCACTAATCTATAAATAAACATTAAATTAGTTATGTGTCCACCATTTCAAACATATCTAATCCATCTATTTAATGAATATTTTTCAATTCCTAAATTAACCCCCCCCCCCCAAAAAAAAAAAGAGTTAAAAAATACTAAAATTTCGAGAATAATAAATTAGAGTTAATATTACATATAATAAAAGTTTACAAACTTAAGTTATAAAGATGATAAGATTAATTAATTAAGGATTAATAATTTATTATACTTACTAATATCATTATATTATTAGATTATATATATATATATATTATAAATATAACATATGTTGAATCAATTAGTTTCAGTTTAGTCCGGTGTAGAAGGTACTTGAACCGATACCGAACCGAGAAAAAAAAAAAAAAAATCAAATCTAAAACTACACAGATCGATTCTTATTAAAAAAAAACCAAATATAACCGATTTAATCCGATTCAATCAATTTAATCAATTTTTCTAATTTTTCTTACGTCCTAACTATGCTAACATATATCTAGCTAGATAAAAAGGGTTGCACTTATCTAATAATAGTGGGCTGAAAAGGGAAACCACTACATATCTCACTGGACTCGCATTTGCCCATGTGTGGTGGCGGAGAGCCACATGGGCCGGGAGTGGCAGCTGCGTCCTCTCAAATTTGTAACATTTTAAAAGCTTTTTTTTTTTTTTTTTTTTTTTTTAAACTAGTAGCTATTTTGACAAAAAAGATATAAAAAAATATTTATAACTTTTTCATAAAAAAATAACCAAATGAAAACAGTGTTTCTCATTTTTTCATTTTTTTACTAAAATAATTTTTCTTTTTTTTTTTAAATAGATTCTGAAACTCAACTAAAAAGATTTATAATCTTCTAATTAAGTTCTGATAATTTGTAGTTAGAAATGAAGTTACACAATTTTCGATAATATTATGTATTTTTATGATAATATTATACATCTTTTCATTCAAACATTTTTGAACTATGGAAATGCGTAACAGTACTACAAAAATAAACTTAACTTTTAAAATTGTCATAACTTTACTAAAAAATTACATAACATTTATTACAAAAATATATAACATATACTAAAAAGTTCATAATAATCCTAAAGGCCTAAAAGCTAAAAACACTCCAAAAAGGGAAATTTTTTACATAAAGCTGTTTGATTTCTTTTTCTTTTTTTTTGGATAATCGAGTGTCCGGGACAGCATTCCTTCGGAGTGTTGCACCTCGACTAATCTCGGAGTCCTGAGCTAATCGACAAAGCTGTTTTACTTCTTAATAAAGGCTAGAAAGCTGTTTTACTTCTTAATAAAGGCTTAAAAGGCACAAATTTTATTTCTAGACAAAAAAAACAATGTGTAAGATGTACAAAATTTTTGAAAAAAATGGCTCACAAGGCTGTTACAAAAATTTTGTTTCTTAACAATTCTAGACCAGACTTACTCTGCTCTCTCTCTTTCTCTCTCATTTTATTTAATTAGTAATTTATTTTTGTCGTTTTGGTAAGGTGTGGGTGGAGGAGGCACTTGTGCTGTGTGAATGGAATATGGCCTTTCTCAATAGCCAATTGATGCAAAGAAAATGAATCTTTCCCTACTTCTAATGACTTTGACTAATTTAGAAACGTATCCATACCACTAACCTCTATATTCATCTATACTCTATTTTGTGAGTCTTATTTTGAGTCCACAAAAATAATTTAAATTATTTACTTTATAAGATCAGTAGTAAAAATAAGTTATACAAAATATCAATTTCATCAGATATCATTAAGCACATGAACAAATTATATTTTATTATTTAAAATAGACGGCAATTATGAGTTTAAACTTAAACCATTCATTTTACAAAACAAAATATAATTTATTCATCTATTCATTGATATTTGATAAATTTAATTTTTTACATGAATGGTTTTCATTACGAGATTTACGAGATAAACGATTTAGATTATCGTTATGGTTCAAAGTAAGACTCATAAAATGAAATATAAAAGAATATTAGATAATGATATAAAGAGAAGCTATTCCTCATACATATCATAAACATGGATCTCATATGAGATTATGTAATTAATTGCAATTTAGTTGGTGGAGGCAACTTTTTTTAAAAAAGTTACCAATTTCCCCAAATTTCCATTGTTTAAACTTTAACTTATTCACTGCTTCAAAGTATTAAAATGAAAGATAGGAAGGTGCTCTACCCAAACAACAAAAATGGGAAAATGATTGACTTTATCTAAACAAAATGAGTGGCAACCTAAACCTCTAGTGCAACACTTCAAGTTGGTTTTCAAATATTTTATTGAACAATGTGTGCAAAACATAAGCATTACACACTCCGACTATTTTTAAATTAAGGGAGTGCACACTCCTCCACTATTAAAGTCATGGGTTATGGGTGCATCATGGACAATCTTACCTAGCCCGTCAATGATTCTTTAAATTAAAAAAATTTATTTTACTACTATGTTTAATATATTCTCAATTGTATGATGTAGTCGAAATTTAAAAATAAGAAAATTTTAAAATAGGATTGTATAATTAAAAATGTATTAAAACAAAAAATTCAGATATAGAGGATCTGATGCTGCCTAACTAGCCATGAAATTTCTTGACAAACCATACAATCTTATATAAAAATGAAGTATTTGTGATCTATTCTGTGTTTAATTTATGTGTTATTGATATTTTTGATTTCATTAATATTGCTTATCCCAATAGAAGTGTCCCTTTCTCTTCATACCTAAATAACACTCAAGATTATTTTGTATTTGATGACTTCATTCTTTCTTTTCTTTTCTTTTTCTTCAATACATGATGACTTCATTCTTTCATAACATGTATAAATGTCATGTTTCTTATTGTATACAAATTTTTATAATTGATGACAAGATGATCAAACACCCAAAAATAGAGTTTTGAGAGGTTTCGTCTGTGATACAAACAAATTACAAGAATTAACTTTGTTAGTGGGGCAAATAACAAAGTTTTGTTTGGATCCATGTTAGCAATAGATGTTCAATTCATTAGTTTAAGGATTTCATGCAAAATGTGATGTTCATATACTACCATTTAAACTTGTTTATGTCACTTGTATAGAAAATCATATATTTGTTGTGTTTTGAATATGAGATTTGTAGAAAGAAAATGAAAGAAACAGAAAAATGTAGGATGAGAAAATGAAGTGGAAGACAATTACTTGGGTTAGGAAAATGTAGGATGAGAAAATGTGGCTATATTTGGTGGAGCTCTCAAATCATAATTCCACCCACTGATTTGAATGCGACGCTTGGTTCCGTGTTTCAAAAATTACTTTCATACCTGCATTTGAAAACTCGTCTATTCGGTCATCCATCTGGACGTCCAGTTGGTTGATCTGAATAGTGTTCGTGTGTTTTTTTTTTTTTGTACTTGTTATTTTTATATTTTAAATAAAAAATATTTTAGGAATTTTATAAAAAAAATTTATGAGTTTTGAATAGAATTTTGAGTTGTGTATTTAGTTATGAGTTGTAAATTTTTGAATCAAATATCATATGTCACATCATTCAATTCAAACTCAATTCAAAACTCTTTTCAAAACTCTTTTCAAAACTCATAACCGAACAAATTTTGTACACTTAAATCATAATTTTAAAACTCACAAACTCAAAATATAACTTTATTCTCAAATCATAATTCTAAAACTCTACCAAACGCAACCATAGTTTCTCCTTTTTAGCTGAGTTAGGAAAATGACAAGGAAAAAAAATATTTATTTGTCCAAAAATCTATTTTTTAAGTTACCTCCAAAAAACAAGGAACTAAGTAAATATTTCTATGTAATCTATTGTACTATTCTTTTCATTTGCATCAATAAATGTTTTAATTTTGCTGACCCAAAAAAAAAAAAAAAAAGTTCCAAACACAATAATAGAATAATGATACTTGTCTAGTTACAATTTAGTATTTATTCACTTTTTTAGTCTTTATTGAATTTTTTTAATTAATGTCAAAAAAAATTTACTTTCTTAATCCATCTAGTCTAGAAGGATATAATTGTTATTTTTGAACAATCCAAAAAAAGTTCAGTAAAGTAAAAAATAAAAATTCAAATAAATCAAATTTTAAGGCCTTTTTGTGTGTGTGTTCAGTGGACTTTTTTTTTTTTTTTAAATTTAAATTTTATTTTTCAAGCCTACCTAGTTTGGTTTGATTTTTTTTTTTAATTTAAATCCACAATAAAAAAATAAGAAAAAATTATTAAAAAATAATCGTCAAATCTACTTTTGTTCGTTGCGACTTTTTGGGAGACTTGTCCACTTTTTAAGAGAAAATTACAAATCAATAGTTCTTTCACACGATATTTACAAATTCATGAAAAGTTCATAACTGTAATTATTAAAGTTGATAAATTTACCACTTGTGTGAGTGATTTTCTGATCACACTGTCCGTTTAGTAATCAGCTAGAGAACACCGGCAGAATAGATGGCTTCAGCTAACCTGCAATACAAAGAGAAGGATCCAGCGGTGGTTCTTCCACCCGAGGGCACTTCAACGATCAAGTCAGTATATCTCTCACAGATAATCAAGTGCTAAATTCACTACTCAAAGCATAAATTGCGTACCTTCAACCCACGGGGATGCTTCTCTTTTATAGTTAACTCAATTCTAATCCCGATAGAAGCCTGACTCTAATGGACTCCCATTCAGTGCTTACTTTGGACTCCTCAAGAGATAAGAATACACTCCCTAAGAATGTTATCCTTATCCGTCTTGAAGTCTTTCCTCATTCTAGGACTCTTGTCCCTTATCCGCTTATCTCGGATTCCGATATCTTCGGAGGTAACCTTGGCCTCGCCGAAATAACCTCGGCGTCAAGAACGGGACACGTGGCATCTCGGCTGACACATCGGCGTCACATTGCCACGTGTTGGTACTCAGAAAATATATCCCCACACCACTAATTTGAATTTTTTTAAAAAATATATATTAAATTAAACACTTTTTTCACCTTTATATCCATGTAAAAAGATAAAAGATTGTGCCTGAAACAGTTCTTCTCACTCTCATTGTCTATCCAATAAGTTCATGGCATTTCAAATCCAACTACCAAAAAATGGAATGGAATGGATTGGATTAGATTTTGATTGTGAAATGTATATGTTTTGGTCAACAAGGGGTAGTCCACCACTCACCATCTTGTCTCTCAACAACCTGCAATGACCTACCATAGCATGGTATTACACCCTGGCCTGTGATATATTATTTATTACCATAATTTTCTTTTTTCATTATTTATTTTGCAAATGTCTAAACTAAATTTTATCATGTGGGAGAGGCTTTCTGGAAAGAGAGTTATGTTTGGTATTTTCTCATAACAATACTAGAAAAATAAATTAAATAGCAATGATAAAGCAACTTCTTTTTTTTAAAAAAAAAAAGAAGAATGAAATATAAAATAAATTACAAAATTAAAAATGTAGGAATGAACTAGATTACATCATGGAACTTGCATAAACAAAATTACCAATAGAACAAATTAGTAACACGGATAAATAAAGATTAGAACTTGCCAAGGTAAAGTAATTCTGAAAATTAAAGAACAAATAATAAGGAAGCAAATCGAAACATGTTGTATACACCATTTCTTTAAAATAGATTCACTACCTTGCTAGTGGGTGCTGGAGGAACGTCGGTGTCCGTCTCTTAGGATACGACGGTTGAAATCAACTATTGCAGGATCACCTCCTGGATAGCTTCAACGAACTGACAAAGAGGAGCACTCTCTTTCTAACAAGAACCAAAGAAGGGGCTCACAAAAAGAAAGTAGGAAAAAAAAACCTTTGAGTTTTCATTTGGTGTAAACACATCTCAAACTGTTTCACAAAAAGAAATCACAATTTTTTCATCTCAAAAAATCTTCTCTTAATTTTTAAATTTTTTTTTTTATAAAGTTTGTAGCCATCTCAAAAAATCACAATTTTTTCATCTAAAAAAGAAATCACAATTTTTTCATCTCAAAAAATCATCTCAAAAAACCTTTTCTAAGGAGTAGTGCTAAAGATCTATAAAAATTTTACTATTAAATTAATTTTTTTGATCTTCTCTAAGGAGTGTCGGGTATACCTCCTTATTGGAGTGTGGGACCCAATTAGTTTATTAAAAGAATTCTAATTTGGTTTAGTTTGGGTATAATATATTTTATATTATTATATCTAATTTTAAGAGACCTAATTCAGTTTGGTAACAACTAAGGTTTTGATAAAAAAAATCCCTAGATTCACAACATATATTATTGGTATTGTTTTTTTTCCCAAGACACAAGTACGGCAGCAGCATACACTTTTCGTGGTGAGATAGTGCTTCGGGTCTATTGTTTTTTGGAGTAGAAACAAATTGATTTTGTGCATCTTTGTTTGGGTGCTTTGGTGAAGCTGATTTGGGTTGTTATTTGGGTCTTCTACAACTTTGGTTTTGAAGATTTTGGTTCGTCTATTTAGTGAGGTCTTTCCTCTTGTTTATTTGTGATTATTTGGAATTCATCTAAGGGTGGTTTTGTGAGACCATTCGTGTCTCATTTGTAATCGTTTGGAAACTCTTTGGTTGATAGTGGAATCGGATTTCGATCCCGTGGACGTACCTCACATTGAGAGAACCACGTAAAAATTCTTGTGTTACTTTTGATTTAATTTTTTCGCATTAATTTTTATTCCCATTGATTGATTTACTTGTGGAGAATCACATATTTTTCCTAACAACTGGTATCAGAGCTTACGGTTTATTTGGGTTTCTTTATTTGTGTAAATCAATGGAGGGGAATGTGAGTCGTATGTCTAGCTTCAATGGAAGCAATTGCATAACTTAGAAAACTAAAATGGATGATCTATTATTTTGTAAAGATTTGTATGAACCCATTGAGGGTGAGAGTGACAAATCAAAAGATGGTTCTTTTTTTCAAAGAAAGACATTGAGTGCTATTATTGCCATGAGAAATGGCACATGAAGTGAGAATGCCGAAAGCTCAAGAACAGGGAAAAAAGGCATGACAAAAGTATGGATAAGAAGCAAAAAGACACAACAGCAGTTACTACCGATGATCTCATGGTTGTTTGTAAAGATGATTGTATCAATTTTGTGGGCCAAGAGAGCAATTGGGTGATTGATTCCATGCTTCTTTTCATGTGACTTCTCGAGTTGATTTCTTCACTACCTACACCGAAGGAGATTATGGTTTTGTTCGAATGGGTAATAAAGGTTTGTCCAAGATTATTGGCATGGGTGATGTTTGCTTGGAAACAAATTTGGACTGCAAGTTGTTGCTTAAAGATGTGAGGCATGTTCCCGACATTCGCCTTAATTTGATCTCTACTAGGAAGCTAGATGAGGAAGGCTTCAATAACAAATTTGGTGATGGAATATGGAAGCTCACAAAGGGTTCTTTGGTGGTGGCTAAGTGCAAGAAGACTCATACACTTTATTCGATGTAAGAAAAAATTTGTAAAGGTGTTGTCAATACACTTGAAGATGATACTTCTACCGAATTGTGGCACAAGCGGCTTGGCCACATGAGTGAAAAAGGACTGCAAGTATTGTTCAAGAAAGAGCTTCTACCAGGTTTGAAAGGTACACATCTCAAAACTTGTGTTCATTGTTTGGCAGGTAAACAACATAGAGTTTTTTTTCATAAAAATGTTGCTTCCAGAAAAGAAAATATTTTGGAGTTGATTCATTCGGATGTTTGTGGTCCTTTAAAAGTTAGAACACATGGTGGTGCACTTTATTTTGTTACTTTCATTGATGATTATTCAAGGAAAGTTTGGGCTTTTCTACTAAAAACTAAAGATCAAGTTCTAGAAGTATTTAAGCATTTTCAGGCCATGATTGAAAGAGAAACAGAGCAGAAATTGAAGTGCATCCGATCAGACAATGGTGGTGAATACATTGGGCCATTTGATGAGTATTGTCGCAGCCAAGGTATTCGGCACCAAAAGACAGTTAAGAAGACTCCTCAACAAAATGGCGTTGCCGAGAGGATGAACCGCACCATTGTAGAAAGAACAAAGTGTTTGCTTTCACAAGCTAAATTGCCAAAATCCTTTTGGGGTGAGGCAATGAGTACAGCGGTTGACGTGATCAATTTGTCTCCTTGCTATCCTTTGAATAGTGATGTTTCAGAAAGAGTTTGGACCGGCAAAGATGTGTCTTATGAGCACTTGAAAGTGTTTGGTTGCCGAGCTTTTGTTCACATTCCAAAGGATGTGAGGTCCAAACTTGATAGTAAGTCAAGACAATGTATTTTTCTTGGCTATGGGCGTAATGAATTTGGGTATAGATTATGGGATCCGGTCGACAAGAAAGTCATTCGAAGCCGTGATGTTGTGTTTCTTGAAGATTAAACAATTGAAGACTTTGGCAAAGGTGATCAACCGGAGCCAAAAACTAGTGATCTTATTGATATGGATCCATCTCCTTCATCTTCGGTGGATGATGAAAATGGGGGAAATGTGCAGCCACCTATTGAAGATGTGGAGGATGATGCTAATCCTAATGAAGTTGAGCCAGAAATTGAGGAAGAGCATCCAACTCAATAACCACCACCACAAATTGAGTTGAGAAAATCTACAAGGAACCGACAACCTTCAAGAAAGTATCCTCCTAATGAATTTGTATTGATTTCCGATCAAGGGGAGCCTGAGAGCTACCAAGAAGCAATTAAGCATGCAAAGAAAGGTGATTGGGAAAAGGCCATGGATGAGGAGATTAATTCCTTACTTGAAAACCAGACTTATGATTTAGTGAAGTTGCCTAAAGGGAGGAAAATTCTGAAAAATAAGTAGGTTTTCAAATTGAAGCATGATAGTAAGAATCTAAGGTACAAGGCACGTCTTGTTGTGAAAGGCTTTGGGCAAAAGAAAGGTATTGATTTTGATGAGATTTTCTCGCCGGTTGTGAAAATGTCTTCTATTCGGGTTGTACTTGGCATGGCTGCAAGTATGAACCTTGAAGTTGAGCTACTTGATGTGAAGACCGCATTTCTTCATGGTGATCTTGAAGAAGAAATTTACGTGGAGCAACCGGAAGGTTTTGTAGAGAAAGGGAAAGAGAAATTTGTTTGCAAATTGAAGAAAAGTTTGTATGGCCTCAAGCAAGCCCCGCGGCAATGGTATAAAAAATTTGACTCTTTCATGATGAATAATGGTTTTTCTAAAATCACTTTGGACTATTGTGTGTTCGTGAAAATTTTTTCGGATGACAAATTTATTATTCTTTTGCTTTATGTTGATGACATGTTAATTGTAGGTCAAGATTCTACCATGATTAACAGGTTGAAATTGGAGTTGAGCAAGTCTTTTGCTATGAAAGATTTGGGACCGGCAAATCAAATACTTGGTATGAAAATTGTTCGTGATCGCAAAGAGGGGCTGATTTGGTTGTCTCAAGAAAGCTACATTGAGAAAGTTCTTGAGAGGTTCAACATGAATAAAGCAAAACCGGTTGGTTATCTACTTGCGGGTCACTTCAAGCTTAGTTCGAATCAATGTCCTACAAGTGAGAAAGACAGGGAAGAGATATTGAAAGTTTCTTATGCTTCAGCAGTTGGTTCTTTGATGTACGCCATGGTTTGTACAAGGTCGGATATTGCTCATGCCGTTGGTGTGGTGAGTCGTTTTCTCTCTAATCCGGGTAAAGAACATTGGGCAGCGGTAAAATGGATTCTAAGGTATCTTCGAGGGACTTCGAAGGTGTGTTTATGTTTTGGAGATGGTAAGTCGATACTTGATGGGTTCACGGATTCTGACATGGCCAGTGATGTTGATTCTAGGAAATCTACTTTGGGGTATTTGATGACTTTTGCAGGAGGAGTTGTGGCATGACAATCTAAATTACAAAAATGTGTTGCTCTCTCAACTACCGAAGCTGAATTTATTGCCATTACAGAAGCTTGCAAAGAAGAGTTATGGTTGAAGAAATTTTTGCAAGAGTTGGGTTTGAAGGAAGAAAAGTATGTGCTTTATTGTGATAGTCAAAGTGCTTCACTTGAGTAAAAATTCTACTTTTCATTCGAGATCGAAACACATTGATGTGAGATACTATTGGATTCGTGATGTGTTAGATTCGAAACTGTTACAACTTGAAAAGGTTCACACGGATGATAATATTTCGGATATGTTGACTAAGACTTTTGTCGAGGGATAAACATTTAAAGTGTCGAACTTTGGCGGGTATGGTTGATATCTCCACCTAAGTCGGTAGGGGGAGAATTATTGGATATACCTCCTTATTGGAGTGTGAGACCCAATTGGTTTGTTAAAAGAATTCTAATTTGGTTTGATTTGGGTATAATATATTATATATATTATATCTAATTTTAAGAGACCTAATTCAGTTTGGTAACGACTAAGTTTTTGATAAAAAATCATAAATTCACAACACATATTATTGGTATTGTTTTTTCCCAAGACACAAGTACGACAGCAGCATATACTTTTCTTGGTGAGATAGTGCTTCGAGTCTATTGTTTTTTGGAGCAAAAACAAATTGATTTTGTGCATCTTTGTTTGGGTGCTTTGGTGAAGCTAATTTGGATTGTTATTTTGGGTCTTCTACAACTTTGGTTTTGAAGATTTTGGTTCGTCTATTTGGTGGGGTCTTTCCTCTTATGTATTTGTGATTATTTGGAATTCACCTAAGGGTGGTTTTGTGAGACCATTCGTGTCTCGTTTGTAATCGTTTGGAAACTCTTTGGTTGATAGTGAAATCGGATTTCGATCCCGTGGACGTACCTCACATTGAGAGAACCACGTAAAAATTCTTGTGTTACTTTTGATTTAATTTTTCCGTATTAATTTTTATTTTCATTGATTGATTTACTAATGTGAAATCACATATTTTCCCTAACAAGGAGTAATGCTAAAGATCTAAAAAAAATTTACTCTCAAATTTACTCACACTAATGGAGTTAAATCTTAATTGGTTAATTTTTAAACTAATCAACAATTGACATGTAATAGTCTACGTTATTGGATAAATTTATGAGTAATATTTTAAAAGTCTCATGTATTTTCATTTTCTTTTATTGTAGACTGTCAATCCCCTTAATAAATATAAATAAAAAAGAAAAATGCTAAAACAATCCTTAAGTTATTAAAATATGTATAAAAATATGTAGAAATATTTTGAGATATATGAAAACTTTATTGAAATATTTGGACAATATGCACTTCTTATTGACAACCCTTAGACTATCAACAGTGAGACTCATAAAAAAAATTAAACACAAAATCTGTATGGGACTAGATAATGTATCAGATTTGTACCAAATATTAAACTAAAAAACTGAGTGAATATAATTTATTATTATTTTGAAGTATCATCTCACATTTATTTTAATTTGTAAATTATTATATTTTAATCTTATATAATATTTTGGACACTTTTGATTTTTTAAAAACAGTTTTTGAGTTTATTACTTTTGTATTTCATTGTCTTTAGCGAACTTTTTTTTCTTCATATTGTAGTCAATTCTTTTTATTTATTTTATATATAGATGCATATAAGCTAAATATACTTAAAAATTAAAATATTTGTGAAGAAAATTAAAAAGAATTTAATAAATAAAAAAAATATGAAAATGTACTAATTCTTGTATTTTTTTTTGTATATATTGAATTTTTAAAAAAAAAATTTCACAAATTTTATATTTTTAAGTGTATCTAAATTAAGTGAATTTAAAAAGTAATTTAAAAAAAAAAAAAATAAAAACTATTTTTAAAAATTGTGAAACCAAACCCAAGTGGTCTTGTCCAAATGATGCATTACGAACTAGAAGCATCATTTTTATTTTAAGAGATTATTTTGTGATTTTGGAACATTACTTTACACTATTTATTATTTTATATTATTTTATTATTTTTTAAAATGTTAATAAAAAGTACTTCTCCCATATTTTTAATTAATAAATATTACATTGAAGGATCACATTAATTTGTTGAGAATCACCAAATAGTTGTTCATCATGGTGTGGAATCAGTGAGCAAATGTGGTGGGGATGGACGCTCCAAGACCTAAGGAAACCAATGAACTCGCGAGGCCACGAATATAACACATGCCCACCTGTCATTTACCACACCCCTTGTGTCCGTTGCTTGCGTTCTCACCCTGCCTTCCCCACTCCTATTAACTTTTACACATGCATCCAAATTTCCGGCGTAATTAAATATACGTTGGTTAAATTACACCATTAATTTATGTAATTTTAAGTAGTGCGTTTTTTTTTTTTAAAAAAAGAAAATAAATCAAGTATAAAATAGTGGGACCAAAATCAACCAATATGCCAATTTTGCCCCTCGTTATTCTTTTAACAATTTTTAAAAACAAATATAGAAAATAAAATACTTCAAAAAAAAAGTTCGACTATTTGCCCTCTCCTGCCCCACTTCCTCTCTTTGATTCTCTCTTTTTTGCAGCACTAAAGCATAGCCTTCCAGCGCTACTCCATTGGCGCCCCGTCTTTCGACATGCTTCAATCTCCATTGTGGCTCTCCGATGCTACTTCATTGATACTCTCGAGCTCGGGTCTGTGCCATACATTTCTAGGCCCAATTCGGCTCAAGGCTCGACCAAGGGCTTGACTCGAGGCCCAAAAAGTCAAGTTAAGCTAAGCCAAACCCAAGCCCAAGTCCAAGCCCAAACTCGGGCCCATGCCCATGCCCAAAAATGACCTAAATACCTCTGGGTTTGGGCCTAAATTTTTGGAAACTAGGCTGGCCCGGTCCGATTTTGGTTGGAACCCGAGCAGGCATGGATTGGGCTGACTTGAGCCTACGACCAATCGGATCACCTACTGCGTCATGACTTCAACTGTTGCTCACTACAATGTTGTCACCCACCATTGTAAACCCTAAACATCTTTTCTCACTCTCTTTTCTTCTCCTATCTCTATCTCTCTCAAATTCAAATTCCTAACTACTCTCAACTCTTAGCCTTGTCAATCAGCCATCTCTGAACCATCATACAAAAATACCTCAAAACCCTTAATTGGCGGTTATGATTTGATGAGGAAGTGCTAGCATCGACGATTGATATCTAATGAGAAGAAGACAACAATGAAGTTCACGAACTAAAGACGATGTGAGATCAGCAGCAGTCGTGATTGCAAGGAAATGAGGCAGCGTAGACGGTCGCAATCCAAAGATGTCATTCACATAATCATAAATACACAATAAAATTAATAACCATTAGAAATATATTAGAAAAATACAAAGGATGTGTAACCAACGAGAGTAATTTGATTGGCAATAACTCTTATTGCTCATTAGGAGGTCAATGATTCGAATATTCCTACCTACATGCAAAATCAAATACAAAATATACGTAAATAGACAAAATTAAACATCTAGAACAATCCTTAAGTTATTAAAATATGTATAAAAATATGTAGAAATATTTTGAAATATATGAAAACTATATTGAAATTTAATATTTTGACAATATGCACTTCTTATTGACAACCCTTAGACGGGTGATTATTCAATATTTCCGGAGAATAGATACGTGGTGCTCCATAAGATTTTGATTGGTAGAGAGAGGTACAAGCCCACAATTTATGTTGGGGATGAGGGAACAACATAGGGCTAAGTAATTAGTGATTGACTTGGAGTATGGTCACATAGTGTTACGGGATTATTAAATAATTTCCCCTCCTCAGACTATCAACAGTGAGACTCATAAAAAAATTATTGTATCAGATTTGTACCAAATATTAAACTAAAAAACTATATGAATATAATTTATTATTATTTTGAAATATCATCTCACATTATTTTTAATTTGTAAATTATTATATTTTAATCTTATATAATATTTTGGACACTTTTGATTTTTTAAAAACAATTTTCGAGTTTATTATTTTTGTATTTCGTTGTTTTTAGTGAACTTTTTTTTTCGTATTTTAAGTCAATTCTCTCTTCTCCTTCTTTTTTTATAGATGCATATAAGCTAAATATACTTAAAAATTAAAATATTTGTGAAGAAAATTAAAAAGAATTTAATAAATAAAAAATATGAAAATGAACTAATTCTTGTGTTTTTTTTGTATATATTGAATTTTTTAAAGATTTTTTTCACAAATTTTATATTTTTAAGTGTATCTAAATTAAGTGAATTTAAAAAATAAAAATATTAAAATATTAAAAAATATTATTAAAAAAAAAAATAAAAACTATTTTTAAAAATTGTGAAACCAAATATAAGTGGTCTTGTCTAAATGATGCAACCTACCAGTTAACGAACGAGAACCGTCATTTTTAAGAGATTATTTTGTAATTTTGGAACATTACTTTACACTATTTATTATTTTGATATTTTTTAAGATGTTAATAAAAAGTACTTTAATCCCATATTTTCAATTAATAATATTAAATTGAAGGATCACATTAATTTGTTGAGAATCACCAAGTAGTTGTTCATCATGGTCTGGAATCGATGAGCAAATGTGGTGGGGATGGAAGCTCCAAGACCTAAGGAAACCAATGAACTCGTGAGGCCACGAATATACCACATGCCCACCTGTCATTTGCCACACCCCTTGTGTCCGTTGCTTGCGTTCTCACCCTGCCTTCCCCACTCCTACAAACTTTTACACATGCATCCAAATTTCCGGCCTAATTAAATTTACTTTTCGGTTAAATTACACCATTAATTTTTGCAATTTTAAGCGGTGTTCTTTTTATATAAAAAAATTGAAAATAAATCAAGTATAAAATAGTGGGACCAAAATCAACCAATATGCCAATTTTGCCCCTCATTAAGTCTTTTAACAAATTTTAAAAACAAATATAGAAAATAAAATAATTGAAAAAAAAAAGTTCGACTATTTGCCCTCTCTTGCCCCACTTCTTCTCTCTAATTCTCTCTCTTTCTGCAGCACTAAAGCGTAGCCTTCCAGCACTACTCCATTGGCGCCCCCTCATTCGACATGCTTCAATCTCCATTTGTGGCTCTCCGATGCTACTTCGATGATGCCCTCGAGCTTGGGTCTGTGCCATACATTTCTAGGCCCGATCTGGCTTGAGGCTTGACCAAAGGCTTGACTCGAGGCCCAACGATCACCTACAACAACAAAATAAAAAAAAAATGGTGAAAAAAAAAGGTCAAGTCAAGCCAAGCCAAAACTTTGGCTCATGCCCATGCTCGAAAATGACCCGAATACCCCTGGGTTTGGGTCTAGATTTTTGGAAACTAGGTTGGCTTGGTCTGATTTTGGCTGGAACCCAAGCAGGCATGGATTGGGCTGACTTGAGCCTAAGACCAGTCGGATCAAATTTACATCCCTACTACTAGCGTCCCCTAGCATGAACCTGCCACGTCATGACTTCAACTGTAACTCACTACGATGTTGTCACCCACCATTGTAAACCTTAAACATCTTTCCTCACTCTTTTTTCTTCTCCTATCTTTATCTCTCTCAAATTCAAATTCCTAACTACTCTCAACTCTTAGCCTTATCAATCAACCATCTCCAAACTATCATACAAAAATACCTCAACCCTTAATTGGCAGTTATGATTCGATGAGGAGGTGTTAGCATCGACGGTCGATATCTGATGAGAAGACAACAACAACGAAGTTCATGAACTGGAGAGGATGCGAGATTAGCAGTAGTCGTGACTGCAAGGAAATAAGGCAGCGTAGACAGTCGCAATCCAAAGATGCTATTCACATAATCATAAATATACAATAAAATTAATAGCCATAAGAAATATATTAGACAAATACAAAGGATGTGTAACCAATGAGAGTAATTTGATTGGCCATAACTCTTATTGCTCACTAGAAGGTTTGTATAGGGGCAAAATATCATCTGTTTTCCGTACTCCTTGGACGTCAAGCTTTTTGTGGCGGCGTCTATCTCTACAACACAAAAATGGTGAGCTGCCCGGCGGTAGTGTGCTGGAAATACCCTCCGACGATCAAGTCAGATCACTTGGGGAAGAAGAAGGCTATCACAGAGAGAGAGTTTTTGATAGAGTGAATTCGCTTACCTCCAACGTTCATCTTCCTCCATATTTTTAGGCTGGCCATGCAGCCTCAAGATTATGCGCGTACTACCTCTGCTGTCCTTCCCTGGACAGGTGGCAGTGCTCGCCTCTCACCATCTTACGCGTGTAAAGGCCCAGTCCTCTCACCAGTACACACAGAATTGCCCAACGGTATTGAGGCGTGCGTGGAGCAGATGTCCTCTCCCTCACGCTATTGGCCCAGGTGGCACACCTAAACCGGTGTACCACGACCGGCCTATTGCTCGTATGGAGTGACCACCACAAACACACGACCAGACAATGTGTTGCCGGCTAGTACCTTGGCACAAAGGGCCAAAGGGAGATGCTCACGACCGATCTATTTGCAACCGGTCCTCCTGATTGCTCAGCCGTGAAGCACGCTGGACTCCCACCATTCTTCATTCAACCTAGATTATTTGGAATTTGCCCATCTCGGCTAACCGGTCAAAGGTGTGCTGGCCTTTGCCTCATCCGCAGTTCAGCCCGAGCTATCCGTAGCCCGGCCTTGCCATTCGACTGCGCCCCCGCCAAATGTCTGCAAGTCACAGCTCGGCCAGGCTTAGCTTGCATCTGGGCAACCGTTCTCCTCAGTCGAGCAGGACAGAATCACCGGCCGTCTTAGTAAGGGAGGTAGTGTGGCACCGTAAAGTCTGTCACGCCTCGCACCATTTTATCTCGGCCGTACTAATCGGTGCAAATCTCCCCTCTCAAGGTCAATGATTTGAATATTCCCACCTACGAATGAAATCAAATACAAAAGATCCGTAGATAGACAAAATTAAACATCTAACTAACTATGTAATGAGATGCAAAATTAAAAGGAAACGTCCCCACTTTTGTTTCAAAAACCTAATTCATTAGGAAAATGATTTATTTACAATTTTTTTAATAAAAAAAAGTTCATATTAAAAATTATGTAATTAATTTTTTTTTAAAACAATCAAAATTCATTTAACCAATATTTATTTTTAAAACAGTGGGGCTCAAAATACATTGAACCCACAAGTTGATATGGCATTAGAAAAAGGAGAATTTATATTGATTTTTCTTGAAATTAAAAAAAAAATAAATACATTGAGCTCACAAGTTTATCACAATTAGATTGCCTGAAGATTTTAATTCATATAATATTCACCCTCTTTTCATATATAATTCATTAGTCATATGAATTTAAAAATAATTTTAGAAATATATAATCTGTCTTATTTATTTTTGTTTCTTTACACCATTTGTATTAATTTAATTGCTTTACTTTTATTAAATGAGATGATACAATTCAATTATACCTAATTTATATAATTTATTGTATTTTTCTTTGGATTAATTACATCAAGACCTTTTTCAATTATTTGTGAATAACTCACTTCTCTCATCTATGAATCTGTACAATTTATCATCTTTAACCATAAAAATGTATTACTCCCACTTCTTTTTAAACCACCTTTAAATTGATTTGGGTGGCTGTTGTGCATTATGCGTAGCCGCCATTGTTGTGCGGCTTTTGGGTCATAATGTGAAACAACTGCTGTTGTGCGACTTTTGGGCCTATTTCAAGACCCATTTAGATGATCAAAACCATTTACTTTTTAAAGTATATTGAGTAAAATATACCTATAAAAAAATCAAGTTAATTCGATATCAATAGTACTTTTATCAAATCACTTTTGTATCTAAAAAATGAATGGTAAGTATAATTTGAAGTATAAAATGTGGATGATTTGAGGTTTCATTTGGGAAGTGGGTTGGCTTTTTTGGTTTGGGGACAAAAAGTTCGCTTGGGTTGGGTTTTTTGGTTTTTTTTTTTTTTTTTTTGACTTTTGTGATAGAAACAGTGATTTATGATTTAGATGTGATATTTTATCTTATTAACTTTTTAACATATTTTATCTTCCTTTAGTTAAATTAGCTCCCAACCTAAAAAAAAAAAACATGATGCCAAAGGAGGGTTGAATCATTTAAATGGGTCCAAAAGGCAAGACAATAGTCACCTCAAACTTTTTCTAAAAGAGATGTAATTTTATGATTTTTATAATTAGGGAAATGTATTATCTCAACATTTTTAGATCACTTTTATAAATGGTGTATTTGTACCAATTTTTTTATAAAAAAAATTTATTTATATAATTGATGAGGTTAATATTAAATATGTAATTTGAGTGGGCTTAACCTGAACAACTTGATTTTTTTTAGTATTTGGACAATATATTTTGAATTTGGTATGGACTTGAGTACAAATCTATAAGTCCAAATTAAATTTAAGCCGAACTTGAGTAAACACATTAAAGTAGCGTTTGGTAACGTTTACTTTTTTTTATTTATGTTTATAAAATTTTATAAATTGATTTTTATTTATTTTTAAAAAATATAAACTATAAACGCGTTTCGTTTGAACAAATTATTTGAAAAATTTTAAAAACATAAAAGAAAAAATATGTTTGTTTAGGCATAAAATATTTATATTTATTTTTTTATTATTTATGACAATGGAATCATGCACATTATAATTGAGAAAAAAAATTTAAAAATTAATTGAAAAAAAATAATTGTTAGTCAAAATTTTAAATTTTTGTTTAAAAATCAACCTAAACTCATTTTTTGAGTTTATGTTTTTTCCTTAAATTTATGAATTGAGACAACTATTTATAAACCAAAAAAATTATCAAACAAGCTTTTATAACATTTTTTAAAATTTTTGTAAATATAAATTAAAAACTGAAAACGAAATGATTACTAAATAGGCTCACCCGAAACCAATATATATAAATTATTATTTGTCGAATAGTGTTAAAATAATTTGAATCTTTAGATCATATTCACTATATATTATGTACACATATAACACAATACAAAATCTTACTATTTTTTGTTCTCGCTAAAATATGACAAAAACTACTACCGTGGCCCACTGATTGTTCAATTATCATATCTTTTCTCTCCATATTTCTTCCTTGTAGTAATTATTAGTTTTGATGTTATTAATGATTTTACCACAAAAAAAAAAAAAAAAAAAAAAAAAGATGGAGAAATTAATAGGGTAATTTTAACAACTTAATCAATTTTAAAAAAATAATGTTAAGGATAATTTAGACAATTTGAACATAACTCAAATTGGAGTTAAACAAATAATCTGGGATTGAAAATTGAGTTTGAGCAAGTCTAGGCAGCTATCAGTAGAATTTGGACTGAGCCTGAAAAATCTCTCAAACACCCAACCAAATCAATCTGAGTTACAATCCTAGCCAATATAAACAAGTTCATAAATGAAAATTAAAAGTAATATTCGCTAATAGTTAAGGATATGAGTGTAATTAATCTTTTTTTTTTTTAATTTCAAAACTAATTAATGTATTGGTTTAGGAATAGACTATTTAAATAATTTTTTAACTTTTTGATTAAAACATAAAGTGAAAAAAATAATATATTGGGGATGAAGTCAAACAAAATTAATAAAAAATAGAAAAAAAATAAAAATTTTAATTTCTTATAATTTTTTAACTTTCTGATTTTTTTAATATTTTTTAAATATTTTTACTTTTTAATTATTATTGTAAATTTATCCTAGGATTTTCCTTGTCGACTCGCACTCAACAACTTTGCTCGTGTCTTGTCCGCTCTTTCGTTTAGATTCATAGAGAGAGAAAACCGAGAACAAAGAGAGAGCCGGAGGGAAAAAAAGAAAGAAAAAAAGAAGCAAAGAAAAAGTGTGCTTTTTCTACGTCCATTGTCTCTGAAAAGCAAGAGACACTATAATAGGGAACTATATGTATAGAGAGAGAGAGAGAGAGAGAGAGAGAGAGGGGAGAGACATAGAGATGAAATCTGGCGAATTCGGAGTCATTTAGGCGTTGTGAAATCTGAATCTACAACCACAATCTGATCCTCTCTCTTTTTCGAGCATTTTGATATATAATGGCGACACCATTGACGGGTCTTCAACACATAGCGTTAATGGCGGGTCCTGTGAACCAGGTCGATCAGTCCAACAAGTCCTGTGCCAAGAACTCGTCTCTTAGGTCGCCAATTTTGATTTTTTTGTTCTTCCACAAAGCCATTCGGACCGAGCTCGATGGCCTCCACCGCGCCGCCATGGCCTTTGTCTCCGATCAGGAGGGTGACTTGAATCCTCTGTTGGAACAGTATCACTTCTTTCGGTCAATCTATAAGCACCACTGCAATGCAGAGGACGAGGTTTGTTTACCAATTAATTGATAAAATTTTGAAATTTGGACATACCTAGGTCTTGATTTTGAGTTCTATGGTGTTAAAAGGTTAATTGTTCGTTCTATTATTTTAATGCTGTGTTTGGTTAGTGGATTGGAGAAGCAATTTGGAAAGAGAAATGGAATAGGTTAGTAAAATGTGAATAAAATATATTTATATTTTATCCAATTTCACACCCCTTTCTCTTTCTTTTTCCAAATTTCTCTCAAAATCTCCTAACCATAACCAAAAACACAGTGTAAAGCAATTGAATTTGGCTTCTGTTTATTTGTTTAATCTGATTATTCTGAGGAATTTAGGGATTTATGCTTTGTTTGGTTGAGGAATTTTGGAATGGATGTGGAAATAGAAAGATAAAAGGGAGGTGGAATACGAATAAAATATTCTTACATTTCACGTACATTTTTCCTTTCTCTTTCCAAATCTCCCAACCAATCACAGCGTTAGGGTTTTGTAAGTCATTTTATTCGTGTTTTTCTATTTCATCTTCTATGCTTGATTATAGAACCTTATATGTGCTGTAAATTAATTTTCTGTGGAGAAGTTTGCATTGGCATGGTGGTGATTGTTAAATTAAAGTGTAATTCCAATTGTGAGCAGGGTTCAAGAGTTGAATCTTTCTTGCATGTGCGTGTCTCATGTTCTTCCTAATGTGTTTGGCGACATTTCTGGGTTTACTTTGATAGCTTGGTAGGGGAAGAGTAACATAGTATTCGACAGAATGTTGACAAGTTAGTTCGTGTGCATTGTTGTGTGTGCATAAAATAGTCAGAATGCACGTACGTGTGGGTTAATCTGCAAATTTTGATAACTTTAGTGCTTGCCATGTGTTTCGCCTTGCTTGAAAAAAATGTAGATACTTAAATAGCTGGAGTTGGTGTCTTGTTCCTCAGTTGCTGAGGTTAACACAATGATCAGCGCACGAGTTGCTAGGACGCATATAATAAAATTGGAATGTGTCTGTGAATTTTATTAATTAGGACAATGCAATCTGTTTAATCTGCACCAGCCATCTTGTCGCATTGATGATTGTCATATGTAATTTTTGGAGTTGGTGTCACATCCTTGTTTCCTGACATTAACACTTGATGTTTGACGTGGTAGTTGCTTGTATTCTTGCAACTTCATGTTGTATTTATTTATTTTTACTTTATGTACTTCCATTGCTTGATAAGGGGATAAAGTTAATTACTTTCAGTTTTATTTGCCAATTATTTATTTTTCAGTTCTCATTTATGCAGTTTGGTATAGAGTTGAACTACTATGTTGCGGTGATACATATCACTGATCATTGACTAGGGTTTCAAGAATGAAGCTTTTCATAAGCAGTTAGGGCGTAGCTTGCTAAGTTGTTTGTTCAAGCTAGTTCTCACCATAAACAAATCAGTGGCAATCTTTATTTTGAAGCTCCTTTGTCATGCAAGCAGCACATGAGCAAAGCCCAAGCTAAGCTTAGTCTAATTTGTGAACCTCAAAACCTGTGAACTAGTTAATTTGAATTTGGTTCTACTAGATGTGGAGACGAGGGGGTTGGTAGGGACCCAATTGTTCAGGCATTAAAGCATCCAGATCTCCCTATTTATTTGTAATCATGACTCTTTTCTTCCTCTCTCTTTTATTTTGGACTTCTTAGATTAGGAAACTCTTAAATATTCATTCAACTGATCAATATGTTCAAAATTTTGTCAAGATCAAATAATCTCTAAAGCTTGACTAGTTTTTTAAAGTAAGAATTTCATCATTACTTTCTCCTACTGTTTAGATAAAACTATGGACTTTAATACCCTTATGAAGTCCCCTTATAATGACTAAAAGTGATTATAGGTTAATGGACACAGACACGAACAACACAATGTATGACGATTTCCAAAAAAATTTAAGTCATGGGTACATGACCCTTTATGTGTTTGTGCTTCTAAGGTGGTAGTACCACCAGACCAAATATAATGAGTAGTGGAGTCTTGAGCTAAGCCTTGGCTAAACCTTGAAAATTTTAATTGTTTTTTAATCTACAAGAAGAAAATTTTATTGAATATGAAAGAGGAGTATAAATTACAAATACATTCCCTGCGGTTTACTGAAAATAAATTTGACTCCCTTAGGTTTTGGAAATTGCATCTCGGATCTTGAGGTTTAAATCACATAACAAATACTCCCTTTCGTTAGTCAACCGATTGGTCAACTAACTGGTTTTGGTGATGTAATCAGTTTTATTTACCCTCAATATACTGCATCTCTTTCTTTGTGAAACCCAAGACCAATGGCACAATCCCTCTCTTCCTATTATTCCTTTCCCTTCCCTCATCTTCATCGTTACAACTCTTAACTAACTTAGATGGCATATTTGAAATTCTCTCTCTTTGAGAAATTATCTCTATATTTTTCTTTGATTTTGGGGTTCAATGGTAGATCTGAGGTGGGGGAGGGTGGAGAAAGGGTTGGTGTGGCAAAAGAGGGTATGGGAGGGGTGGATGTGGCGAGTGAGGGTAGGGACATGGTGTTGTTTAGCAAGGAAGGGGTTGGGGGTGGTGAGGGAGGGTAGAAGAGGGTGTGGGATTGGATGACTGGGTGTGCGGTTGGTGGGTGACTTTGGTGCCTAGTTCGATGGCATTGGCGATGGTGTTCTATGACCAATTGGTGTAGCCTTGTTCTCCACCACAATCACTATAGCCTTGATTTTTCTATTACTTATTAATTGTTATCATCTTAGATTGCTTTTGAAATAATTGCGGGTATTCAAAGACTTATGATATCCCAATGTTTTAAAAGATTGCCTAAGCGCGAGACGCAACCTTGCACTTCAAATAGGTTGAGGCGGGACGCAATACGTAAGGTGTAACAAATGCGCTGAGGGGAGGGCTTTTTTTCGAGGCGCGAGGGGCTGGCTTCATGGGTTTTACTTATTTTTCTACTCCAACTGTTGATTAAATGCTTTTTTTGTGGGCATACCCACAAGGAATCAAAATCCTTCAGTATAAAATGACTAAATGTGGTCAAAAGAGAGCAGAAAGTGATTAAAAAAAATCCTAGATTGAGAAGATTAAAAAAAGCAATCAGAAAGTAAGAAGATGACACGATTTCGGCTTCTTCTTTAGCTTCTTCTCTTCCTTTTCGATGGGTTCTCTTGGTTGGGTTATCTCTTTGCCTCTCTGTTTTTCTTCTCTTCTTCAATGGGTTCTCTTCATGGGTCTGTCTCTGTTTTTTCCTTATTTTTCTTCTCTTCTTCTTTTCTTATTTTATTCTTCTCTTCTTTTTTTCTTCTCTTGCTCCTTCGTTAGGTTATCTCTTTGTTTTTTCTTCTCTGTTATGCTTGTGAAACTTGCTTTATGATTTTTGGAATTCTATATGTATTTGTTACGTTCAAAAGTTTGCCTATTTTATAATTTTGCTTTTCTTCTACTACTTGCGCCTCGCTTTGGTGAGGCGCGCGCCTCGCACTTAGGCTATGGGGACTTTATTGCCTCGGTGCGCCTAGAGCCTTTTAAAACACTGTGATATCCTATTAAAATTGTGGTGGTTTACTGTGTTCCTATCTAAATGGTGTCTAGGGATGTATGGATAAGGGTTTGGGTTTGGGAGAGAAGGGTTTGAGGATAGTAAGATAATTTTGGTTTTTGGTATGAGAGGGTGAGTATGCTGTTTTGATTTTGTGTTAACCCTGTTAAAAGGGTATTTGTAATTTTTCAAACCGAAAGGGGCAGTTTGTGTTTTTGTTAAACCTCAAGGGGTGTGTTTGTAATTTACCCAAAAGAGAAAGACACAACAAAATTCAAGGAGGATTAGAGGTCTTCTAAAAAGAGAAAATAAATAAATAAATAAATTACATACAACTCTCAAATCCCTAAATATAAAAAACAGAGGAACCCTTGAAAAAGAGTTGTCACTTAAGCCTAAAAAGGAAGACAAATAACATATCTCATCCTATAACCTTTTAGCATCTTCAAATTTATCTTAAAATATTTTTGCAGTTTTTCTCCAATCAAATTACCCAAAGCACAACTACCAATTGCACAACCCTAAAGAATCTCAGGCTCTCTTGTTTGAGCCAAAACCATTATAATCAATGAAAAGGATCCAAGCACAGGAAGCTAATATCAAGTTATCCTCTGCCAACCTACCATACTGCCACAGCTATAGGGCAATGTAAAAACAGATGATCAATCCTCACCTCATTCATCTTAATGCCATAATGCTAATTGCTAACAGATCCATTTGAAGAACATGGTGACTAATTGAAGTAGCAAGCCTCTAACAATGGGTGGCTGATACTTTAACTGAGATAATGAAAAATCATTTCAACTTGTTAGTTGGAAGTTTAGATGGTTCTCGAAAAAAGATGGTGAAAAAAATAAATAAATATCCCAAGAGTCAAGACAAAGAGATAAACCAAAATTTTCCCTCTCTTTGGCATTTCTTCTTTTAGATTGATACATCTGTCCACTTCAATGTGTCATACAATGTTGATTAGAATTTTTAGATTGTCTTTTTTATTCTTAAAATTTTATAATAGCAACGTGATGATAATCAAACTTTACCTTTTTAAGTCTTGAAATTTATTCAAATAAAATCTTATTATAAAAAAAAAAAAAATGACGGCATTCCGCTGTCTAAAAAATATTCAGAAGTTACTGTAGTTTATTATTATTTTTTAAAAAAATGTTTGGTTTGTATGATAGGAGTGCGAGTTCATTATTTGTTTATTTTTGATGGTGTGTTGTTTAAGACAACTTTGTTGAATGCACAAATAGGATGAAGCAATACTAATTCCATCTGATTGACTACATAATATCAAAGGCAAACTCTTATTATTTGTCCATTTTAGTTCCATTTGAATATCAATACTAATTCCATCCTTGATCCTCATGTTCAAATCCTTTCAGGTTATATCCATATATATTTATCTAAAATGAGCTACTTGATTGATATCTTAGAATTGAGTTTGTATTTTGTAATATTGTTAATATATAATTGGACAAGATTTTTTCTCCTCCTTCGTGGATTCACACAGCAAGCATCATGTGTTCATGTAGGTCCCATCTTTTCCAAAAATAATGGTGGTCTCATTATTTTCTGAATATAGTGGGTCCTACATGTGCACATGGTGTTTGATTCTGTGCATTGACTTGGTTCTGCTCTTGGGTTCAATGACTGTTTGTTACTGACTATATAGTAAGACCAAATTTTTTTTTTTCCCTGCGAAATATGGCATAAAATTGGAGTAATGAAGGTATACAATTTGCATACTGGCGTCATACTTGTCATTGATCATCCCTTTTTCTTGACATATATGTTCTTAGGATAAATATTTTTTTGCATCTACAAGGATATGGCAAAGGGTCACAATTAAATAAAGATCTTTAAAAAAAAAAATTTGAGAAAATATTTCCCTGTTGATTAAGCTGAGTTACTAGCTTTGAGTGTAGTGAATACTTGCTGGGCTTAGCTTGAATAAAGGTTGCCTAGCTTAAGCCAAGCATAAGACACTGTTCTGCCGAGCTGGGCTTTACATACTCGTACTTGCTAAGCTCAGTGATTCTTTAGCCCAAACAATTAGTTTTTTCTAATAATTGGTTTACCTTGATAAATGATCACTGCGTTAATATGCCTGCATCAGTGTATTGTCTAGTAGTAGTAGTACTTAATTTACCACAATGTGTGACATTGTTTTGTACTCTTTACAATGTTTAAAGGCTTCATAGTTAAAGTCCAAAATATGTCTTGTATTTTGTGATATGAAATAATGCCTAAGAATGGAAATGTGGAGAGTATCTATTTTTACGACTCCACTCCAAAAACAAATAATGTTTTCTTGAAATATGTATAATCTGCTGTGCCAATCTTTGGATCCAAAACAGTTACCTTGTAGATTTGCAGTCAAAGCTGATGTTTTCCTGCAACAATTGTGTGATAAATCTTGAGAAGTATATGGAATTAGTTAATGGTATGTTCTTTTGGAACCACAGGTCATCTTTCCAGCTCTTGATATACGTGTGAAGAATGTGGCACAAACTTACTCCCTTGAGCATGAGGGAGAAAGTGTTCTTTTTGATCAGTTGTTTGCGCTCCTGAATTCAAATATGCAAAATGAAGAAAGCTATAGGAGAGAACTAGCCTGTTGTACCGGAGCTCTTCAAACATCTATTAGTCAGCACATGTCCAAGGAAGAGGAACAGGTAATCTTTCATTTCATCTTGTGATGGCCGTCTTCCGTTTTGTTTGTGATAGTATTAACTCATGCTTGCCATCTTTGATGCTTAACATATCAAATATCATTTTGTTGCAAGTGTAAGTATAATACAGTGGGAATTGTGCTAGAATTAGTTCTTCTATACATCCACTAGCAAACATTTTTCACAGTTTTGCTATGGTGTATTTGAGAAGTCTAACTGATATTTCAGTAAATTAATTTTGTGGTTGTCTAGTTCATTCTGGTTTTCTTAACTAACAGAGAATTCCTATGGTGTTTTCAACCAATGATAGAGCATCGCTATAAGGCATGATATTAGTTCCCTTAAGGGTTTTGGAGAATGCTCTATGAATTTGCATCATTATTTGATTGAAGGTGACTCCACCAACGCCATGTTTGTGGTGGGTTATATCAATGGATGAAATCTCACTCCTTGGTTGGTAGGGTATTCATCTAATGGGAGAGAGAACTGATTTTTCTATGCTCTATGAGAGTTGGATTCTGGATTCAGCTAACAAAAGAGCTGTTTTTTTTGGCTAAATGAGTGACTACTGTATCAACTCTTAGGTGCCGTTATTTTATAATTTATTCTCATTTTTGGTAAGAACAAGGGGTCATTATTTTTGTTCCCAAGGTTCTGTCGAAGGTTGGTTGGTTGTGCTACTTGGGTTTAGGTCCACAAAGCCTTCTGTAACTAGACGTGTTTTGTAGCTATCCTCCTTAGTAATGTTTAGAATGATTCTTCATTGTTCTTATCTTTCCAAACTCCTCTTTGTCACCTAATTATATTCGTTTTGGTTTCTTACTGAAAGCAGAAGACTAAATTAAATATTGGAGGAAGTGAACAGATTCCTATGTGACTTAGAAAATGAAAAAGTTTCCTGCATAATGCTGTGCTTGAAACTTCTACAGGGATGTTTCATCTTCTATATTATGAATTTATCTATGAATATGGATCACACTGAATATTATGTGCTTATTCGTCCTTGTTAAATGAATTGTTCTCTGTTGACAATTCACTTAAACAAAATGGGGCATCATATATTCGAAGGTAAAAACATAATCAAAACATTTTAAGGCTTTTGGCCAAATTGTTGCTTGTGCATGGTAGTTGTTGAGTTACTGACATCCAACAACCAAACCAAGAAAAAAGTGGAAATGAATGGATTAAATAGAATAAAGCACATTATAGGCATGGACTATACTATAATCATGTATCTCGTAGTATTTTTTTTTTTATTTTTTTTATCATTGGCACATAGTTCAAAATTCCCAATTAAGTGAATAACTTTGGATTTGGCAGGTCTTCCCTTTGCTTATTGAGAAGTTTTCATTTGAAGAGCAGGCATCATTAGTATGGCAGTTTCTGTGCAGCATTCCTGTAAGTATGATGGCAGAGTTCCTCCCATGGCTTTCTTCTTCTATTTCATCTGATGAATGCCAGGATATGCGCAAGTGCTTGAGCAAAATAATCCCAGAAGAGAAGCTTCTTCAACAGGTGAGGGTCTTTCTAATTCTCACCATATGCTTGGAAAGTCTTTGTCAAATATTATTTTGTCTGACGTTATTTTCTCTGTATTTAAGGTTATATTCACCTGGATGGATGGGGTGAAAACTAATGACAAACATAAGAGTTGTGAAGATTCCAAGGACCAAAGTTCTCCAGACTCTGATGCTATCACCTTAAATAGTTCAGCAATGAAAGCACATTGTGCCTGTGAATCTTCCAGGACTGGTAAAAGAAAATGTGTGGAACCAAATTGCAATCTTGAGGAGTCCACTCTGGCTCGTCCAGTAGATGAAATATTGCATTGGCATAAGGCTATAAAAAGAGAATTGAATGATATAGCTGAAGCAGCCAGGAGGATACAATTGGCTGGAGATTTTTCTGATTTATCTGCATTCAATAAGAGGCTGCAATTTATTGCAGAAGTTTGTATCTTTCACAGGTATGGTTTATGTTAATATTTTCCCATTTGATGTTCCTTTTTCAGCATCAATAATTTTTGTTTTTTAAATACAATGATTACCATGCTTACATATTGCATTAGTTGGAATATGCGCGGCTTTCTCATATAGGAATTGATATCCTTATTGAAGCCTGTGCCCTAATATATGAAGAATGGCCTACCTTTTTTATTTTTATTTTTTGGTCTGTGAAGAATGATCTACTTCATGAAGACCAAAAGTTGGATATTTTAATCCCATCCTCCTTTTTGAAACCTGTCACGATTTTGTTTTTGGCATTTGTTTTGTCCATGAAACAGCAAAGACTAGCAATTGTAAGAAAAATGCATGAAATCACAATGGTATTGGCTCCCTTATGTGCCCTTGCATTTTTTGTAACAAGTTTTTCTTTTCACTGGGACTGCAGTGTTGCTGAGGACAAAGTTATATTTCCTGCTTTAGATGCAGAACTCTGCTTTGCCCAGGAGCATGCAGAAGAAGAAAGTCAATTTGACAAGTTTAGATGTTTGATAGAAAGTATTGAAAGTGCTGGAGCCAACTCATCTTCTGCCGAATTTTATTCCAAGCTGTGCTCACATGCTGATCACATAATGGACACCATACAGAAGCACTTCCATAATGAGGAAGTTCAGGTGAGGATGTTATTTATGCGATATGCAATTAGTTTCTCTGTTACATGGACTCGCTGGTTTAGGGCAGAGTACCTATGTCGACACGATACGACACGGGTGCGGGTGTGAGATGTGTGTCGGATTCGGCATAGGGTTTCTCGGACACAGTTGACATGAGAGGAGAAAGAAGAAGGTTGTTGAGAGAAACTTACAGTGGGCCAGTGGTAGCAGGAGGGTGAAGATCTATGTCGATCTGTGTCGTCTTGTCTTTGTCTTCATCTGTGTCGATCTCCTCTTCTCTCTCTCTCTCTCTCTTCTTTATCATCTCCTCGCCGTTTTCTTCTTCATCTTTGTCTTCCTCCTCTCTCTCTCTCTCTCTCTCTCTTGTTGATTTGTGTTCTCTATCTCTCTCCCTCCCGTTTTTAACATATAATAAATAATATAATTTGTTATATAATAATAAATCTAATTAAATCATATATAATATAAAAAATCTAATAAAATCTATAAAATAAATCATTCAGTTTTTATTTATTATTTATTTTAACATATTTTATTATTCCTTATTTGTTATATTTTATTTATTTATAATATATATATATATCAATTAAAAATAAAAAGATAAATTACATAAATAAATTAAAAATATTATCAATAAAAATAATACATAAGATAAAAATAATAAATATATTTAAAAATAACTATTTAACTCATCTTTATATAATAAATATATTTAAAAAATAACTATTTACCATATCTCCGTACCCGTGTCCAAATTTGGATCCATATCCACGTATCTTCAATTTTTACTTTTGAAGTATCTAACCCCTAGATACGCATCTGCACCCAATGCCCACACCTGAGTCTGTGTAATATAGATTAGTTTTACAGTCTTTCCTAAAAAGTTAGTGTAAGAGTTGAGTGATTGCTAGATGGCATACGGAAGCAAGCTCAGCTTGCATAGGGGCAGGGAGATGTGCATTTTCTGCTTTCGTCAGTTCCTTAAATCTAATCTGTGTGAAATGCTGCCTCAGTTTGTCATTGTTTTGGGGTACAACAACAATTTGAAACTTGCAGTTAAGCACCACTTGCTGTCCTTAAAAGACATCTTACATTTGTAGGTTCTTCCACTTGCGCGAAAGCATTTTAGCCCCAAACGCCAGCGAGAACTTCTGTACCAAAGCTTATGTGTGATGCCATTGAGGCTGATAGAGTGTGTCTTACCCTGGTTGGTTGGATCACTTAGTGAAGAAGAAGCAAGGTCTTTCCTTCACAATATGCAGATGGCAGGTTTGATTTATTTCCTTCTTCTGCTTCTGTTATATCTATTATCACTTATTGACAATAGGTAATAGGTAGGTCAACAGGTGTGTGATCCTTTTGCTCATTTCTAACCATGCATGGTATCTGATGCAGCTCCAGCATCGGACACTGCACTGGTTACACTTTTTTCAGGTTGGGCATGCAAAGGTCGTCCAACAGATGTTTGTTTGTCTTCCGGTGCAATTGGTTGTTGTCCTGCAAAAGTTCTAACTGAAACCAAAGAAAATTTTCATAAACCATCTTGTCCTTGCACCTTATCCACTAAGGAAAATCTTGCATTTGTTCTGCCAGATGATCACAGAAGGCCATTCAAGCGTGGGAATCCAATGTCATGGGAAGAAAGTGATGCTTGTAATCCTTCTGGAACTGCAAATATGCAAAAATTATCTTGTGGTATTCAGTCATGTTGTGTTCCTGGGTTAGGAGTGAATACCAATAATCTGGGAATGAGTTCCCTTGCTACTGCAAAATCTTTGCGTTCCTTGTCATTTGGTCCTTCTGCTCCTTCCCTTAACTCCAGTCTTTTCAACTGGGAAACTGATATAAGCCTGACTCACAGTGGCTATGCAACTCGACCCATTGATAACATATTTAAATTTCATAAAGCTATCCGCAAAGATTTGGAGTATCTGGATGTTGAATCTGGAAAACTTCGTGATTGTGATGAAACTTTATTCAGGCAGTTTAGTGGTAGATTTCGCTTGTTATGGGGCTTATATAGGGCTCATAGTAATGCAGAGGATGACATAGTGTTCCCAGCATTAGAATCAAAAGAAACTCTTCATAATGTTAGCCACTCTTACACTATAGACCATAAGCAAGAAGAAGAACTATTTGAAGATATTTCGTCTGCACTTTCTGAGCTTGCTCAGCTTCATGAAAAATTGAAGCATGCAAATTTGAGTGGAGATTCAAGTAGAGAGAACTTTGGTTCTTATGACGGTAATGAGTGTTTGGGAAAATACAATGAGCTTGCCACAAAGGTTCAGGGCATGTGCAAATCCATAAGAGTCACGTTGGATCAGCATGTTTTCCGTGAAGAACTTGAACTCTGGCCTTTATTTGATAGACATTTTTCTGTGGAGGAGCAGGACAAAATTGTTGGTCATATAATTGGTACCACTGGTGCAGAGGTGCTACAGTCAATGTTGCCCTGGGTAACATCTGCTCTTACTCAGGAGGAGCAGAATAAAATGATGGACACCTGGAAGCAGGCTACCAAAAACACAATGTTCAGTGAGTGGCTCAAGGAATGGTGGGAAGGAACTTCATCTGCATCTTCACAGATTGCAACATCAGAGAATAGTATATCACAAGGTTTGTGCCGTGCTTTTGTTAGTACTGTTGATTGTGTACTTTTTCTGCTGACCTCTATTCTTTATGGAAAACTGTTGCTTCTTACTTCTCAAGTTGTGAAATTTGAAATTTCACATTGCAGATCATTTTCTCATGTCTTAAATTACGTGTTCTAGGCACTGATGTCCATGAAGCCCTGGACCAAAGTGATAGTACTTTCAAGCCTGGCTGGAAAGATATTTTCTGGATGAATCAAAACGAGCTTGAATCAGAGATAAGAAAGGTTTCCCGGGACTCAACTCTTGATCCAAGAAGAAAAGCATACCTAATTCAAAATCTTATGACCAGGTTTACCGGTGTTATAACCGTCTTCATAGATTTTCTGCTACTATTTTCATGATAGCACATCCTACTCACTCCAAATTATTCACTGTTTTTGATAGTCGCTGGATTGCTGCTCAGCAGAAGTTAACTCAAGTAGGAATAGGTGAAGCTTCGAATGGATGAAGATCTACTTGGATGCTCTCCATCTTTTCGTGATCCAGAGAAATGTGTGTTTGGGTGTGAGCACTACAAAAGAAACTGCAAACTTCGTGCTGCTTGCTGTGGCAAGTTATTTACTTGCAGGTTCTGCCATGACAAAGTCAGTGACCATTCAATGGACAGGTAACATTTTCTGTTCGTCATGCTTTATTTATTTATTTATTTTGAAGTTTTACATATGATATTATGCCAATTTATTTGCAGGAAGACTACATCTGAAATGATGTGTATGCGCTGCCTGAAAATTCAGGCTGTTGGGCCAATTTGTACAACACCTTCTTGCAATGAACTCTTGATGGCAAAATACTATTGCAGTATCTGCAAATTTTTCGATGATGAAAGGTGATACAGCATTGATTAGAACATCTCTTTTCCCTACCTACCATCTATGAATACAGAATGTTTTACTGCTATAAATTTTTGCTAGAACCCTGAAGTTCATTAAAAAATCTGCAGATGAAATTACTTGTGTTAATTTGAATTTTGTTAGGTATGTACCCAATCTTCCCCTCGCAGACCCCAATCCAATGAGGACTAAACTGGGAGTACTCTTAGGGCTATGAAGGCAATTTTCAAAAAATGGGGACACAGACACGGCAGGGACATGTCAAATTTTTTTTTTTTTATAAATATTTTTATTTTAATATATGTTAATTATTTTATTTATTTATTATATATTTTAAATAATGTGTTTCTGATAATTTTTTATTTTATTTTATATACATGTGTTTTTGTATTAATATGTATAAATAGTATATAATATGTTAGGTTTTTATTCTTGGCAACCCCGTTTGACAAAACTCCTTTCAGATGTATTTATTTTCGCACTTTTATTTCAGTGAGGCTATGAGTTTATTAGATGCGAATCCAAATCCGAATCGAGCCATGCAGAGAAGTTTGTGATGTTAATGCTTTCAAGATTGCCACTTCGCTGATTATTACGGGGCGGTCAGCTCGCGGCCGAAGCAAAATTCAAATTTGCATTCAAAATTGCATGTCAGCCGTTGCTCGCTCGAGCCAAGGAGTGCTCGCTCGATCTAAGGCTTGCTCGCTCGAGCGAAGGATTGCGTCCATACAAAAACCTGAAAGAAGTGATTGGTCGCTCGAGCCAAGGATCCGTCGCTCGAGCCAAGGTACTAGTAGAAATCATGAAAATTACTCTCCTCGCTCGAGCCAGGAAAGCTTCGCTCGAGCGAGCCTCAGAATCCGGATTTCTCAAGGAGTTTGTTTTCTTTTCAATCTTGGATTACTTTTGGTTCTCTATAAATACTTGGTTTTCTTCCAAAACTAAGGAATTGATTGAAGTCCTCCAGATCTTCTTTTTGGTTCTTAAAGGTTTATATCTGGGGATATTTTGTTAGTTTTCTTTGATGTCTTATTGAGTATTCAACTCATGGTTTAAAAAGAGAGTACATCAAAGGTTTGTTTGTTATACACAAAAGAGAGAGTTGTTCTTCAGTTGTGAATTCTGAAGAATTCGAGCCTGAAGCTTTGGAGGGAATCCGAAGTGGCTCATCAGAAAGACAATTCCGTGCTGAAGATGGGATTGGAAGAGGCACATAGAGGTTGGTTCAATTAGGCGTTGTGAATTCGCTAGATAATTGAGAGTGATACCTGTGTAATTCCTTTATATCTTCTTAGTGGATTGTTCTTGTGGCTGTTGCCCGTGGTTTTTTGATCACAATTGGAAGGTGTCCAATTGTGGTTTTTCCACGTAAAATCTTTGTGTCTCTCTCTTGATTGTTTGATTGGGATTGTTATATTTTGCTTAAAATTGGTACATAATCACAAATCAACATCTAGGAGGTTTCTAGATTTTTCATAATATGTTATATATACTTATAAAATAATATTATCTTATTAATATTGTCTTATATATACTAATACACACACACACACACACATATATATATATATAAAAGATAAGAAAGAAGGAGAGAGGGATAAAGTTGGCGAGAGAGATAGAGACGCGAGCAAGAGAGGGAAGATGAGAGACGCGAGCGAGAAAGAGAGAAGACGATGCGAGCGAGCGAGAGAGAGGAAGAAGACGATGCGAGCAAGAGAGAAGCCTAGAGAGAGAGAGATGCTTATGGTGGAAGTCGTGAAGTCGAAGGGATATAGATTGTCGACGACTGGTTGTTGATGTAGTGACTGGATGTTTGATCGATCAACTAGATGTCTTTGATCGCACGACAGGTTTGTCTCTTCACTCTCTTCCTTCACACTCTCTCTCCTGTGTCTCTCTCTCCTCGACATGTCTCATGCCGTGTCCAGATTTGGACACGCGTGTCTCCTACAAAGAAAAAAACAATTAAATTAAAGGGACACGGCAGATGGCGTGTCCCGGTGTGTTCCCGTGTCCCGGTGTGTTCCCGTGTCCGACACCGCCATGGCGCTGATTTTGCCGTGTCCATGCTTCATAGTCTTAGGGTTTGTTTGATTGGGCGGATTATATCATAGGATTAGGATTATTAATTCACGGGACTCACATTCCATTATTTGGTTGCAATATAATTGTGATTATAAATTTTCTTATCTATTGCAAAACAAACGTGGACCAGAAGGGATTATATATCTCACTAATCCAGTTGAATAATCAATCCTACACTAATCTCATGGATTGTTAATCCTCTCACTATTAATCCTACTAATCAAACAAGCCCTTAGTGTATTAATGCTTTGCTTGTGATATCTGGATATATTGGACCTACAAACTGCTATAAATAAATAAATGGCTAATCGAGGGAGATAACAATTCCAAGTTCTATAAGGTTGTAAATGGGAAAGGATTAAGAAGTTTATCAAAAGGTTAGAGGTTGGATCTGGGTTGTCCGTGAAAAGGGAAGGCCTAATTATTAATAATTATTTTATTTTATTTTATTTAAGGTTGCATTTATCAGGTGGGGTAAATATGTGAGGAATTGAAGGTTCAGTATTTGTCTCCAATCGATTCTAGGCAAGTCTTGTTGCTTGGAAAGACTTTTGATAGATTGGAAATAGAGCAACAGTTTTTGAATGCGAAGGGGACAAGTCCCTGGGCCTTGATGGCTTGTTGGCTTTTCCATGGTGGTTTTTCAAAATTGTTGGATTATTTTTAAGCAAGATATGAATAGAGTTTTTTATGATTTTTATTTTTATTTTTTATTTTTTATTATAGAATGAAACTGTTAATACTTGTACTAATGAGTTTTTCATTTGTTTGCTTCCCAAGAAGGGAGAGCTCTCTAAAGATCAGTGATTTTCGACCAATCAATCTAGTCACTTCTTTGTGTAAAACTTTGGCAAAAGTTTTGTCTAGGAGGTTGATTGAGGTTTTGGGGGATATATCATCTCTTATTCTTAGGGTGCCTTTGTTGAGGGATTTCAAATTTTGGATATTGCTTTGATATCAACTAAGGTGGTGGAGAATTACTAGAGTACAAACAAGGAAGGTATTTTCTTTAAAAAAAGATTTTGAAAAAGGATATGATCATGTTGAGTGGGAATTTTTGGGCTTTAATATGCTAAAGAAAATATTTGGTGATTGATGGGGAAAATTGATTCGGGGTTTATTTATCCTGTTGCAATTGATTGGTAATAGTTAGACGGGCAATAGTTTTAAGGCCACTAAAGGTCTTAGGCTGGGGTATCCTTTATTCTCCTTCCTATTTACCTTAGTGGTTGATGTTCTATCTAGGATGAGTGTTAGGGCTAAGGAGGTAGGATTAGTGGATGAATTTGTGATTGGGAGGGATAGTTTCTGTGTGTCTCATTTACAGTTTGTTAATGATACCATTTCCTTATCCTATTGTGAGGAGTCTAAGGTAGTTAATCTGCCTTTTGTTCTGAGAATTTTTTAAATGTATTTTGGGCTTAAGGTTAGTATGAATAAGAGAGTTGGAATTAATTTTTTGTGGGATAGATTGCATAGAATGGGAGGATTTTAGGATGTGCCATCGAGTCTTTGCCATCAAATATTTTGAGGCTTCCTTCAAGAGGAAATCCTAGGTTTGAAACTTTTTTGGGATCCATTCATTGGGAAGATTGATAAGAGATTAAAAAAATGGAAGGGGGTATTGATATCTAAAGGGGGCAGATTTACCTTAGTTTAGTTTGTTTTGTCAAGTGTTCCATTTACTATTTATATTTGTTTAGAATTCCAGTAAAAAATGATTATGAATTTCTTGTTTGAAAGGTAGTGATGAGAGAAATAATGGCCATTAGATTAGTCGGATGTGGTTTCTCTTCCAAAGAATAAGGGGTTTTGTCGTGTCAGTGTGTAATAATATAGCCAAGAACATTGCTTTGCTTGTGTTTTTGAGATTTTTTATTAAAGTGAGTCTATGGCATTCTTTTATTCAGAGTAAGTATGAGATTTTGGCTAATGGGTGAGATTCTCGTTTGGTCAATTGGGCGATTCTCTATCTCCATGGAAATTCATTTCTCAAGAACTCTACTTTTTTCTTTTTTCTTTTTTGGTTGGTGTACTCATTTTCTTGTGGGAAATGGGAAAATGTTTGTTGTGGGAGGATGCATGGAAGGGGGAGGTTTCTTTTGAAATTTTATTTTTTCATTGATATTGTTTGTCTCTATCTCTAACTCATAATGTCTCTATTGCATCTATGGATTTTTCTTTATTTTCTCTGATTTCTTGGAATTTTAATTTTTTTCAGACATCTTAATGAGTGGGGGAGGCCAATGAGATGAATTCTATGTTATCTATCCTTGATGGTGTTTCTTTGATACATGAAGAGCTTGATTAAAACAAATTTGGTCTATTCATTCATTGGGATTATTCTCTTTCAAGTCTTTCTTTGATAAGATTATTGATGATCCTAATGTTTCAATATTTGACCCTCATAAAGTGATTTGGAGTGTATGCATTCCTCTTAAGTGTTTGCATGGCTAAGTCACTAGTTCAGCGTGTGGGTGTGGGTGTGGGTGTGGGAGCGGGAACAGGAGCGGGAGCGAAAGTGTGAGAGTGTCAATTTTCAAAACTTTTAAGATTGAGAGTGGCACGAGAGTGTTTATATTATATGTATTTTGATATTATTAAATATCTTATACTTTAATATAATCAATTCTTTGTATTAGTTAAGTATTGATAGCTCTATGTTTAAGTATTATATGATTTTTATACTATACAGTTGTCATATATAATGTTTAGTTTGACTAACCAACTAAATGAAAAAGTTGGCACAGTGGAGTTTTGACTTGGGAAAGAGTAGATTCCCTGTTAGATTGCACGCTCAATCCTTGTGGTTTACAATTTTAGCATGCACTTATAAATTTTTATGTCGGATCGTAAGTAGGATTGCTTGGGTTTGTGATTTTTCACATTAATCTTAGGCGGTGTTTGGGAACAAATTTTTTAGGTTTTTTTTTTGTTTTTTTTCACTAAAAGACGAATTGGTTACAAAACCAAAAAAAACAAATCCAAACAAAATATCACATCAAACCCCATAATCATTTCACTTTTTCTCTCACAAACATCACATCCAACCACAAAAAAACCCAACTATCTTCTCAAATACAAAAATTTTTTTCTCCAATAATATCCTATAACTAAAAAAACCTAAAAAAAAAACCCACTTCCCAAACATCCACTTAATATGCATTATCCTTATTTGCATTTTTATTTTATTTTTAATAGAAAGTAGGGTTTACGATCTGATCCATGAGGTCCTCTCACCAATCCTACGTAGGATCCCAATATTAACAACCATGGTTGTGTTCTATTGCATGTGCAGTGGTGTCAGTAGGTGCAGGTAACTGTTATCTCATCAATTGATTGGCTGAAATAAGAAAAAAGAATCACTGTGAATCTGCCCCCTCTGACAATGAATTCACGGATTATAATTAGAGAATTCACGAATTTGACTCTCCAATTCATGAATTTAAAGTGCGTATGTCATCCTCTATGCACACAATAAGCTCAATACCAATGATATGATTCAGAAAAGGAGGCCTAATTGGCATTTACTTCCACAATGGTGCATTATGTGTAAGGGAGGAATGAGGATTAATCATTTATTTTTGTATTGTCCAGTGGTTTTAGCCTTGTGCACAAGATGTTTCAGTTGGTGGATGTTTGAGATGCTTTTGATTGATTATGGGGGCTTTGGCCGTAATAAGAAGGCTTGGGTCCTTTGGAGTTGTGTGCTTTGTGTATGTTTTTGGGTAATTTGGTTGGAAATGAATGCAAAATTTTTTTGAGGATAAATTTAAAGAATTGGGAGAGTGGTGATTGATTAGATGCTTGTGTGTCTAGCGTTTGTCACCATGTCAAATGAGGATCTTGAAATTCTGGTATTTTAGTGTTTAGGCTCAGTTAGTTGTAATTGTGATGATCTGCCAGCTAATATGGATAACTTCTGTTGAAGACTTGAAGTAAAACTGACATTTTTGCCCCTATTTTTCACTCTTTTCTCACCACAGGACAGTTTACCATTGCCCTTCTTGCAATTTATGCCGTGTTGGAAAGGGACTTGGTGCTGACTTCTTTCATTGCATGACGTGCAATTGTTGCCTGGCAATGAAGTTATCAGACCACAAGTGTCGGGAGAAAGGTCTGGAAACAAACTGTCCCATATGTTGTGATTTTCTGTTCACATCCAGTGCAACTGTCAGAGGCCTTCCTTGTGGCCATTTTATGCATTCGGCTTGCTTTCAGGTCTATTATTTATTGGCTTAATTGTTTCTGTATTGCTACTGTATCTGTTTTGTTGCTTTGGCCTTTAGTGGAATGAAAACAATCTTCCACCTAATGCTCAATACTTGAGACCTCTGTTGTGTTCCTTTTGTCAGGCATACACCTGCACTCACTACGTTTGTCCAATCTGTAGCAAATCTTTGGGAGACATGGCGGTAAGAAGATCCTTTTCCTTTTTAAAGCAAACTATACTTTTAACCTATTAATTATTTCTCTTTAGATTCACTTATCAAAAAAAAAAAAAAAAAAAAATTTCTCTTTAGATTCATTGCCAAATGAATTTAAGTGTATTGTTGGTGAATGAGACTGTTGTTTGCCTCAAGCTCACATTTTCTTGAATGTAGGACACCTTTTGATAGTTAATTTCATTCCCTGCTCAATCGCTACCTACCTTCCCTGCCCTTCGATTTCAATAAGTGGGAGTGCCTTTGCTCCATTGCTTAGGAATGTTTGGAAAGTTTATTTCTATCTTTAACTATTCTGGTTCTTTTTGTTGAGGACACGATCTTCACCTATTATCCAAATGCTTCCCAAAAAATTTAAATGATGTAATTATGTCTGACCGTTCTCAAACCAAAGTGGATAGAGAAATTTGAGAAATTCTTATTTGAGGTTTTTTCTGAGATTTCATCTCTTACCTTTCATTCAGGTCTACTTTGGTATGCTTGATGCGTTATTGACTTCTGAGGAGCTCCCTGAAGAATACAGGGATCGATGTCAGGTAAACCATACATTCTATATATGCATATTGTTGAGAGGTCCCTTATCTTATCTTGCTTGAATTTAAATGAATACATTTTTGCTTATGTAGGATATACTGTGCAATGACTGTGATAAGAAGGGTACTTCTCGGTTTCACTGGCTATACCATAAGTGTGGGTTTTGTGGATCGTACAATACTAGAGTAATCAAGGTTGACTCCAGTTCCAATTGTTTGACATCAAGCTAGCTCAAGAACATTGGGCATTCATGTGGTTGATCAGGTGTGTAAATATCTTGTGCGACTTACCAATTACACTTTTCTCTTTATTTATTTATTTGTAGAATGCCAATTCAATTTTTTCAAGTTCTGTCTCTACAAAAGGGTTGGTTGTTCTCCTGGCTGCTATGAGGCTGTTGGGACAACGCCATTTATGGATCTTGTGACACCTTTTATTATCAGGTGCTTACTTGTAGAGGCACACTTCAGAGAAATTGACAGGAAATCCGAAAAATAGTAATTATACTCAACTATATCTACCATAAAAGAGCATCAATTCACTTCTGCCAAATAGCTCTGTTTGGTTGAGTTTTCAGTATTAGTTTTCTGAATTTTTTTTGAAAAAGTAGAAACTTTTAAACTAGTTTAAAGCACCAAAATAAGAAGATATTTTTTAATTTTTAAAAATTATTTTCTCCCAAAAAAGAGAACCATATGAAAATAACAAGTGGTTTTTATTTTTTCATTTTCTTCACCAACTAATTTTTGAAAAAATTTAGGAAACAATTATGAAAACTCAACCAAACTCTGGTTGGTGGGTGACTGATTTTGTGAACATATTAGAGCGTTGGTGGGCAGTAAGTTAATGTGATTGAAGCACTCCTCGGTGCGTTGGAACACTTGATACAGAGATACCCACCCCAAGGATAACATAACAGTAATCAATATATATTGAGCACTGAATCTTGACTCTTCAATGTTTTAGAGAAGTGGTGGCAAAAGTGCAATTATATGGGCAGGTAGTAATTCGTAATCACAATGGTTGGATGTTGTTTGTTCAATTTTATCTCTTCACTAAAAAGACAACAGTTGAGGGCAATAACATGTTATTCCAAAGAACACAATCATATAAAGATGTTGAAATTTCAGCTTACAACAGTGATGATATAGATTGATAAATTTTGCTGCGTTCTGTATTTTTGTTCTACTGTTTTGCCTTCTGTTTTCTTTTCATGTCTTCAAACTGTCACAGAAGAAAAAATTAGAACTCATTTTCCTTCTCTCTGTGACAGGGTCTCGCAATTATGAGTTGGCCTAACACATCGGATATGTTGCTCAAACAAAGCTGCTATGATGTCCTATCAACAAGGTGTGAGAGGTGATGATTAAACTGAACCTCGACTCAGTTGATGTCCAAACTCTCTCCATTTCTGCATGTTGCATTGTAGTGATTTATCTCAGCGCTGTTCGACAGATGCAATTTGTAAATTGCTGGAAAGTATTCAGTATAAAGCCTGCAAACAAAAATATTTTTTTCCCCCAAAAGAAAAGCAAGTTATTTTGGTTGTAAATTCGATGCACTGAAGATTTGTAAGCGGAACTTACTGTTTAGCAGCATTCACTTCTTGCTGCTGAACCATGTTTTTAACAAATTAGTTTAGCTAGATTCTCCCTTTGCTTGCAACTGCTGGTGTCCGGTCTGAATTCATGAAGCAGCAAGTCTACGGGCATAAAATTGATCACATAAAACAAAGGTGAAGCAATTTAAGTGGAACTGTATCTTTTATAGTAAAATGCTTGGTGGCCGGAAAAGGAACGGCTCAAATAGCCCGAATAGGTGTTGGCCGGTCGGCCACCCAGACGTTTGCTTCGGACGACCGGATGAAAGCTTGTTTATCGCAGTTGTCATCTTTATCGACCTCGACTGTTAGTCTTCTCACCGGACGACCGGCCGGATGTCCATCCAGGACGATCGGCAAGGTGAAATTTAGGGCATTTGACCCAACCTCTTTTTGGGCCACCCAGCATTACTCATCTTTTATAATAGGCCAGACTATATCGTTTCATGTCCGTTGACTTCTTTTTCTTGAAAATGAAATATACATTTGCTCTCAAGTCGCATCAAATTGAGTTGGGGGCAAATGATATTGAAGATAGACAGACTAGTTGTGGTCGGGGCACTCTATTTACAATTTGTCTTAGGATCTGTTTGTATTTATGGATTTGAAAGGCATGGAGTAGGCATTAATTATCCAAGGAAAAAGCAAGAAGAATTGCTTAAAATTTAGATATGATAATACATTTGAAATACATACCTAGTAATTTGAAATCATGCTATGAATTTTCATTCTAGCTACGAAGATATTGAAATACATATTTTAAAGTTTTTTTATTCATTATAATAGTTAACTCTCAAATATTTTTATAAAATCTGACCTTAGTTCCATTGATTTGAAATTTACATACGAACATTAGTTTTATCTTCACTTTAGCTTGTAGTTGGGATAGTTGTTTCTCCCTATTTGTCGAGTGGGGCTCTGCAAAAATGGGTTTGGGTTTTTATTGGTGGGAAAATATTTGCTGGATTACCTCGGTGGATTGGGAATTTTTTTGACTCATTCTCAAAATCGGAGGAATGGTTGAATATTTTGACAAATTTCAAAAATCATGTTTTATAAATTAATATACTAATCAAATTAAGAAGAAAAAAAAAAAAATGTATGGGGGGTGTCATTTAATGATGATATGGTTAAGGAGAGATTGTGCAGGTAAGTGCATGACAATTTCTATATATATGGGTGACAAATTTTAAATCAAAGACCCATTGACATGTTAATTGTTATTATTGGGAAAACAACCTACCAGAGGTAGGTAGAAGAAGTAATTACAAAAAATTATAAACATTATAAATAGTAATAATTATAATTATAGTTTTTTTTTATTAATATATAATAATTTTTAATAATTAGCACTGAACGATAATTTCCCCTTCATTATTTAATTTGTCCAAGCGAACTTGTCCACCTTCATGTGTCTCAATGCTCTATAATTACTTTAAGCCTAATAAAAAAAATTAGTGCTTTTGTTAATGATAGAAATACAGGTAAATATATTAATAAACATATGAATTAATTATATTATTAGGTGGGTGTCATATTAAATTGTGGGAACATAATTTTCATCTTGTTTATTCGGATCCGAGATAATCGGAAGAGGACTTGAGTCTTCGTGGGTGTTTAGGAAGTGAGTTTTTTGTAGGTTTTTTTAGTTGTAGGATATTATTAGAGAATTTTTTTTTTTTTTTTTTGTGTTTGGGAACATAATTAGGTTTTTTTTGTGGTTAAATGTGATGTTTATGAGAGAAAAAATGAAATGATTATGAGATTTGATGTGATATTTTGTTTGGATCTTTTTTTTTTTGATTTTGTAACTAATTTGTTTTTTAATAAAAAAAAAAAGAAAAATAAAAAAACTTCCTTCCCAAACACACCTTAGTAGAAGACGAATTCTTATATTGGATGAAAAAACTCTTCGCAGATGTTATTTTTATGGAGAATCCTGTTGAAACGAGACTTCTAGTACGAGCATGACATTTTCTCATATAAAACTCCATAGATCAAATGTACGTTTTTACTTGTAAGTTAATTGTTAAGTTGTTATTTTGTGATTATCTTTGATATATATTGTTACTGACTTGATTATCAGAATATTCTCCTGATTAGTAGCAATACCTTAGTTTAGGTTGTGAATTACATCTAGTGCATGTACTTTTCTGCTTTGTTCCTAAGATCTTAGGAAGAAGATCAGAGTTAGTTGTGTGATTATATTTTAACACACATAAATGATACAACTTATATGTAAATATTATGTTAAAGCAACTTTAGAATTATAATTACTCTTAAGTTGTGTTTGTAGTATAAATTTGATCAGAAATTTAGAAATAAAAAAAAAAAAGTGAAATATAATTATATTTCACACATATTTTCAATGAAAATTTTTTTATGTTAGTGTAGACTTACAAAAATATTCACAAATTAATAATAAATTTTACAAATATTAAAGTGTGAAATGGCAAATTTTTTCATCAATTAATAATTAATTTCTGAAAATGCCACTTAGCACTAGTTTTCCTTTTTTTTATTTTTTAATTTTTAAAAATTTTATTCAAATTCATACATCAAATCATTGTCTTATAGTTGATGTGACACCATATATCTCTTTACCTTTACCTTGGTTAATAATTGTGGGTACTTCAATTGACGGTTAGGTTCGAAGCATCAATCACACTGACTTTAAGGTCTAACACTTTTGTGTGGTTGGTTGGCTTATCAAAAGATAATTATTTTTTTTATTTAAAAAAAAATTAGAAGCTTTAAAAAAAATTATTTAAATTTTAATTAAATGTGAATTGTGAGATTCACATAAAACTTATATGATATGAGCATCATATTCATATGACATATTTAATAAATTTTTTAAAATTTTTAATATTTTTTTTAAAAAAAAATTTAGCTCTAAATAATTGAACTTTAGCCAAAAATATTCAAATTTTGATTAACTTATCTAAAATTTGTAACTTACATAAAATGAAGTGGTGGTATTGGTTTTCAAATTGAAAAATAAGTAGGAGTTCTAATTAGAACTATCACTAATGATCTGACAGTAGATCCCACTCACTATCACAGTATTTGTTGTGTCTTTTTTTTTTTTTTTACCTCATTAATGATGAGTTTAGAGTCACTAAATTAATGATCCCTAGCATGATTGTTTCAAATTACTTCCCTCAGCTGGCACCCTACTTCATGAAATTTTGACCTATTTGTTTTTTTTTTTTTTCCTATTTTCATGAACACAACATAACATCAATCACTTTTATTTATTTTTTAAAGAAAAGTCATCAAAATTCAAATCAACTTTTTGGTATTTGGAAAAAAGTTTGGCTGTTTTCAAAAAAAAATTTCAACAAAACATTTTACCAATGAAGTTTTTAAATAAAAAACAAAAATAAAAATCATACCAACAAGCCATTTAAAGTGTTTTCTTGACTTGTTTGGAAAATACTATAATATACCCCTTTATAAAGGTTCACATAGTAAATAAAAATTATGATTTGTAATTTTTATGATAAAAATTATAAATGACAAAATTATTTTATGCATTTCTAAAATTATGGATGAAAAAATTATACATTATATTTTTACGATAGAGCAAAAAGACCTACATTTTGTAGTAAAAAGTGCATACTATATATATATATATATTCTTTTTAGAGTGCACATGTTAATCTTTTTCTTTTTGTTGTTTAGTTTCTTCTTAAATGGCATATTTGGATGAGGTGAGGTGACCCCCCGAAAAGCCAATTGAAGTCTCCTTTCTATTTTATGTTTATAAAGGAGAGACGTATTACATCATATGATATTTTTTTAATTTAAAACAATTATAAATTTAGATTCTTATTTTATCATCATTAGATATATAATGATTTTTTTTTATTAATGAAAAGGATCAAAATCGCTAAACATGTTAATAAATTTTTAGCACCATTCAAATTTTATGGTGATCACACTACAAAATTTACTAATCATTTTATGTGTTATTATATTAGTAATATATATATATATATATGAATGATAAAGATGCGATATTGACAAATGAGATAATAAAAATATTTTGACACACAAATGTGATTTCTATAATATTAATGTACTCTGAACATACTCCCATCATAATATTGGTAACATTTATGAGATAATACCAATACTTGTTCTGTTATATATGTTTCTATGAAAACACCATGATCAATATGATCATACTTTCATTATGTAATTATAATCCATTTTTATTTATAATATTTAATTTTGTTAGAAAAGCGTATGTCTTTGCTACGAATGAAATAATGGGTTTAGTTAAATCAGGTTAGCAACAGATTACCGCAGGTCTTAGGTCCATAGATGCTGTGATAACACCTCAGAGGATCATTTTTGGTGTTAAAAAAAAAAATAAAAAATTAGAACTTTGTTATCAACTTTTAACACATACAGTTGGCCTCCGCTTTGCTACAATTTCTATGTCCACCATTAATTGTAATGGATAAGATTATGATTTTGCTACGGTAGTGGTGTGTGGTGTTGAAAGGGAAAGAAAATGTGATGGTGTGTAGTGGTGGGTAATGTGAGGCCATGAGGAGTTGCATTTGGTGGTGATGGCGTGTAATGATGAAGGGGGGAAATATTTGGTCATGTTTTTTATTACTAAAAATGCAGAGAGGGCAAGTAAAGTGATGGATTTGTGGGGAGTTTAAGTGGTGATTTTGGAGATGGTGAGAAGAGAAAGAAGATAATGGAGGTTGAGATTTTGGGTTGATGGGTGGTGGCAATGGAGATTTAGGAGATTGGGGGTGAGATTTCTAGTTGGCACATGGTGTGGAGATGACTAGTAGGGGTTAGTCTGTAGTGGCTAGTGTTCGTCATTGGAAGAGAATGTGGTGGTGGTAGTTTGGCAGAGGTAATAACTTGCAAGAAATATGGAGGTAGATGAAGTGCATGTGGAAGGAAACATATAGGGGGTGTTTGGGAATCGGCTAAAGAGGCTAATATAGCCTATTTGAAGAAAAAAGCAAAAAAGCAGCACTGTTGGAGGATTTTTCAAAAAAAAAAAAAAAAAAAAGAGGTTCTGGCGCTGGACAGTGTAGGTTGTGCCTACACTGTCACAGCCGGCAACTTTCATTTCAACAGCAAAATTACCATTTTGCCCTTTCATATTAATTTAAAAAATAAAACGTTAGGGATAAATTTGTCATTTTAAATTTAAACATCATTTCAACACACTTTTCAATACAACAACTCAACTAAATAGCCTCCCATCTTCCCAAACACAAAACTAAAATAGCCTACTAAAATAGCCAAAAAACCAAATAGCCTCCTAAAATAGCCACTTCCCAAACGAGGCCATAGAGGAATGGAGAATGAAGTAGTAATGATAATGGCTATGGAATGAGGGATGCCAATGGCGGTCTGATGGCAAGAGGAAGAAGATAAAAGGTGAGAGGATATAAGGATAATTAATAAGAAATTTTCTTTAAAAAGAAGGGTATTTTTGTTATATGACATTGATGTTAATTTAAAATTTGAAATACAAAATGAGTGTTGCTATTAATACGGGAAATTCTATTTCCGCACACTTGATTAACTCAGTATACATCTTTTCTCTAAATTTTTTTATTATATTTCTATCCTTCAATCAAATTACCAACACACCCCTCTCTTTCTCCTCCCTCCCTCCCTCCCTCTCAACTCAACCCTAATCGTGGAGATATTTTGCCTGATTTCTTAGTTAACTCCCTCAAATTCAATCTCAAAGGATTAGATATCACTGTTCCTTTGGATACGGGAAACTCAACCTATTCTACAGCCAATAGCAAACCAAATTTTCAGAGCACTTTTGCTAGAGCAAGGCTTCATGTTGAGGATTTGTTCTTCTTAGAGTCACCTTCCTTAAAAATCAAGCTACTGAACCTGGAAAAGGATCCTGCTTGCTTTTGTCTCTGGAAAGATCAACCAATTGATTCTAGTCAGGAGAAATGAATTGTTGGAGCCTCTCTTATTAGTTTGTCTCTAGAAACATGTAATGACTCAATTGGACTTTTGAGTTCCCTTAACACATCTTCAGGTTGCTGGAGGTGTGTTGAGCTGAAAGATGCTCGTGTTGAGGGAGCTATGGCAACTGTAGATGACAGTCCATTATTAATCAGATCAACTGGGTTCTTCACAGATTCGATCTGAGGGTGGCGATGGAGAGGAGGAAGCAATGGCGGGAGAGGGAGAGGGAGAAGGTAGGGGATGGGTAGTGGTCGTGGGAGGTTGAGAGAGGTGAGAAGGGAATGACGCCGATGAGAGGCGGTGGTTGCCGACAATGGTTAGGGTTAGGATTTGTTGGAAAGATGAGGGTAGTTTAGTATTATCTGAAAATTATTGATGTTTATTGAGACAAAATTAAAAGTTGTAATTTGTGTATGGTGTAAACTGAGTAAATGGTGTATACTAAGATAAGTAAGGATGTGTAAATAGAATTACCCTATTAATACTTATGTAATTTATTTGGATCCCCTAATTCTCACTTATTTATTTATTTATTTCAATTATACCTTGAAGTAAAATTATATTAAAGGACAACTTTTTATAGAACACCCACCTACCAAATGAAAATAATTAAAATGATACTCTACAATATTGTACACCCACCTCCATCCTTATCTGTACATATTCCTTAACAATCTAAACCCTATTCGTATTTTTCTTCATTACCATCCTAAAACCACATATTCATCTTCAATGAAAAACATTTGAAGCTACCTAATCAATTAACGTTTTGTTCGATGATTTCAAATGTGTTCAGTATTTCAAATCAGTTAACATTGCAAACAATCCTATTACAAACTCCAAGTTGATACATTTGTGATCATTTTCACCATTCATTGATATTTATAGAGTAATGAAGGACGATGACAACAACTCTGATGAGGTTGCCATTGCATTGATAAGTTTATCTATTTTGCATTTACAATTCTGGGTCATTTTCGGTTCAGTACTGGTATGCTGACTGTTAAGGTTCTGTTTGGTAATACAATACTGAACAGAAACATTTAGTTCAGTAATACAGTGCTGAACATAGGGATGACTATTAGTTCAATGGTTAAGAGTTGGCCTAATAAACTTGAGGTTATGGGTTCAAGTCATGGGACTATCACTTTGTGCATTATACCAAAGGTTAGATATGTACTCAATATTTTCCTTCCCAAACACACATTAATGTGTACTAATTGGATGCTTTTTTTTTAATACAGTGCTAAACATAAAAATTTTGTTCAGCACTAGAATAACAAACGGTTCCATTTTGTAGGATTTTTTTCCCTTTTTTTTTTATTTTTTCTAAGAATTTTTCCCTTTAAAACCCTCTGTATCGAAGGTTTTACCCCCCATCAAAAAAAAAATGTGATGGGGAGTTGGAAGTTACCTAAGAGAAGGAGAAAGAGACCATCGAAGAGATTTTCGACGAGATTTCCAACTGAGATACTGTTATTCATGGTGACAAGGAGAAAGAGACTAACGTTTATAAGAGAATAAGAAAAAAGAGATAGTCGATTTGTCTATTAATCGTTTGTTGTTCTCAATTGTCTCTCAATCGTTCATTGTTTACTGAGAGAAGAATAAGAGAGCGTGCGCAAAATTAGGTGGGTGTGCACTTAAGGTGTGATGATATTATGAATATGGGTAAAATTGGTATTGAGTGGAGTGTTCAAAGAAATCTTATTAAAATTTAGGGTTTAAGATGGGGTTCAAAGAAATAGGGGGTCCAAAGAAATTAAGTAAGTGCTAATACTCTCTTCCATACAAAATATATGAAGTAATTTCATTACTTCATTAACATCGTTTATTTTACCATTATTAGAGAGGTCAGGGTAATTTTTTAAACTAGTAGGGCTAACTCTAAAATAGCTTAGGTAAGTACCCTACTCAATATTTGCTACCTTAACATGTATACACATATATATTGACACATGCAATGCATGTGCAATTCAAATAAGTAAAAATAAGGAGTACTTACATGTAAGTCTTAATAGGTGGACTTATTATCCAATAGTTCATGTGATAATTAATGACATTTTTTTATCAAATACTATTAAAAAAATCACTAATTGTTAATTTTCAATGACAGTTTAAAAATTTTATCACAAAAAATGTCGCTAATTATAAGTTTTAGTGACAGTTTAAAAAAATCTTTACAAAAAAATGTCACTAATTTTTAACTTTCACTAACATTCAAAAAATTCGTTACAGGAAAAAGTCACTATTTGTAAGTTTTAGCGATAATTTATAAAAATTGTGACAAAAAAATTACTAATTGTCAATTTTTAGCGACATATGCAAAAAGTCGTCACAAAAATTTATTTTTAGTAACAATTTACTATGATTAACTTTTAATAGGACTTAATGAGAATTAAGTTAAACTATTAGGATCTATTAGTAATTTATCCTAAAAAAATAAAATAAAATATTTACTATATATTTTGTGTCACTTAAGTGGAAAGAATCTTTTTCAAGTCCCACTCATTTCATCTATTTATTTATTTTTTGTTTTAAATAGAAAAATAGACACTTGGCAACATAAGAGAGAAAGTTTCAAGACCCCTGTTCATTTTATAACAATATATATAGATAAATAGATAGATAGATAGATGGATAGATAGATGACTATGGCCATGTGTGTTTGTTAGTTTATCATATCAGTCCTATTATACACTCAACATTTATATCTTGAATTTTATTTAAGAATATTATTGTACGATTTAAATTCATTTTGTATATGAATCCCATAAAATATTCATTATATCTCATTCATACATAACAATTCTAAGAGTATTTCTTGGTAAAATTTTTGAGACCATAACATTAATATGCGACGACTGTTTCCTACCCTATGTTGATCCATAGTGTCCTATTTCAAGTATTTCACCCCTTCTAGGGCATTCGATAGAGTGACACCATCTCCTCATACCTATTTTTGTTATTTGCTTTGATCCACCAAGTTGAGTGGGTTCGCCTACTGAATGGAGTTGGCATTTGTCAAGGTTGCCTAAAAATATCACATCTCTTTTTGGCTAATGATCGTCTGCTATTTGTTGTTGCTATGGATTAGAGTGTCCAGACCATTAACACAATTCTTCATTGCTACGAAGCGGCATTTGGACCAATATTTTAAAAATCGGATCGATGAGTGAACCAGAAAAGAGATCGGGTGGATGGGTCACCAGTTCAACTGTCGGGTTGAACTGAATCAAACCGTGATGTCATAATTACGTCATAAATATTTTTAAAAAAATATAAATTAATAATATATATAATAAATTTTCAATTTTTTTTTTAAATTCTTAAATATTTTCAGTTATGTTTTTCTTTAAAACAAAAAAAAAATCCTAGATATAAGTCATAGTACTTCACATGCTAACAACAAATAAAATTAAAAAAATGAAAACCCATTGCTCAAAACAGTTAAAAAGGGCCCTCACTCGCACTATCTCTCTGCTCTCATTCTTAATTTCCATAAAGATGAAAAACCCATTGCTCAGTCGAAAAACAGTAAAAGAGGGCCAAAAAGATGAGTTCTCTAAAATGGGTTCTCTTGAGAGTGGTCTTTCATTTAAGAGAGAGATCAAAATCTACTTCATTCAATGAGCAAGTAGCAGGAATTAATGAAACCCATTTGGTCAAAGACCTTGATCGAGACTCGCAAGATTTGCATTGTTCAGGAAGATTGATTATCTACAATGGATTTGGATTGTGGGTATATTCTTCTTTGTTACAAGAAGAGTTGAGAGCTTGAGTTGAGTTGAGTGATTTGTTAATGGTGATGATGATTGATGAAGAAAGAGAGATACGGCTATGCAAGGTTGTTGCCGAAGAAGCCAAAGATATGTTGCTGCTACTGAAGAGAAACAAAAAGAAAAGAGACAGATTTAGGGATTTTTTTTTTTTCACAAAACCATTTCGGTTTGATAAACCCGTAAACGGGTCAGGCGGTTCGGCAGTTCAAACGGTTCTTTTTAAATACATCGGTTTTTGACTTTGAACGGTTTGAGAGGGTTGACTAGACTAAAACCTCACCTGGTCGACAGTTCAGCCAGGTGAACCAGCCGGTCCGGTCCTATTTTCAAGACCTTGATTTGGACAACAAGTCAACGTCCAAAAATTGGGTATGTGCTTTAGTTGAGCTGTTGGTGACACCAAGTAACTGCGTTTGAGCTCATTGATGGGAGTGGGTAGAGTTGTGAATAACAGAAAATATCTGGGTATGCTTTTATGTGTTAGGCAATCAAAGAAGGAAGCTTTTGCTAATATTCGGGACGAGTTTGGAAGAGGGTTAATGGATGGCAATAAAAAATGTTGTTGGTGGTAGGATGCGAGGTATTGATTAAAGTAGTTGCTCAAGTGCTCCCGACATACATTATATCTTGTTTTGAGCTCCCGAATAAGTTGTATCAAGATATCAATTCACTCATTGTGTTTTTTGTGGGGTTAGACAGAGGATATGTGCAAAATCCATTGAAAGAATTGAGGAAACTTGTGCCATAATAAATGGGAAGGTGGAATGGGGTTTTGAATTCGCATTTGATCGAGCTATGCTAGCAAAGCAAAGTTGGAGGTTACTACATAATCCCAATACTTTGGTGGGTTATTCTTGAAGGCGAAGTACTTCCCTAATGGGTCAGTGTTAGATGCTGAGTTGGGATGTAATTCATCTTATACTTGGTGAAGTATTTGGAAGGCTCGTCTATTGTTCAAAGCGGGACTGCATTGGTGGATTGGAGATAGTTACCAAGTTCGTATCTGGAAGGATAAGTGAGTGCCTTGGCTGTCTTCGCTTAAAACTTTCTATCCCCCACAATTCTTGCAGGATAATGCATTGGTGATGACATTCATTGATGAAGGCTCTCGCCAATGAATGTTATTCTTCAAAGCTACTTCCCAAAATTTGAATGTCAAATGATCAAAGCTATCTCTCTTTCCTTGTGGCTTGGTACTGATGTGTTGGTTTGGCATTTCACGAGGAATGGTGTGTTTTTGATGTGTTCAGCTCATCATCTTGAAATGGAAATTAGAGGTTGTGCCCATGCTATGTCGTGGTCTGGTGGCAATGCTAGCCAAGGCCTTTTTGAAACGACTGTGGCACTCTAAGTTTCCTAGTAAAATTAAAATATTTGGATGGAAAATGTGACTTAACATACTCCTAGTTCACGCTCAACAAGCAAAAAAAATTCTTGATGATGAGAGGCTTATAGGTCGACACCAAAGTTGACTACCCATTGCTTTATTGAGTGTGTAGTTGCCTTTGAGGTTTGGGAATTCGTTGATTTGGAGGTGGTGGTGGTTGTTCGAAATGTCATTAACTTTTGGAATTGGATAGTGGATCAATGTAAGGGTTTGGAAGTTGATGGTCTTGTCCACTTCTTGGTCATGTGTTGGAGTCTTTGGAATAATTGGAATTCATAGCTATTTAATGGTACTTGTCGGCCTAATAATGATATTGCAACCTTTGCTTGTGAGTACCTGCAAAAGTACTCCACTACACAAGTTCTAGTTGCGGAGCTGCAAAACTTTTCTCCTCTAGTGCGATGGTGTCGGCTATCCAATGGTAATTATAAAGTCAATTTCGATGGGGCTTAATTTAAGATGCATAGAACAATGGGGTTTGAGGTTATTGTTAGAGACTATCGTGGGGATGTGGTTGCAACTATGATGAGGAATCTCGCTAGTCTAGTTGTGTCGATAGTTTGGAAGCCTTAGCTCTATTTAGCTCAGTTGAATTTGTTAAGGACTTGGGACTTCTGATGGGTGCTATTTTAAGGGGATTCTTTGAGTGTTGTGAATACTGTTTGCTCATTCGAGAATTGTTTTGTTGGTTATGGCCATATTGTGCATTCTATGTTGGAAAATTAGTTTAATATGGCTTAGTTTGGGCTATCTTTGAGCCCAAAATTGAGTGGGCCCCAAATGGCTTTTGGAGTGGGTCCGAAGAGGTGAAGTGTTCCTTGCGGCGTGGCAAGTCACACGGTGAAGACGGTTCGTCAAGACTATTTATGAGTGAATGGGAACATGACGTTGTTTTCGGGTTCGTGGATTGGGAAATTTAAGGAAGTAAATGTGAGTTTCTTGAAATGGGTTGTCCCACATTGAAACTTTAAGAGAGCGTGTGTATGTATATAAGTTCTAGACTACAACACTTGGGTTGGGCTCCAAGGGGCACCCAAAGTTTGTAGAAATGATGAGTTATGGACAAAGTAAACCTTAACCCAAACCACCACACACGCGCGTGCGCCGCTGCCGTCCGTCCGGCCGAGCCGGGCATGGGTGTGGGTCGGGTCGGTTCTTGTATTAATTTTTTGGACAAAATTTATTTGAATTTTTTCAAAAATTATTGCAGGAATTTAATTCAAATTTGAATTTAAATTTTTGTCCAAACAAACCTTTTCTTGTGTAAATATTCCACAACAGATTTTTCAGTCCAAACTGCTTTTCAAATTATTCAAAACCGGACAGATACATAGCTGTCAAGACAGTTTCAAATTTGGACAGTTTTGTTGCAAATATGTTTGAATTTTGAATGATACCTGTTCAAATTCAAATCTGAATCTGTTGGACAGATTCACACCTGTTTGGACAAGACTTGTTGTGCCTATAAATACCAACATTCTAGCAGTGTTATAGATCAGAAAAAATCAGTTTGCAATTTATGCTTTTGCTATCCAGATTTTATTTAGTGCATTATTCTTCATTCTAGTTTTAGGAAAAATAAAAGAAAGTATAGAATACAGGTTCGGTTCGCCGTACAAATTTGTTTGGAGTGCTACTAAAAATTTGTGAAGATCATTGTATCCTGGGAGATAGACGCCACTCAACCATAAGCATCGTAACGGGGCGAATCTGTCTTAAGGACAGAGTGTCACACACTCGACTTGGTCTTTTATTTTTCATTTGGTTCGACAAAATAAATTCTGTAAGTTTTATTTTATTTTGTTTGAATTAGTTTCAATTTATTTTATTTACACAGAAGATTGTTCCAACATTCTATTTGCGATTCTCTATGGCACTTTGTTGAGAAGATGGTGCAGTATATATAGCGTCAAGGTAACTCGGTGGCTCACTGCCTTACTCAGATGGTTATTGATCTTGAAGACCAAGTTACCCTTGTTAGTGCAACTAGTGTCCTTTGAGGCCTCTGTTTTACCAGTCTAATGTATTTCGTCTTGCTTTTCATCAATCTAAAAAAAAAAAAAAAACATTAATGTTATCAAATAAGGAGTTAAAATAGTCGAATTAAACATGTGTGAGTTACATATCTTGCCATTGTCTCTCTTTTTTGTTTTGTATGGTTGAAAATGTTCATTTTAAATTAGATATTTATCTCTCACAAAAGAACTAATGTATGATAAATATTATATTATATAAAATCCCATACATAATTTCATGCAATTAGTCATCCTTTCTAAATCCGATCACAATGATGTATTATGAGATCTGTGAGTGTTGATTTCCGACCACACAACCAAACGGGAAACTCAGCTGAAAAGCACCGACAAAATAGATTAAGCCCGAACAACTTGTCACAGAAAGATAAGAATCCAGCAATAGTTCGTCCACCAGGGACACTCCGACGTTCAAGTCAGTAATTAAATACCTCTCAAAGATAGCAAATTGTGCTTAACTCACAAGAACAAACTTACTACTCACAGTATATCACCAATAAAAGCATACCTTAGATCCACAGGGGTGTCCTGATTTTATAGCCATCACTGACCTGATCCTCGTAAAAGTCTCACTTTAGTGGACTCGGGCTCAATGTTCATTCTGGACTCTCAGCTAGATAGGGATAAACTCTCTAAGAGTTTTATCTTTATCCAGATAGAGATCCTCTCTTGTTATAGGACTCTTGTCCCTTATCCGCTCATCTCGGATTCCAATATCTCCACAGATAACCTCGGCCTAGCCGAGATCATCTCGGCGCATGACCAGGCCACGTGACACCTCGACTGACACTTCAGCATCACCTTAACCACGTGCTATTATTCACAAAATATGTCCCCACAAGATCATTTGTTTTTAATTTTTAATTTGGATGGATAATGTAATTAAACAATTAAGAATGCATTAAAATGAAGTGAAGAATTTAGTAAGAGACAATCTTTCATCCAAATATTGAATTTTCTGAATTAACAATAATGATGGGATGATGGTCAATTTTTATCACAATTTGTTAACATCTTGTGTAGGTGATTTTCCGACCACACTGTCAACTCAGTAATCAGCTGGAGAGAACTGGAAAAATAGATGACACCTGGCTAACCTGTAATAGAAATAGAAGATTCCGGTGGTGGTTCGTCCACCCAGGGGCACTCCGACGATCAAGTCAGTATATCTCTCAAAGATAATCAATAGTGCTAAACTCACTGCCCAGAATATAAATTGCGTACCTTAGACCCATGTGGGTGCCTCTCTTTTATAGTTAACTCAATCTTAGTCCCTATAGAAGCCTGACTTCTATGGACTCCTATTCAGTACTTACTTTGGACTTATCAAGAGATAAGGATAGACTCCCTAAGAACATTATCCTTATCCATCTTAAAGTCTTTCCTCATTCTAGGACTCATGTCCCTTATCCGCTTATCTCAGATTCCGATATCTTCTGAGGTAACCTCGGCCTCGCTGAGATAACCTCGGCGTCATGACCAGGACACGTGGCATCTCGGCTGACACATCGGCGTCACCTTGCCACGTGTTGGTACTTAGAAAATATATCTCCACAACTACCCCCTAGGTTCTATTACCTCGGCATTTTGAGGTGATGGAACCTATATCGGTACTTCCTGCCAGTAAATCGGCTTAAAATTTCTTCTGCCGAGATCATTTATTTCAGGCCGACATGCCTCCATTAAGACTAAGGACTCCAAGAGTTCTTTCAAACATATGAGCTGTCACACATCACTTATTCGACTATTTCATCCACGTGTTTCATCCTTACGGGATCGTGCTTGTGACGCGCCTGTAAGCCGTCTTGCGTCGGCGTGCGCTGTCTGACGTATTCGTTGCTCTAGGCGTATTAATTCATTTTCGCCGCCGTTTCAAGTTTTAACAAAACTTTTCCCTCTTCTTTCATTTCTTCACCTTTCATTTGATATTCTTGCGTTTTCTATCTCTTACTTTTCTCTCTTGAATCCGCCATTGTTCCAAACTTCAAGCTCTGCAACTGCCTTCATTCCTCTCTTTTGGTGAAGCTTTCGCCGTTCTGTTACTTCTGTAACCATCGCCTGACTTCGGCGATCTTCATATTGGTTTCACATTTTCTAGTAAGCCATTGTTCCTTTCGTTTTCAATTCTCTGATACTCTTTACTACTTGTTGCCATTACTATTTTATTTAAACATTCAAGTTGTGAATCTCATATTTGAGTGTGTTTATTCCACGATTTTGCCCTTGCCTATGTCTTGAATACACGCATTGTTCACCATTTTCTTGCACTTTTTGCCACTGTTCTTGACTTTGTACCCCTTGTACTCATTATGTTTTTGATAGTCCATCTTTGTTTTTGATTGTGAAACTTGTTCTTGTTTTTTGCTTTTTTGTATCTTTTCCAGATTTGTGCCTTCAATCTTCGTTTCCATAGACTTAGGTTTGAGTTTTGTCTGTAGAACCCACGATTTAGGAAAAAACTGAAATCTGTATTTACCTAAGTGATTGCCGAGGTCCCAATAATCCTCTGAAAACATCTTTTGAAATCCAATCTCTTTGATTAAGCCGATATCATGGGTATGTGGAAACATAGGGTAGATACCCCATCCAAACTATAATACTTTAGACAAGAGTTTGAAATCCCAGCCGACGTCCATCTGAGATTGGCTGGGGATGATGACTCCATCATGCCCGCTGATGACTCCATGTCTTTCCTTGTGGTGGCTTTCATTGAGTGTGGACTTCGGCTCCCACTCAACATTTTTTTTTTTGCGAGATTATCCATTATTACAAGTTAAACCCAATGCAGCTCGCCATCAACTCCTACCGAGTTATTAATGGCATCATAGCCTTAGCAAAACAAGAAAACGTTAGGGTCACTTTAGCCGATATCCAGTATTGTTATACCACGTGTGGCCTAAAAAAGGACACGGGCTATGTTTACTACCTCAAGCCGAGGTCAACAAAGTATAAAATCATTGCCGACCTCCCAGACTCCAACAAGGGCGCTGGAGATGATTACTTTATTACTTCAGGGAACTAGGAATTTGCTCCAGATGAGGACCTCCACCTCTACTCTCTTCCTCGGACAGTTTTCGTAGAGGGCAATGGTAAGAGCCCTGTGTTCACATTTACTTGCTCTCAAAATCTTTAATACTTCAACTATTCTGATGTTTGTTTTTCTTTGCAGCTCTTCCAAAGCCAGGAAAAGACTTCCGCAAGTCCTTTTACCCAAGTCCGGGTTTAAGGAAACTACTGGACCTTCCTGTTTACAAGCGAAAGGCCCCACTGGTGCTCAATTTCATCCCGACGTACAAATCAGCTCTTCTTGACGTTCCTAAGAGGAAAAAGAAGAAGAGCCTATCTCCTCCCTCTGCCACAACCCCTTTAGTTACTACCTGTAACAACGCCCGCGGGGGACCTCGCCACAGCTCGGACTCGATTTTGTTGCGGTTCCAAATCTCGAACCAAAGAGTCCAAATCCGGCAAATCGTTTTGAAGAAAAACAGATTTTTTTGAAAGAAGTGCCAAACATGGACTGCTTTGCCAGATAACAGAGTCGCCACCTAAATATTTTTAAAATGGAAAATTTAGGAAACCCTGACTCGGTGCCAAAAGGCCACGTGTCCGTCATCACCAAAGTTGGCTCGGGAACTTGGGTACGATTAGGGAAGGTCACATCGTGAGCACCCCCTCTCGCCCGGTCAAAGACCGGCCTCTACTAACCATGATATCTGTTTTTGAAAACTTTGTGAATTCTTATTCCGATTATTAGCCTAGGATTACTATGTGATGCTCGCAGCAAACAAGTATAGACTGGGCCGTCTGAATTGGAACTAAACATTTCATGTTTGTTTGTTTGAAAATGGTGTGATGGTGCTACCCGTAGGTAGGCTAAAATGCGGATTTGCCACCCTCGGGTGGGCTTAGAAAACAGTGATGTTGCCACTATCTAGTGGGCTTAAAACAAACAGTCAATGTATCGTCCCAGTTCAGATAACTCAACCTTCATCCACAGGCATTCAAGGCAGTTATATCACATAAGCACATAGCCTCATGGCAAGCATGCTATCATGGCAACACTCACACGCATGCAAGGATGCTAAAGCATAAAACTTACCGAGTACTCCAAGCCAAAACAAAAGCTCATTAGAAATCCATGCGTGATCCTAAGAATGCAGAGATGCCTAATGCAACACATGCAAAGATGCAATTATAGCAGGCTCGGCTATTCTAAATATGGCATATGAGATGCAACAGCTACCAAGTACTCAACTTGGAATTGAAATACAGATGCAGTTTGTATGATGCGCCGAGCCCGGTGCGTGCAATACAGATGAATGAATGCAAACATGCTGTCATACTGTATGCTAAATAAAATATGCCCTATATCTAACCATCGTAAGCGGGTAAATAAAAGGGAGAAAGAAATGGGGGTTGGAAGACATACATCACACTCACGCACACTTATTACAATTGTGCCCTCGCGCAGAGGGTCCGAATAAATAATAATACAGACCCGAATAAAAGAATATACAGTCCGAAATAATACAAATTCTAATTAATTAACAAATTAATTACAAAAGAATTAAAAACTGGCGTGCAAGCCAGGGACTGCCTCGCTTCTGATAGATGATGTATGCTGGGCTGCTTGGCGCGGAAATCCACTGGAATGCCCTGATTAGCCTCTGTTTGCAATTTTCTCGAAACGCGTGCCAGTCTCCGAAAAGTTGTTGATTGTTGATTTTGCTGCAACAGAGAGCAGGAAAAGGGCATAGCAATGTATTTCACAAATATATGCATGCCTCGATCCTCGTGCCACCAATCACGCATACCGATGCATGATGGCAGAGGAACCGGATTGCACAACTCAATATGGGGATGAATGCTACAACAAAACTTAACTCCATCATGGGTAATCCGGAGTGTCGATGACTGGGGAATTGAGACACACTCTGTCGCTCGGAGTACAGAATGTACCTCGTTTCCCGTGCAATATGTATGATATGCATGAAATGTAGCTGAAATGTGATATAGCATGCACAATGCCATGAAAATGAGATGTCTCGAAATGCGTGTCCGCGGGCACGCAAACCGAGGCGATGCGGAATGACGCGCGAAATGTAATGATGGATTTACACCAACATGAAGGGGGCCTCAGCCACACTCACATAGGATGCCGGAATGAAAAGAATGAGGTGCCTCGAAATGCGTGCCCACTGGCACGCAAACCGAGGCGAAGATGAAATATAAATCGGATAAAACAGAGTGCCTCGAAATGCGTGCACACGGGCACGCAAACCGAGGCGGAGGCATACGCAATGCCAAGCGGATAAAACAGAGTGTCTCGAAATGCGTGCACACGGGCACGCAAACCGAGGCGGAGGCATACGCAATGCCAAGCGGATAAAACAGAGTGCCTCGAAATGCGTGCACACGGACACGCAAACCGAGGCGAAGCCAAAATGGAGATCAGATAAAACTGGAGTGCCTCGAAATGCGTGCACGCGGGCACGCAAACCGAGGCGATGATGTACGATGTAAAATCGGATAAAACCGAAGTGCCTCGAAGTGC